>ML660211.1:799408-933697 GCA_007570785.1 Antilocapra americana | reverse complement strand
AAAGACTGGAGATATATATCCAGTCTTTTTTAGATTATTTGCCCATATAAGTCTTTACAGAGTATTGAGTATAGTTCCTTGTGCTATACAATAGGTCCTTTTTAGTTATCTGTTTTATTTATTTGTTTTTCAGTCCCTGAGTCATGTCTGACTCTTTTCAACCCCATGGATTACAACATGCAAAGTTCCTCTGTCCTCCACCATCTCCCGGAGTTTGCTCAAATTCATGTCCATTGAATCAGTGATGCTACCTAGCCATCTCATTCTCTGTTGCCCACTTCTTGTTCTGCCTTCAACCTTTCCCAGCATCAGGGTCTTTTCCAGTGAGTCGGCTCTTCACATCACATGTCCAAATTGTTGAAGCGTTGGCTTTAGCATCAGTCCTTCCAATGAATACTCAGGATTGACTTTCTTTAGGATTGACTGGTTTGATCTTGCAGTCCAAGGGACTCTCAAGAGTCTTCTCCAGCATCACGATTCAAAAGCATCAATTCTTTGGCACTCAGCCTTCTTTATGGTCCAGCTCTCATGTCTGTACATGACTACTCTATATAGTATATATCGTAGTGTGTCTATGTCAGTCCCAGTCTTCCAATTTATCCCCCACCCTACCCTCTTGGGAACTATAAGTTTTTTTTTTCTATATCTAGAACAGTTTGATTTTTATCTGTTTCTTTTGTGCTCTTAAAGCACCTTGTGAAGACCTCAGTAATAAATTTACCGTGTATTTCTCCCCCACTATGGTTATTATCTCCTCATTGGAAAGAACTATCTGCATCCTTCAGGCTCTGCAGAGAGCCTGGGAGAAAGAATGACTGTTTGATATAAGAATGAGTGACAGTCCTTAGGTGAGCACAGGCACTGTGGATGCTTGATGATGAAGTACTACATGTAATAGCACCTCTTAGGACTCGATATGAGCAGATTTGTTCCAATAATTAATTAATATTAGAATCATACATGTCTGTAACTTAAACCATGTATCAATCTGGCAATCTCCCTGCCACATATATGTATAAAGATTTAAGCTCCCCAAATGTTCAGCATCTCTCTCAGAATCAAATGGGATGAAAGCACAATTTTCTTTCCTTCAAGAAGTTCTACAGAAACTGGAGAAACTCTTCTATATGGATCTGCAGGGAATACATTATTTCAAGCAAAGTTTTGCTCAGCACCATAGAGACCAACTGCTGAGAAACAAAGGGCCCTGTAGAAAGAAACCTGAATTCTCATCAAATTGCTACAGTTGCTGTTATTAACTTGGCAGGGCAGATCTTATATGTATTAAAGCAAACATACTTCATCTACCCCAGCATTATGGTCTGCATCTCACATTGGCTTACTTTACCTGTTGAACTCTTTAAATTTAAAATTTCCTTAGCATTCTATAGTGACATCTTTCATATAGATTAATAAAGCCTCATTGGTAGTCTGCATGCATTGTTTACATGAATAGGATTTTGATTTTGATTTTGTGTTTAGGACTCACTGACCATGTGCTCTATTTAAGCAGGAGTGTGTATTGTAATCAATCATGGACCACTCTAAAAGCATTTTCTAAATGCACTATAAGGTCCTAGCATAGCAGAAACTCAAGATTAAAAAAAAAAACCACCGTCATTACACAACAAGGTTTCAACTTATACCTTCTAGCCTTTACAAATGAAACTTTAAGGTATTAATTAAAGATGTATACTTTAACTTGTAAGAGCATTTATCTCCTTTATACTATGTGTGTGGTTTTTCAATATAAACACTCATGTGTGACAGAATTCTCTCAGACTTGAGAGCTTGGTTGAGTAGTTTGTATCTCTAAGGAGAACACCAATCATTGATGAGGTCTCCAAGCTACAGCCAATTCATACTACAAGTAAAAGTTTTATTGGTTACAATTTTGGGTTATCTGTTTACATGGAAATAGTGCTGGAATGGTGCCATGAATCCCAGTTGGGAAAGATGGATTCAAAATAGGTTTAAACAGTACATTTACATCATGTGCATAGGGTTTAATTCAGATTCTCTGTCCATGGGATTCTCCAGGCAAGAATATTGGAGCAGGTTGCCATTTCCTCCTCCAGGGGATTTTCCTGACCAGGAATTGAACCTGGAAAGCTCTAACATGTTAAATTAAATGTGATCTTGATGGCTAATGATGTTGAGCCTATTTTCATGTGTTCATTGGCCATTTGCAAATTTTCCTTGATGATATATCTACTCAGATTCTTTGTCCATTTTTTAAATTGATAGTCCCTTCTTTTTATTATTGAGTTGCACATGTCTTTTATGTATTGTAGGATGGGTCTTTCAATTCAAAGCCAGAGCTTTCCACACTCCAAGGAAATGTTAAGGAATGAATACTACTCAGATTGAGATTGCAGCATCTACAAAGGGTCTGAGAGCAAGAAATTGAAATATGCAAGTCATGCAGAATTTTTTGGAACAACCTGGAATTACAGCTATGAATTGTAATATAATATAGTTAGTAAGGTATGTTCTGAATTCTAAAAAACCTGACTTACAGATAAATGGAACTATTTTGTAATGTGAAGAAGGAAATGGCAACCCCCTGCAGTATCCTTGTCTGGAGAAGCCCATGGGCAGAGAGTTGGACACGACTGAGCGACTAACACACATATACTATAATGAGTAGACCAAATTGATATATACAAATTATAAAAACATCTCCCTTTCACACAGTAATGTGAGTTTGCTTCCTGATATCTCATTGCAGTTTCATTTTCAGTCAGCATTTTCAGACCATTAATTTGTCAAATACTGTGAAAATTTATTAGTTTTTAAATTCAGTTTTTAAGGAATTCTCCTAAATATTTATTGATTTATTTATTTTATTGTGTTGGTTTTGCCATACAATGACATGAAACTGCCATGGGTTTACATATGCTCCCCCTCCAGAACCCCCCTCCATCCTCCCTCCCCCATGGGACATCTGGGTGCACCAGCCCAGAGCATCAACCCTGGGCTGGCGATTGATTTCACATATGATAATTAACATGTTTCAATGCCATTCTCCCATATCATCCCACTCTTGCCCTCTTCCACAGAGTCCACGAGTCTGTTCTATACATCTGCGTTCCTTTTGCTGTCTCTCATGCAAGGTTCTCGTTACCATCTTTCTAAATTCCATATATATGCGTTAGTATACTGTATTGTTGTTTTTCCTTCTGGCTTACTTCACTCTGGACAATAGGCTCCAGTTCCGTCCACCTGAGTAGAACTGATTCAAATGATTTTTTTTTTAATGCTGAGTAATATTCGATTGTGTATATGTACCACAGCTTTCTTAGAGGATAACATAGGCAAAACACTCTCCGACATAAACCAAAGCGGGATCCTCTATGACTCACCTCCCAGAATATTGGAAATAAAAGCACAAATAAACAAATGGGACCTAATTAAAATTAAAAGCTTCTGCACAACAAAGGAAACTATAAGCAAGGTGAAAAGGCAGCCTTCAGAATGGGAGAAAATAATAGCCAATGAAGCAACGGACAAACAATTAATCTCAAAAATATACAAACAACTCCTGCAGCTCCATTCAAGAAAAATAAACGACCCAATCAAAAAGCGGGCCAAAGAACTTAACAGACATTTCTCCAAAGAAGACATAAAAATGGCTAACAAACACATGAAAAGATGCTCAACATCACTCATTATCAGAGAAATGCAAATCAAAACCACAATGAGGTACCACTTTACACCAGTCAGAATGGCTGCCATCCAAAAGTCTATAAGCAATAAATGCTGGAGAAGATGTGGAGAAAAGGGAGCCCTCTTACACTGTTAGTGGGAATGCAAACTAGTACAGCCACTATGGAGAACAGTGTGGAGATTCCTTAAAAAACTGAAAATAGAACTGCCATATGACCCGGCAATCCCACTGCTGGGCATCACACTGAGGAAACCAGAATTGAAAGAGCCACGTGTACCCCAGTGTTCATCGCTGCAGTGTTTACAATAGCCAGGACATGGAAGCAACCTAAATGCCCATCAACTGACGAATGGATAAGGCATTCTCCTAAATATTTAAACTTTCCAATTTACTGGATATTTTCCTCACCTTCCTTCATTCAGTTTGTGTGTTTGGATATGTATATGTATTCGTGTGTATGGAGACATTCATTCACATGCATGTATACATATGGATTAGTTTGTATACATATTTGTATATTTAGAATCTTTAATGTTCCAAATAAGACCACTTGCTCTGATCAATATGTATATATAGTATCCATTGCATGTTTTTAAAAAATTATTCATTTTAATTAAAGGATGCTTACTTTACAATATTGTGATGTTTTTTGCTGTAAATCAACATGAATCCGCCACAAGTGTACATGTGTCCTTCACCATCCTGAACCCCCCTCCCACCTTCCTCCCCACCCTATCCCTCTGACCTGTTTCTAGGACACCCAGAACATTGCATGATTCTTATCTTGATAGAATCCTTTCACTCGCCAGTCCTTTTGATCTTTGAAATTTATTTGAAGATATATAATAACATCAATTACTTCATTATTCTAATATCTTCTTCTCTTTCCTACTCTCCATATTGTACAGGGACCATGGTTTCTCTTCCTAGATCCTAGTCATGATTTTTTATGTGCTTTTAGGGCAAACAAAGGACCATTTGAAGGGAATGACACTGTGATCATTTTTCACACTTTTCTACATTGTCATTCACATCAGCCTGTTTACTGTCTTTTCACTTTCCTGACAGAATCCTTTACTCCGGTTATTTTAAAAAAGGATCACTGAGAGTGACAGAAACTGAGAATTCATGATCTACGTTTAAGCCAGTCTAGTGTAACTCCACAGTATTAACTGTTTTTTGTTGTTGTTGTTGTTGTTGTTCACAATGCAGGAATGAAATGATGTGCATACAAATGAAGTTGCATTTACAAAATACACACATTTTGTAGGCACTGGAATAGCTTCAGAACCTTCATCCTTTCCTCCAGCTTCTGCAACAGCTCCTGGAGTGGGGTGGGGGGAGTCACATGTACTGCACATAAGCCCAGGAAAAGACCCCCTTGTGCCCTTTATCTTCCGTCTCCTTGTTATTATGTAGCATCCAAAGTTCCATGGAGGGAGCATTCAATTCATCACTCACTGCTGCCACTCACCTCTATTAAAACTCCCTTCTCTACCTATAGTGAAAGTAAAAGTTGCTCAGTCGTGTCCGACTCTTTGTGTCCCCATGAACTATGCAGTCCCTGGAATTCTCCAGGCTACAATACTGGAGTGGGTAGCCTTTCCCTTCTCCAGGGGTTCTTCCTAACTCAGGGATCGAACCCATGTCTCCCTCATTG
Organism: Antilocapra americana; assembly: GCA_007570785.1. Taxonomy (NCBI): domain Eukaryota; kingdom Metazoa; phylum Chordata; class Mammalia; order Artiodactyla; family Antilocapridae; genus Antilocapra; species Antilocapra americana. Next base: position 928,367 of record ML660211.1, on the reverse strand, counting down.
CAGGCAGATGCTTTACCTTCTGAGCCACCAGGGAAGCCCAAAAATACTGGTGTGGATAGCCTCTCCCTTCTCCAATGGATCTTCCCGACCCAGGAATCGAACTGGGTCTCCTGCATTGCAGGCAGATTGTTTACCTACTGAGCTATGAGAGAAGCCCTACAGTACAGTCTTCTGATTTCTTCTTTTCTGTTTAATACAGAAAAGAGGAAAGGGTCCTTAATATCTTTATCACTTCTGTCAAACTCAGTCTCAACCAGTGTCTCAAATACGATGACAACTGGCACAGCAAGTAAACTTTTATTTAAGGTAATTCAAGTAAAGAAAAAGTGTAGCAAGGCATTGCATTCTACATAGGAATATCACAAGAACTGTCATTAACATTCATCTGGAGGAACTCTGTAGCCTGCCCTCCTCACACAATTGATCACAGTCTGAGAAACTAGATCTTGCAAGTCACCACTGGTGTGAATGTTCTTGGGAAAGCACCAGCACTGGACATAATTAAGAGATATCAATTTGGATTTGGCTTGTCACTAACGCGCTTTAGGAATATATGATGCTGGCTATATGTGTGTCTCAGTTTGCTAGTCTCTAAAGTAGTAATGATGATCCTTCTCGTGGGCAGTGCTGATCTGCGGCACAGAGTCCTGGAAAGCTGGAGGTATGAACAATAAGATGACTTATTTTTGAAGGCAGGAGTAGCCTTCTCTATATGGATTAATTTCTCTCCAGTTCTCGCCTCAGTGTCTGAATGTGAACATGCCCTTCATGCTTAAGAGATGCTCTTGCTATTATTGTTCCAAAGGTCTTGAATTAATGGAAGGTGCTTTTTAAGTCACGAACAATTTTTTATCTGAAATTATGTATTAATCAAACTTGTTCAGAATGCATCTCAGACTGAATTAATATAATTCTGTTCTAAGTCATTAAAGTACAATATAAACATCACATTAGTGAAAATGTAATCGTACCATAACCATTAACAATCAAACATCTATAACTTCTCTCCCTGCTTCCTGCCTTGTTCCACTAAAATGCATTCTCCACACCTTCTCTACTGTAATCTTTTTAGAAATAGAAATCGAGTCATATCAGGTTTTAACAGCATCCAACAATTTCCCATTGCCTAGCCAACAAAACACTGGCTCCTCAGCATGATATGCACATGTGTTTAAAATTTCACAACCTTCTCTCTCTCCAGGGGTTTGAATGCCGACTTTGGATCAAGCACCTACACCCTAGTAATAGGAGACTGTTACCTAGGCATTTTTTCCCAATGCTGTTTGCATATGCTACCTTTTTTCCATGGTATGCATTCCCTTTCTGCTTCACTGACTACTTATACTTTAAAACTCAACACAAATCCTTTCCTCCTGAGCCTTTTCTCTGAGTAGAACAGGCTCAGTTGATGCCTTGCTTTTATGTTCACATAATTACCTGTGTGGTTGCTGTTCAGTTGCTAAGTCATGTCTAACTCTTTGCAAACCCATGGACTGCAGCACGCCAGACTTCCCTGTCCTTCACTATCTCCCTTCACTGTCTAACTTTGCATTTATCCTGTTTATTAAACGTATCTCTTAATGAGTCCTGCTTTATGTAAGTTCCTTGAAAGCAGAGGCACCCTCTCTCATCTTTGAATAAGACTCCAAGCATTGTACAGGAACCCCACACACAGGCTAGGTTCTTTGCTAAGCACTTTATATGCACTAGGTCATCAAATTTTCACAATCACATTATATGGCACTTTACTTTTATTAACAATGAAAGTGAGACTTGAAGAGAATAAATACGTCCCAAAGTTCATGCCGCTGGGCTTTGCTGGTGGCTCAGTGCAGTGGTATATAATCCTCCTGCAATGCAGGAGGAGCAGGTTCAACCCCTAGGTCGAAAAAATCCTCTGGAGGAGGAAATGGTGACCCACTCCAGTATTTCTTACATGGGAAATCCTATGGACAGAGGAGCCTGGTGGACTACAGTCCATGGGATTGCAAAGAGTCCGATATGACGGAGTGACTGAGCATGAACACAAGCAGGCTCACGCAGCTACCACGTGGCTGAACCTGCTCTTGTGCATTTCACTTTTGAGCCAAAGTATTTACTATATATACCCTTGTACTGCTTCTGAAGTATCATTTTACATTAAACACTCAAATATCCTCTCATAAACTTCACTAGTTCTGCCTGCAAATATGTTCCTTCCCAATCATTAACTAAGTCTTTGATTGAGCCTATTTTAACTTACAACCTTCAATGTGTTTCTTTATTCTTTTTTTCATTTCTTGACAGATGTCTTCGTGAATTCCCCCACCCCCAGCTCTTGTCATCTAAGTCTTTGAATTGTCTAACTCATCAAGGACCCACACTGTCAAACCTAACAGCTTTTTTCAAGACAGCACTGAGTATGACATTCCTTCTGCCAGCAATACCATTTTCTTTCCATTCTGCTAGAAGAATCTTTATGCAACTCAAATGTTACTTTTTCTGTGAAACTCCCAGACCCCCTGGGCACTTCGTCGTCTGTAATCTGTAGTCCTGTCAGTACACTAGGAGTGGCTGAACTACAGCGTCTGCCACACAGCATCAGAGCTGTCTTTCTTTCTAAATTGGGAAATACTTATGGGAAAGACTCTGACGTACAATATTCCCCCAAGGTTTGAAATGTAGGAGATACTTAAAAGGACTACAGAATAAAGAGATATAAATGTGATACTTAGTACTGAGATATATATATATATTTAAAACTAATGCTGATATTGTGTGTGTGTGTGCTCGATTGTGTCTGACTGTGCAACCTAAGGAACTGTAGCCTGCCAGGCTCCACTGTCTATGAGATCTTCCAGGGAAGAATACTGGAGCAGATTGCCATTTCCTTCTTCAGGGGATCTTCCTGACTCAGAGGTTGAACCCACTTGGTCTTACATCTCCTGCATTGGCAGGCAGATTCTATACAACTGCACTACCTGGGTAGTCAATATTGTTATTAGTTTACTCTATATAATTTATATAATATATGCTTAATTGCTCAGTTGTGTTCGACTCTTTGCAATCCCATGATCTATAGCCTGCTAGGGTCCTCTATCCCTGGGGTTCTCCAGGCAAAGAATACTGGAGTGGATTGCCATGTCCTCCTCCAGGGGATCTTGCCAACCCTGGGATCAAAGCCAGGTCTCCTGCATTGCAGGCGGATTCTTTACCACCTGAGCCACCACGGAAGCCCAAATTTATATAATATATAACCATAAATTAATAGTTGCTTATATCTGTATATAACACTAGTTTATTCAATACCAATTTATTCATATAATCTTAGGCTTACATTTAGACTCAAGGCAAGTTCCTGTGTGTTAGTGAGATTTACAGTGGTATTATGTTGAAAATGTCATATGATTTTTGGATGATGAGATGAAAATTTGTTGACATTTGGATCTGTGTTCCCTCTGCAAAGTTTAGGCTACTTCTTCCAAGAAAAACTCCAGAGAGTTTTCTTAAATATCAAAGAATACTTGAATTATATTTTGTTTAGTAAGAGTGAAATATTATAAAATTAAGTTCAATTGAATTCTGAATAACTGTTGATGCATTTGAAAAAGATAATTCAAATATAAATGCCATTTTTAATAGTAACTATGGGTAGGCTAACTATATGATCATAATTCTGCATAAAAATGTCACACTCTTTGATGTCTTGTGGTCAGGTTGATTTTAGCTTATTTTTGCAAGTTAGGTAGCAGCTATCATGCTAAGCAGTCCTAGATCTGACTGTATTCTTCGGTCTTACAGAAAATGCAGTCACAAATCAGATCACAGTGGTGTGCATCACTTGCTCTAATACAGGGCTGATTTTGTTACAGCACAGATAGAGACAAACATTAGGGGTCTGGGAGTCTTGAAGACTTGGCAGAAAGACTCTGGGATGTTTGAGAGGATCCAAGCAATGTACACTGGTGAAAGCATAGACTCAACCGTTTTTTAGCTTGTTAAAACTTTCCAGTGAAGCTTCTTATCATGTGAAAGTTTAGTTATTTCTCTCTTACTTCCACCTTTCCAGATCTTGTAATTTCCTATTCCAAGGTAAGTAATTTATAAATGAAATTCCAGAATAAGTATGTCCTCCAAGCACATGACTATGAAATTTAAAAAAATTCTCACTCTTAATTTAATAGAATTGCATTTTACATGGAAAGTTAAGTTCTGAAAGTTAAGTTAAGTAGTGTTTTAGTTGTAACTGTGGATTAATATTGCTTATGAAAGTATACTTATATGGGGACCCAGAAGTAATTACCTCTTATGAAAGGGATAACAGAAAAGTTCATGTTTGAGTTTTCTGTTTTTAAACACTTTATCAAATTTTTTAAAGAAAGACTTTGATGTCAGAGAACACTAAATTGAATGTCTAATATTCTGGTAAAGACATTGTAAAGACCTAGAGCTTTTGGTTTTTCCAATCTCCATGTAGATAACAGTACTAAATCAGTAATATTTGTGTGTTGGTGATAGATAACATGTCACAGGGCTTCCTAGGTGGTGCTAGTGGTAAAGAACTTGCCTGCCAATGCATGAGACACAAGACACGTGGGTTCAATCCCTGGGTCATGAGGATCCGCTACATATTCTTGCCTGGAGAATCCTATGGACAGAGGATTATAATCCTCTGTAGCCCAATGGGCTACATACAGTTCTTAAGGTTGCAAAGAGTTGGACACAACTGAAGTGACTTAGCACACACACACAATAACATGTCAATATTATATTGATGCCTCATGTGAGAAATATGTTTATCTGATTTATCATAAGAAAAGTTATATCAATATTTATGCCACAGAATCATTGCTAGGATTAAATTTACAATAGATCGCGTTCAGGAAACACCTAACACTGTTTCAGTGAAATAGCCACTGATGCTCTGGTTAGAAGGTGCTCTTCACCAAAAATCTTCCTATTCTACCTTCTCGATAAGAGGAGCTAGGTTTCTGGATCTGAAATACAATTTAATTATATACTCTGTTATCTTTGGCATGATAATAACTTCCACAAAGAGTTGTTTTGGGAATATAGTCAGAGATAGAAGTAAAGCACTTCCTATATCATTTCCCTGAAAATAATAAATATGTGACAATTTCATAATTATGATTATGACTTACCTACACATTTAAATTCAGTTAACCAAACCATCAGACTTAGAAAAAATATGAACTTAGGAAAATGTCTTTGGAAAAGCTCTAGTTTAAATCACAGATGACTGAATATTAAATCAGACATATTCTTCTCATCGCTGTCCTAGTAATCAGGTTCAGAGAGATTGTCCCCAGGTTGTACCTTACTTTTGACACCTGATTACTTGCTCCACATTCCTATCTTTCCTCTTGACCTTACAACTATTCTTTCCCTGTTGCTTAGTGAGAGCCATCCTACCCAGAACCTGCCACCTTGAACCACTGGGTAATTTGGTCACCCAGTTTTCTGTTGCTTGGTTTAAACTGTCTGAGCAGGTCAGTTTTTCTGAATTGATGATTTTGATACTGAGTACTTATTTTGCTGGCTAACCATACATGCAATTTTTGCCCAAGTGAACTGATTTCTGGTCATCATTATCAGGGGCGAGTTTCACTCCAGCCAGTCTACCATCATGCTCATGCACATGCATGCACATCTGTGAGTGTGCATACACACACACACAAGGCAAAATTTTCCTGTTTTCCCAGCTTACCCTGATCACCAGAGTACATTAATTCGTGTGTGTGTGTGTGTGGGTAATAGTAGATGTCAGCACTTAAGATGACCAAGTCTAGATCCTTGCTGTGCAATACAAGATGTGTTTTAATGAAAATGTATTTCATTAAATAAAATCTTTATTTATTGAAATTCTTTAATTCAGCTTGAGATAAGTACACACAGCACTTAAGAGTCTGCACTCAGGGGTAAGGTTGCTCAAAGTCCCATCCGTGTTCTGCTGTTTACAAATTGTGATAACTTAGCTGAACCACGTAATTTTTTCTGTGCTTTAGCTTTGTAATCTCTAAAATGAGGCTATATTGCTTTCTTGATTAAATGAGTAAATTGTTATATTGCTGGGAAAACTGTCTGACCCACAGTAAGCATTCAATGAGTACAGACTAGCTTTATGTTGTTATGATATTATATTCATGGAAGTAATCCTTCTCAAAAAAATATTAATCCCTAAAGTAGAACCCAGATTTTTATTCTAATATTTAATTTTTTAATTTCACATATTCACACATGGCAGAATAAATTTGGACTTATGACAATGAAGTCCTTGGCATCCAAGGGAAACAATAATCAATCAGTAAATTGGATTCAGTGAGTTTATGAAACATATTCACAAAAAGATGATTACATTTATTTCTGCTACTTAGAAAATATCTTTGAAAAATATGCATAAAGATATTAAGTCATTATTTCTTCATGATTACACCATATACTATATTAAATGGTCATACAACTATAGTATATCTAGAAACATTTACATTGATAGGCATTAACTAAAATGTGAGTAAATAATAATATAAAATATTATTAGTAATATTTATTGTGGTTATATTGGGTCAAGGTCAATTTGTAAAATGTTTGTGAAGAACAGTGATGTGTCTATATCATTATATTTAACTTTCACCATTAATCGTGATGAGTTATAGAAGCCACCATAAATCTTTTATTTGAAAATACTTACCAATGATGTCATAATGCAAAAATAAAATTAAGAGTGAAAAAAAATGGATAAATTAAAACAAAACAAGAAGTAATCCACATGAAATACTTTGGAGAATGTAACTATTTGGATAAATAGGGAATTTATCAAACCATAAATGTATTTCACCACAATACAGATGTGATTGGAAGCAAGACTCAGAGTCAGAACTTTGGGAAAATCTCAGTGTTTGGAATAGTAAAGCTTGCTTGGAGGCTAGATTAAAGGAAGAAAATGAAGCACAGCTTCTGTAGAATTAAAGAAACTTCAACATCACAAATTTTCATTTTTTTTATTATGAAGTAAGCTATGAAATTCTTAAATTCCCAAAGAGATAGGAATATCAGACCACCTTACCTGCCTTCTGAGAAAACTGTACGCAAGTCAAGAAGCAACAGTTAGAACCAGACATGAAACAATGGACTGATTCAAGATTGGGAAAGGAATATGTCAAGGCTGTCTATTGTCACATTGCTTATTTAACATATATGCAGAGTACATCATGTGAAATGCTGGGCTGGATGAAGCATCAGCTGGACTCAAAATTTCCAGGAGAAATATTAATAATCTCTGATATACAGATGAGAGCACTCTTAAGGCAGAAAGCAAAGAGGAACTAAAGAACCTCTTGATGAAGGTGAAAGAGGATAGTGAAAAAGCTAGCTAAAAATTCAAAAAATGAAGATCATGGCAACTGGTCCCATCATTTCATGGCAAATATATGGGGTAAAAATGGAAACAGTGACAGATTTTATTTCTTGGGCTCCAAAACTGCTGTGGACAGTGACTGAAGCCACGAAATTAAAAGACGCTTGCGCCTTGGAAGCAAAGCTATCACAAAACTTGAAAGCACATTAAAAAGTAGAGGCATCACTTTGCTATTCTTTTTCCAGTAGTCATGCATGGATATGAGAGTTGGACCATAAAGAAGGCTGAGCACCAAAGAAATGATGCTTTTGACTGTGGTGCTGAAGAAGACTCTTGAGAGTCCCTTGGACAGCAAGAAGATCAAACCAGCTCATCCTAAAGGAAATCAGTCCTGAATATTCATTAGAAGGACTGATGCTGAAGCTGAAGCTCCTAATACTTTGGCCACCTGATGGCAACTAACTCATTGAAAAAGACCCTGATGCTGGGAAAGATTGAAGGCAGGAGAAGGGGACAACAGAGAATGAGATACTTGGATGGCATCATCGACTCAATAGACATAAATTTGAGCAAACTCCAGGAGATAGTGAAAGACAGGGAAGCCTGGTGTGCTGCAATCCATGGAATTGCAAAGAGTCAGACATGACTGAGCAACAGAACTGATGTGAAGTTATGAAATAAATAGCAGATATATTATTTGCTTTCCAACTTTGTTTAGAAAACAGTGACAGGCCGTGTCATATACTTTTCAACAATTAGGTGAAAGTTGATGATTTTAAAGATGTTTTAGTTTAAATCTGAGCTACCAGGGAAACCCTCAGCTCAGATTAAATCTACTGTTGGAATCTTGAAGGCTGTTTATATTTTCAAAGTAGTGATGGGATTCTTGCTAAATAAATATAAATATTAAAAAGCCATGTACTTTGTGATATGATAACCAGTTTTCAGTGCCTGGGAACATTTACTCTTCATCTGTAGCACCTCTATATATATCTATATATCTCTACATCCATATCTCTGTTTCTTCATTTCTCTGTTGATGGAGGGGTGAGGGTCATTGCTAGCACCATTATTGCTTAGAAATCCCTGCAATTCTGTATCCTCATGGATATTTGGTGACTTTTTATTTTTTCCCCAAAGTTGTTATTAAAAAATCCTATCATTTTAGCTAATATATATTTTTACTTACCAGTGACTTGTTCACATTATTAATATTTCTTGGATTGTTTGGCTTCTCATACTGATCTGTAATCCTTTGTATTTTCAAGATAGCAATCCAGTATAATTGATATATACTCCAGATATATAATTCTAGTTTTAGCTTCTGTTTTAATTTTCTCTAGGGTATCATCTAGCCAACATAAATCCTTAATTTTGAAAATAGCCAAATTTATAAAACTTTTCTTTAATTCATTTATTCTTTCTAAGAAATTCTTTTTTTGTATTAATAAATGTGTTTCTATCTTGATTCCATATGTTCCTATATTTTTTTCTAAAAGTAAAGTTTTTCCTTTCACCTTTAAATGTATAATTTCTCCGTGATTTCTGTAAGAATGTGAGATAGGAGGCTAATCCCATTCTTTCCATAAGGATAACCAGTAGTTTCAGATCATTTATTGAAAAATCCATGATATCAAACTACAGTAATGTGAGCTAAGTCATATATCAAGTTTCCATCAATGGGTGGATTTGAATATAGCCTTTTAATTATTTTCTAGTAATTTTTATTTTATATTTTGACATCAACATTGTACTGCTTTTATACCAGCTTTATTATAAATCTTGATTTCTGATGAGGCAAATTCACCCTATTACATCTTGGATGTTCTTGAATCTTTATTATGCCATGTTATTCTTAGATTTTTATTGAATATCAGTTCAGTTCAGTTCAGTTGCTCAGTCATGTTCCACTCTTTACAATCCCATGGACTGCAGCACGCCAGGCTTCCTTGTCCATTACCAACTCCCAGAGCTTACTCAAACTCATGTGATGCCATCCAACCATCTCATAGTCTGTCATCCGCTTCTCCTCCCACCTTAAGTTTTTCCCATTGAAGATCATGTTCTATCAAATTAAAAAACAGACAGCTTTTGTATATGAATTGCCATTGCAGTGAATGTCTAGGTACCTTTGGGTGGAGTTGATATTTTTAAAATATTGGTAGTCATTATTTACAAAGATATCTTTTGTGTATATTATTTTATGGTGCAGTATGTACAGAAATGCAATTGAATTTGTGTATGCTGATTATGCATTTTTGAAGCAAACTAAATTCCTTATTAATTTTAGTAATTTATTTTATTATTAGAATACTTTCCTTTTCTATATACACAATCACAGAATGTCATAATAATGACAGTTTGAGTCATTCTTTTGAATCCTTTTAGTCATGATTTTCCCTACTATTGACTAAGAATATTTAGAAGAAATTTTAATTTAAAGGAGCATGTCCAATGTCCATCATTAAATTCTATGTGTCTATTTGTGTGTGTATATCATGCATATAGTACATGCATACATATATACATTCATATATGTATACATACACACATGTATATAATTACTGAATTTCTCTGTTATAATTTTTCTGTAAGTTAAAAATTTTCTTTTAGTTAAAAATATTTTAAATTATGAATGAATATTGGGTGCTAATTGAATTGTTTGCTTTAATTTGTTAATCTGCTATTGTGAGTAGATTACATAAAGTGCTTGCCTAATAAATTTGGATAAGCCTAAGGAGGGCTCCAAAATCACTGCAGATGGTGATTGCAGCCATGAAATTAAAAGACATTTACTCCTTGGAAGGAAAGTGATGACCAACCTAGATAGCATATTAAAAAGCAGAGACATTGCTTTGTTAACAAAGGTCTGTCTAGTCAAGGCTATGGTTTTTCCAGTAGTCATGTATAGATGTGAGAGTTGGACAGTGAAGAAAGCTGAGCACTGAAGAATTGATGGTTTTGAACTGTGGTGTTGGAGAAGACTCTTGAGAGTCCCTTGGACTGCCAGAAGATCCAACTAGTCCATCCTAAAGGAGATCAGTCCTGGGTGTTCATTGGTAGGACTGACTGATGTTGAAGCTGAAACGCCAATACTTTGGCCACCTCATGCAAAGAGTTGACTCATTGGAAAAGACCCTCATGATGGGAAGGATTGAGGGCAGGAGGAGAAGGGGACAACAAAGGATGAGATGGTTGGATGGTATCACCGACTCAATGGACATGGATTTGGGTAGACTCTGGGAGTTGGTGATGGACAGGGAGGCCTGACGTGCTGCAATTCATGGGGTCACAAAGATTCTACATGACTGAGCAACTGAACTGAACTGAAGTTGCTTTTGATGAATTAGTTATTACAAATATTGATGAATTCAATCTGATTTTATTTTGTTTTTCATTGTATCCATGGTCAATGTGAAAACCTGATCATTTTAATTTCTTAACCTCTACCTGTTTTAAAGTTTTATTGACTCTATGAAATGAATTCTGGGAATGTGCCCTCTTTTCCAATTCTCAATGTATTTTTGTAAGGTTAAAATTCTGTCTTCCTTGAAACTTTGGTAGAAACTCACCAGAAAAAATATTTTGGCCTGATATTTGATTCTTGTGAAAGGAATATCTAGGCTTTCTAATTTTTTTTTCTTCATTTCATGAGCTATATTTGACAAAATTTTCTTCTCTTTTCTAAATTTTCAAATTTATTTTCATGTTTTTTTGCAATACCTTCTTATCTTTTAAAAATCTCTTCCACCTCTGTATTAATGCCTCTATTTCATTCTGAATATTATGTAATATTCCTTTCTTTTGACTTTTTTACTGATTCTATGTGCTCTTCTTTGTATAATTCTTTTCAAACTCCTTTCTTTATCATTGTTTTACTTAACATATGACTATTTATTTTGGAAGAGAGGGGTTTATTAAAGTTTTTTTTTCTTTTCAAGTTCTAAATTTAGATGTTTAATTTACTCATTTTAGTCACTGTTTTAGTTTATCATTTCCTCTTAAATCTCAGACTTTCTGTCTGAAGTCATATTTGTTCTATCTCAAATGTAACCTTAAATATTAGCATTAATGAAATGTGTTTGTGGAAACCACAACATAGTTTGCTTGTTCTAAATGCTACCAAAGTTATTATTCCACTGTATTTTGACTTCCTTTCTGTCAAGAATCCAGTTGATTTTTTCCTTGTTTGATTTTATGATCTCTGTTTTTTGTTTGTTTAATGTTTCTTCATAATACTATAGATTTTTAAATGAAAATTCTAACAATTTTACTTGGTACTTTTAAAATCTGTTCGTTTAATCCATTACTTCTTTTTGTTCTAACTCATATTTTCAATCTTTTATCTTAATTTCTTTAAGCACATTTCAATTTCTTTTCATTCTCTGTGTCTGAACATGTCATGCTTTAAAGCATTTGTATATCTAATTCTGACAACTTTAAAAAAATTACAAATTTCTAATTGAAACATTATATATGTGTAGAAAAGTGCAGTGATTACAAGCGCTGAGGATGCTGAACTTCCACAAGCTGCATTAGTATCTTAATAGCACCCAGATCAAGAAGTGAGACATTATTGGCACGAAAGAAGCCCCTTGGTGCTCTTGGTCAGGACTGAGTCTCTCCTAAGGGAATTCCTTTCCTAATGGCTACACCAAAGTTTGGTTTTGCCCGTTTTTAGTCAATAATGAGTATTTTGTGTTTCTGTTCTTTGGTCTTTTCATTCTCTGTGAAATTCCTCCCTGTTGGCATCTAAGTTGTGGTTCATTTGTTTCCACCATTGAAGGATATTTCACTCTGTGTGTAGAAGTCTGTTCTATTGTTGATGGGCATTTACGTAATTCCTGTGCTCAGGTGTTCAGTCTCAGTCGTGTCTGACTCTTTGAGACCCCATGGACTGCAGCACACCAGCCTTCCCTGCCCTTCACTGTCTCCCAGAGTGTGCTCAAACTCATGTGCATTGAGTCGGTGATACCATCCAACCATCCTTCTCTGTTGTCCCCTTCTCCTCCTGCCCTCAGTCTTTCCCAGCAACAGGGTCTCTTTCAGTGAGTCAGCTCTTCACATCAGGTGGCCAAAGTATATTGGAGTTTCAGCATCAGTCCTTCCAATGAATATTCAGGGTTGATTTCCTTTAGGAGTGACTGATTTGATCTTTGTAAAGATTGGGCTTAAATTTTAGCTTGTGTACAAAATATACTTCTGGTGCAATGAAAATATTTAATTTCAATTTGCATTTTGCTGAAGAGAGGTAGGGAGTGAAGGGGAAGAATGAAGATGAGATGGGGTAGGGGTAATTTCTTTTTAAAAAAAATGAGACTATAAAGGTTATCTATCAAAAAAAGAAAGGATACCACTGATACTGAACCATTTTTAGTGCATGTAGTCCTGATTTTTACTATTATGTTTACTGTATTTTGGCCCATTTTTGCAGTCAGAAAATTATCTTCAACCATTAAACATGTGTTTTTTATCATTGCCCTGAGTTTGTGAGCAAAAAAGTGGCATACCAGCTATGCTGTCATATGCTCCCAGAGGCACTATTGCTAGTTAATTAAGAGAAAGGTGAAACGTTATGCCGTGCTCAGAACCAGTGTTCATACATTAAGTGCAAACTGATGCTGTTAATATTTCTTCTATAGCAATTACTTCAGTCATGAAATAATCAGCAAATTCAAACTTATTTATAAATTCTTACATAATCTTTATTTTATAAAATGTCATTAATTATTAATGCTCAGATGAGTTCAAGTAACCTTTTTCAATGTATCACAATACACTGTTCAAATTGGCCACTTCTTTGTAAGATGTTGGCAACTTACTTTGTTAACAATAGGCCCATACAGGCACTGAGAGCATGAAGATAACAAAATTCTGGTTTAAATACTACTTAGTAAGCGATAGGGACTGTGCAGTTCGGTCTTAATTGTGTAACTGATAAGGCATGCAAATCCAGTGTGCCTATCTGTATTAAAATATTTTCTGTTATTTATTAAGACACATGCAGCAATTTTACTCATCTCACTCATTTCCAAGCTCAAATGAGACTCTACAACTTAGTTAAACAAAGAGAATATATTGTGAAAAATAAAGGATCATAAGAATTTAAATAAAAATAAAATTATTGTTTTACTGTTGACAATTCCTTCTACATTATTGTGTAATATGAACTGACTTGCAGTGATTAACATTCTGTTTGAATAGGTAAACAACACATGCAGAATTATGTTGGTAATTCAACTATGATTATATGGATTATTATTTTCAGAACCCCCAATCACAATTTTCAAAGAAAATCACAGCAATTTTTTTGATTTTTAAATTCCCATGAAAGCGTGTATATTTTAAAGCCAAATCTTCCCATGTATGCATCCTGATAAATATGACCCATCTTACCTCCTATTATTTTTTGGAATGATAACATTAATTGTGAGAATTTTGGTGAATAAAGGGACTCATCACTTTCTTCAAATGGGCCAAGAATATGATTAGGTCCTCCTGGAATTCAGCCTTCATTCCTGAGAGCTGCTTGCCAATAATCAATGATGCTTCACATGACTATGCATTTGTGTATACACCCCCCCACACACAATATGAGGGCTTTTTAAAGTTTAGGCAGGGGAAAATGAAATAAGACTATATTGCTACATATACATGGTATGATCTTTTTAAACAAATAATTTCTAATTAGATTTATTTGATTTTAAAATAATAACAGAAATCTTATTGATTTCTTTTTAGCAACTCAGAATACACTCTAGGAAAAATAGAAAGAGACAAAAATCTATGGGGAAAGATGCATCATATAATATGAGGAAATGAAGCTCATGATTCTACAACAGAGTGAATTTATAGGTATTCTAGATTAGACTTTTCATTTAAAAAGTGAGAAAATGTGGCTTTCAGAAGTTAATTGGTTTACAAAAAAATAGAGAGCCATCTCAAAGGTTACCTGGGAATTTCAGCTGGATATTATTTTCTATGTTGTTCTCTCCCTTGTAATATCACTTTTACAAAAGTTAACTTTATAGAACTAATCCAGTGTATTAATTTTCAACCATTGATTCATCCATTAGTTGTTTTTCTTCTAGAATATAAATTGTATGATGGCAGAATTTCCCTGTTGTTGACCACTTCCTCTTTAGTGCCTGAACAATGTCCAGCAAAAATCTGTATTTGATAAATGAATGTTGAGTGAATTCGCTTATGAATAAAGCTTTCCACTCACTGCTTAAATTACTGTACTCTAACTTTTATGATGACCACACTAAGCATAGTACTCAGGCAAAGTTCACCACGGAACTTTGTGTTGAAATGAAAATATCTCTTTTCAGTGTTTTTCCTACATCATCTTTGATTTACATGTTATTCTGGAAGCTACAATTTCCATAAAATAAAATGCATGAGTTTTAAGTATCCTTAAGTAACATTTGTAACTGCTATGTAATTATTATCCTTGTCAATTAAAGAATATTTTTGTCACCCTAGAATTTTTCCTGATGGTTATTTTCAGTCAGTCATCCTCTCCTCACAGGTAACCATTACTATGATTTCTATTACATAGGTTAATTCTATCTGTTCTTCTTAATAAAGTTTAAACTTTATTTAAATGGAATTACAGAATGTGTACACATTTGTATCTGGATTACTTTGGTCAAATTAATATTTTGAGGTATATCTGTGGTATGCCCCATTTCAGTCATTTTTTCTTTTTTATTGAAGTATAGTATATCTTATGAAGTAGGGCTTGCCTCATAGTTCAGTTGGTAAAGAATCTGCCTGTAATGTGGAAGATTTGGGTTTGATTCCTGGGTTGGGAAGATCCCCTGGAGACAGAAATGGCAACCCACTCCAGTATTCTTGCCTGGAAAATCCCATGGACAGAGGAGCCTGGCAGGGTACAGTCCATGGAGTCTCAAGAGTCAGACATGACTGAGCAACTAAACCACCACTACCACCATAGTATATCATTGCATGAATATGCCAAAGTTTATTTACTCATTCATCTATTGAATAGTAACTGTTTTCCTGTTTTGAGCCATGATGATTAAATCTGCAATGTATATTCTGATACACATCTTTCTGCCTTTACACATATTTTATTATTCAAGTGAGTAACTATCTAGATAAGGAATTCCTTTGATATAAAGTGGTTTTACATTGAAATTTAAAAGAAACTCTCCAAGAGTCTTCCAAAATGGTTGTATCATTTTACATCCTCACAAACAATAGCAAGGAAGTGCAAGTTTTGCATATTTTCTTCAATAGTTGATTTCATCTTAGTCTCTTAACTGAACATTTAGGGACATCTCATTTTTGTTTTAATTTTCATTACTCTAGTGACAAGTGACAGTGGGCACCTTTTCTTATGCTTGTCCACCATTCATATATCATCATTTTTTAAGTGTGCATTTCGAGTGTTCCAACCATTTAAATTTTATAAGTTCTTTCACTTTTTAGAAAAAAAATTGTGTTGAAGTATAGTTGGTTTACAATGTAGTTAGTTTCAGATGTACAGTGGAAGTGAATCAGTTATAATAGACATATATCCACTCATTTTTAGCTTCTTTTTCCATATAGACCATTACAGAGTAGAATCCCTGTGCTATAAGCAGATCCTTATTAATTATCTATTTTATATGTAGATATGTCAATCCCAATATAATTTATCCTCCCCACCATTTTTAATGAATTATTTATTCTATGATTGATTTATATATTTATATATGTCTATATAAGTATCATTTCAGTCGCTCAGTCATGCCCGACACTTTGCAGTCCCATGGACTGCAGCATGCTAGTCTTTCCTGTCCATATATTCAGTTGTGTCTGACTCTTTGCAAACCCATGGACTGTAGCACATCAGGCTCCTCTGTCCATGGAATTCTCCAGGCAAGAGTACTGGAGTAGGTTGCCATCCCTTCTCTAGGAGATCTTCCTGACCCAGGGAGCTAATCTGGGTCTCCCACACTGCATGCAGATTCTCTGCCATCTGAGCCACCAGGGAAGCCCTGTACATTTCGTTTGTTTATATATATATATATACATATATACCCTCTTTATTGTGGTTTGATTTTTGCTTCTTCTATCTTAATTTCAGTGATCCCCTTTTTGTCATTGTTATTTATTCCATCTTTTAAATTAAACTTTTTGTCTATTAAAGAAATCTCATCTATCTCAAGGTTTTGTAAAGATATTCTTCTTTCTTATTTCCTATATGCTGTATAGTTTTAGGATTTGCATTTAGCTCTATAAATCTACTTTAAACAGATTTCTGTGGATAGTGTGAGGTAGAAAGTGAAGTAAATCTTTTTTCATATGGATTTATATTTTTCAGCATGATTTATTGGAAACACCATCATTTCTCCCCTGATTTAGTCTGATGCCTTTGTCAAAAATAAATTGACCATATATATGTGTGAATTGATTACCATGATTTTCCTTTTGAGTCATCGATTTAAATGTTTATCCTTAAGTGAATTACACAGTCATTATAGATGTAACTTTTTGGTAGCCTTTAAAATCAACTGTTGTAAATCTTTCAATATTTTTTTCCTTTTCAAAAACGTTTTGCTCTTCTAAATCTTTTGCATTTTCATATATAATATTTATATAATCAACTTGTCGATTTCTATAACATAAATTTGTTGATTGGAATTGTATTGAATTTGTGTAACACTCTGGAAAGCATTTGTATCTTAACAATGAGTCTTATTCATAAATATAGGTTTATGCATGCATGCTAAGTTGCTTCAATCATGTCCAACTCTCTGTGACCCCAAGGACTGTAGCCCACAAGGCTTCTCTGTCCATGGGATTCTCCAGGCAAGAATACTGGAGTACGTTACCATGCCCTTTCCCGGGGTATTTTCATGACCCAGGGATTAAACTCGTGTTTCTTAAATCTCCTGCATTGGTAGTTGTGTTCCTTACCATGAACTCCACCTGGGAAGCCCAGATACAGGTATATTAGTTATTAAAGTAAAAATTATCCTGTTTAATCTTGAATGGTTGGAGATTTTATATTTTATAATATATATTATATAAAATTATATTATTATGCATTTTGTATTCCATCTAATTTTTTAAGCAATGTGATCTGTATGATTACATTCTTTGACACTTTTTGATAACATTCCATTGCTTTTCATGTAGTCTCTTTTATGTTCCATGTGTATTTACAGAGAATTGAATGTTGAATCCTGCCACAGTTTGATTTAAGAATCTAAGAAGAATGATTAAGGCTTAATAGTATTATTTAGATTTTCTAAAGTCAAACCTTCTAAAACCTTTTGCTTCTTACTTACTAAGAATATAGTGTAAAAATATCTCAGCATATAATTAAATATGTTTAAGAATGTTTGTATTTTTCCCTTTGATTCTAACAATGTTTGCTTCACACATTCAGAAACTCAAAATCTCTATTGTTAGGTACTTCCACACGGGTAAATTCTATTGACCATTCTACAAGATCAGTGACCCATTCCTCTGTAATTTCCAGTCTATTACTAATCCCATGTAATATATTTTTGATTACACATATGCCAAAGCCTTTGACTGTGTGGATCACAATAAACTGTGGAAAATTCTGAAAGAGATGGAAATACCAGATCATCTGACCTGTTTCTTGAGAAACCTGCATGCAGGTCAGGAAGAAACAGTTAGAACTTGACATGGACCAACAGACTGGTTCCAAATAGGAAAAGGAGTGCGTCAAAGCTGTATATGGTCCCCTGCTTATTTAACTTATATGCAGAGTACATGATGAAAAATGCTGGGTTGGAAGAAGCACAAGCTGGAATCAAGATTGCTGGGAGAAATATCAATAACCTCAGATATGCAGATGACACCACCCTTATGGCAGAAAGTGAAGAGGAACTAAAAAGCCTCTTGGTGAAAGTGAAACAAGAGAGTACAGAAGTTGGCTTAAGACTCAATATTCAGAAAACTAAGATCATGGCATCTGGTCCCATCACTTCGTGGGAAATAGATGGGGAAACAGTGTCAAACTTTATTTTTCTGGGCTCCCAAATCACTGCAGATGGTGATTGCAGCCATTAAATAAAAAGGCGCTTGCTCCTTGGAAGAAAAGTTATAACCAAACTAGACAGTATATTAAAAAGCAGAGACGTTACTTTGCCAACAAAGGTCCATCTAGTCAACCCTATGGTGTTTCCAGTAGTCATGCATGGATGAGAGAGTTGGATGGTGAAGAAAACTGAGCACCAAAGAACTGATGCTTTTGAACTGTGGTGTTGGACAAGACTCTTGAGAGTCCTTTGGACTGCAAGATCCAACCAGTCCATCTTAAGGGAGATCAGTCCTGGGTGTTCATTGGAAAGACTGATGTTGAAACTGAAACTAATACTTTGGCCACCTCATGCAAAGAGTTGACACATTGGAAAGGACTCTGATGCTGGGAAGGATTGAGGGCAGGAGAAGAAGGGGAAAACAGAGGTTGAGATGGCTGGATGGCATCACCGACTCGATGGACATGGTTTGGGTGGATTCTTGGAGTTGGTGATGAACAGGGAGGCCTGGCATGTTGCGATTCATGGGGTCACAAAGAGTTGGACATGACTGAGTGACTGAACTGAACTGATTACATTTTTAATTCCTAGCATTTATTTGGATATAACAACTTTTAGAGTTTTCATATCTTTCCTAAATTTCCAAACTTTAGCAATTAAACTTATATTTTTCTTCAGATTCTTTAACATAATTTAGTAGGATTATTTTAAGGTCCTTTATTTGAGGTCATTTGTGTTAACTCTTTCTATTTATTGATTATTTTCAGTATGAATTATATTTTCCCTTGTCTTCTCAAGTCTATTAACAGTTGAATATATGCTCATTATTATAATTTTGAGAAGCCAAATTATTTTATCTTTCTAAAAAGTGCCTACCCTGGGTTTATTGTAGCAGGTGGTTATATCAATGGTGGTCTACTTTCTTTAATGGAAACTTGGTTTTAGGTTTTATTGGGGCAGATCTGTTTTAGTTTTTTTCCCTTTATTTCTAGGGTATACTCTTTCTGGAGTTTCAGCGGAAAATTTGAGTTGATTACTAAGCTCATCCATATTGGCAGAACTTGAACTTGAAATATTATTTTCTAACTATTAGCTGAAATTGCTAATGAAGTTTTTTAGGTCGTTTGCTTTAGTTCATACCTTAGCTTACTAGGAATCTCTTCTTCACAGTATAGACCAGAAATCTGGCAGAAGTTTGAGAGGAATTTTCTAACATGCTTTTGAGACCTATCTTCTGCAAGTCTTTCCTTTATAGTATTTTTCCTAGTTTTGCATCCCAGTGCTTTTGGATGAAAAGAACGTCTTTTGGGGTGTTAGTTCTAGAAGGTCTTATAGGTCTTCATAGAACCATTCAGATTCAACATCTTCGGCATTAGTGATTGGGGCATAGACTTGGATTACTGTGATATTGAATGGTTTGCCTTGGAAATGAACCGAGATAATTCTGTTGTTTTTGAGATTGCATGCAAGTATTGCATTTTGTTTTTATTTATTTATTTATTTTATTTACATTATCATGTTGGTTTTGCCATACATTGACATGAATCTGCCATGGGTATACATGTGTTCCCCTCCCAGAATCCCCCTCCCACCTCCCTCCCGATTCCCTCTTTCTGGGTCATCCCAGTGCACCAGCCCTGAGCATCAAACCTGGGCTGGCGATTGATTTCACATATGATAATTAACATGTTTCAATGCCATTCTCCCATATCATCCTACCCTTGCCCTCTCCCATTGAGTCCAAAAGACTGTTCTATACATCTGCGTTTCTTTTGCTGTCTCACATAGAGGGTTCTTGTTACCATCTTTCTAAACTCTTTTGTTGATCATGAGGGCAACTCCATTTCTTGTAAGGGATTCTTGCCCACAGTAGTGGATTTAATGGTCATCTGAATCAAATTTGCCCATTCTCGTCCATTTTAGTCCACTGATTCCTAAAATACCACAATGTTCACTCTCGCCATCTTCTGTTTGGCCACTTCCAATTTACCTTGATTCATGGACCTAACATCATAGGTTACTATTCAGTGTTGTTCTTCACAGCATCAAACTTTACTTTCACCACCAGACACATCCATATCTGGTTGCTTACTCCCCTTTGACTTAGCCTCTTCATTCCTTCTGGAGCTGTTTCTCTACTTTTCTGTAATAGCATATTGGATACCTACCAACCTGCGGAGTTCATCTCTCAGTGTCCTATCTTTTTGCATTTTCATACTATTCATGGGGTTCTCAAGGCAATAATCCTGAAGTGGTTTGCCATTCCCTTCTACAGTGGGCCATGTTTTTTCCAAACTCTCCACCATGACCCTTCTGTCTTGGGTGGCCCTATTTGGCATGTCTAATAGTTTCATTGCATTAGGCAAGGTTGTAGTCTATGGGATCAGTTTGGTTAGTTTTCTGTGATTGTGGTTTTCATTCTGTCTGCCTTTTGATGAGTGAGGATAAGAGGCTTGTGCAAGCTTCCTGATGGGAGGGACTGGATATGAGGAAAACTGGGTCTGTTTCTGGTGGCCTAGGCCATGCTCAGTAAATCTTCAATCCAGTTTTCTGCTGATGGGTAGAACTGTGTTCCCTCCCTATAGTTTGGCCTGAGGCTGAAGGACTAAACACAGCCCACAGCACATGAGTGTTAGACCAGTTTTGAATTCATTGGTCACCAAGAATTTATTATATGAAATCTGAGTAGTTAAATATAAAATCACTTCCCATGTGTAAAGTAGCTAGCTTGTGGGAAGCTTCTGTATAGCACAGGAAGCTGAGCTCAGTGCTCTGTGATGATCTAGAGGGGTGGGATTGGAGGGGTTGGTGGATTGGGGGTATGGGGATGAGGTGAAGGGAAAGTGGAGTGGAGCTGGGTGAGAGGGCGGCTCAAGAGGGAGAGGGTCTCAAGAGCATGGGGATATATGTATACTTATAGCTGATGCACTTTATTATACTGCAGAAACTTCCACAACACTGTAAAGCAATTATACTCTAGTTAAATATATATACACACACACCACATTTCAAAATAAATAAAATCACTTTCCATTTCTACATATATGTTTTCACCTTTCAGGTTATATGGTAAAAAATAACTATTCTTGCAAGTGAAGGCAGCTATCACCTACACAGAGTATAAGTGTTTGGATTTAAAATTTCAGCTCCATCATTTAGTAGCTGTGTACCACTCTTAAAGTAACGATGTATCTGACCTTAAGACTTTTCATCTATATTGAGAATAAATAATAGCACACTACTTTCAAGGTTGTTCATAATAAAAATAGCTAAAACTATTGAGTTTTAGCAATGTGTATAGCATGGGCCTTCTAAATAACTATCAAAACAATCCTCTGAAGTTATCATTAGCCCTAACTTTACCAGTGAGGGACCTGAGAACTAGTAAAGATTAAGTAACTTGCTGAAAGTAAGAGTTAGGAAGCTGCAAAGATAATATCTGAATTCTGCTATTCTTTTTCCCTCCAAAATCTATTTTCTAAACCACTAGCAAAATGAGAAAACCATAAAACTTTCTCAATGTACTGGAGGTATTTGATTAATGTTATTAATTATTATATCTTTCTTCCTTTACCTTAAAAAATTTCTACCAATAATTTTCCATTTAAAATAATGACAAGTCAGTGTAGCAGAGACTCTTGTCATGGGAAAAAAATGTTTCCACTAAATTTATAAAACTCAAAAGCTGCCTTACAATAAAGAAGTGACTATATTTGATTGTTGATTAGGTCTTTCCAATTAACCTTTCAGTTCTTTGCAGTGAACCATACAGAACCTGTTTCAAGATGTATAAAAACTCAGTTGTTTTCACCTGTATTAGCAGAAAGTTAAATCTCATAAGAAAACTATAAATTATATCAAGAAATAACATATTTTCAAAGACTATTATCCATGTTAAAAGTAGATTAAATATTTTAAAGATGTTTTATGCTTCTTTGTCTTTGAAATCATATTTTATAGGTAATAAAAATATTTAGGAAACCATGATTTGACTCATAGTTGTGTGTGCTTAGTCAATCAGTCATATCCAACTATTTGCGACCCTTTGGACTGTAGCCCACATGGCTCCTTTGTCCATGGAATTTTTCAGGCAAAAATGCTAGAGAGGGTTGCCATTTTCCTCCTCCAGGGGATCTTCCTAATCCAGGGATTGAACCCATGTCTCCTGTGTCTCCTGCACAGCAGAAGGATTCATTACCTGCTGAGCCATCTGATTGGGCTGGAATGTCCTAGGTGGGGTTTAGAATGCTAGATCAGATGAAAATCCAGGGAAAATACCATTGTTGTCACTTGTTGCTGTTCAGTCAGCTGTGTCTGACTCTTTGCAACCCTATGGACTGCAGCACACCAGGCTTCCCTGTCCTTCACCATCTCCTGGAGTTGACTCAAATTCATGTCCATTGAGTGAGTGATGCCTTCCAACCATCTCATCCTCTGTCATCTCCTTGTCCTCCTGCCTTCAATCTTTTCCAGTATCAGGGTCTTTTCCAATGAGTTGGCTCTTTGTATCAGGTGGCCAGAGTATTGGGGTTTCAGCTTTAGCGTCAATCCTTCTAATGAATACTCAGGGCTGATTTCATTTAGGATTGACTGGTTTGATCTCCATGCTGTCCAAGAGATTGTCAAGAATCTTCTCCAGCACCAAAGTTCAATGCATCAGTTCTTTGGTGCTCAGCCTTTTTTATTATCCAGCTCTCACATCTAGCTTTCCTTTTGAAGGAGGTGGCTTGACTCTTTGCAACCCCATGGCCTGTAGCCCACCAGGTTTCTCTGTCTATGGGGATTCTCCAGACCAGAATATTGGAGTTGGATCTTCCCAAACCAGGGATAAAATTCAGATATCCTACATTGCAAGTGGATTCTTTACTGTCTGAGCCACCAGGGGGAAATGTTTGCCATATTTACCACTAGCGACTTGTGATATATGAATTCTGTGTGTGCATATGCACATATACATACACACATATTAATATTGGGTCTTCAAATGTGTATGACTACTTGATTTCCTTTATTACACTTATAAATAAAATATCTGTCCACACCATGTGGGCTTCCCTGGTGGCTCAGATGTTAAAGAATCTACCAGCAATATGAAAAATCTAGGTTCAATCCCTGGGTTGGGACGATCCCTGGGAGAATGGAATGGCTACCCACTCTAGTATGCTTGCCTGGAAAATCCTTAGGCAAAGGAAACTGTCAGGCTACAGTCTATTGGGGTCACAGAGAGTCAAACATGACTCAGCAACTAACACTTTCACCTGGGTAATCCAGACTACTTTCCACACCGTTTTCTTAACACTTCATTTTTTTTTTTTAAGAGTAGTTTAGATTCATAGCAGAATTGAAAAGGAGATACAAAATTTTCTATATACTCCCTTCCCTGCACATACATAGCCTTCACTGTTTTAAAAATCTCCCTAGAGAATGGTACATTTATCATGATTGATTAAGCTACACTGACACATCATATTCACTCAAAGTCTATGGTTTACCTTAGCTTTCACTGTTATATATTCTAAGCATTTGGAAAAGTATATAATGACATGTGTGTATCATTACAGTATTATACAGAATGCTTTGACTGTTTAAAAAATCCTCTGTGCTCTGCTTCTACATCATATTAAAATTGGAATAAAAGTTTACTTAGTTACTAAAATCTATTATTAATGAGACTATAGACATATGACTTCAAAATGTTTTTCATCCCTTTAATCTTTAAAATTTAAATAAAAATAATTCACCTTCAGAATACATTGTATGCCTTATTTTTGATATATTGAATATAAATGATATTTTTCTTCAAAGGTTATTGCTGGTTTAGCTTTAATTCATATCAAAAGAGAAAAGGTACATTATGTTCCTTTTTGCAACCAATTTTTAAACCTAAAAGATGGGCAAGAATCCTCATCAATCTTCCTGTCCCTGTAGTTCATTATCATGCTTTTCTACTTGGTTCACTGGTGGAAGGTCCACTAGGCCCCATGTTTTCATTTTCAAATTGCAATTTGAATCCTTCATACTAAATCATTTTGATAGCAAATTTTTCCCCTTTTGGAGATTAAAGAACACAACTCTTGACTCAGTTTGAAGCCAGTAATCCTCTTAATGAGAAGATGAACTCAGCCACAACATTTCTTTGATTTTTTTTTAAGGGGCAAGTATGTTAATTAGAAATGAATCAATGGTAACAGTAAGGGTTGATACCCAATTTATTTGCATTTCCTTGAAATAATAGAAGTGAGTAGCTATAACACTATATTCTTCCAGATGGGCAGTAAGAACAATTTTGTATCATTAGCAAGAACTTACAGTAGTTCAAATAATGATTTAACTTGCGTTCAGTTCAGTTCAGTCGATCAGTCGTGTCCGACTCACATTAGATAAATTTTTTCAGATTTACTTTTAATTGAAGCATGATAAACATAACATTCTTTCAGAATTTGTATAATGCATTTGAAATTCTTTCAGAAAATGCACAATTTTTGTTAAAACTACTATAAATACAAGACAAAACAGATTAATACAATAGAGCAGTATCTTATTTTTGCACTAGTTAGATTACTAATCTTGAAAAGTTTTAAAGTCTCAAGGTGATTGACTTAAGATCTCTGTATTAGTGGCTAATTTAGGTGCTAATATAATTATGTCCTCATATGTCCAAACATTCTACATACACTGACTTGGTTTCAATTACATTTGAGGAAGTAAACTTTAAATTTAATGTTACCTGTGAAACATTTTTATACTAACTATTACTGAAATATATCTATTTCAGTGTCTGTGATTTGATTTTGTCAACATTTATAGACTCTATATATTGTTTACTTACAACTTAGGAGAAATTTGTGAGAAAATTTACCTTTATTTCTTCTTCCAAATAGTTGTTTTTCCTATAAATATCAGTTGTTCTTCTAATAAAAATATTCATTTTGAAATTTGATTATCCCAAAGTATCACAGTGCTTCCCTTCTATCAGAAATATTTTTTATTCTAAGTTTAGGGGAACTGAAGGAAGATTAAATTTCCTCTATAACATTAACTAACATTCTTTATGGAATTTAGTTAAAATATTAGTGATGAAAAGATACACTGTAAAGGGTAAGTAGATGAATAATGCATAATTTCATATCTGAGTGACCTAAAGAATCTCCAAAATAACATTAACATGTGATGCTAAGGATATAATAGATGCTAGGGAAAATACACTTATTTCTTTGGTCAAGGATTATTTTCTTGCCTGGTATAACATGAAATAAATTTAAAACACTTCTGATTATAAAAAAAATGAGTGCATAATGTGTTATTAAGAGCAATGAATTAAAAATTGTCTCCTTGAATAACGTGTTCTTATCTGGTGTGTGTGCGTGTGTGTGTGTGTGTGTGTTAGTTACTCAGTCATGTCTGACTCTTTGAGACCCCATGGGCTGTAGCCTGCTAGGCTCCTCTGTCCGTGAACACCTGAGCTGAGATATTTCTGAAAATTGATATATGATGAGTTATTTGTGTGCTGGTTTTTGTGATAACTTTTCTTGTTATTTTGAAATATCACTTAAGCAATCTATTTGAGAGATACAGACTTGAAACAATGATCTGACTGTGGAAGAATAAACATTCACAAAGGATTTCTTTTTACTCTAGAGACTAGAGAAATATGACATATTTAGAGCACCCTTTTCAAAAGTATGGCAAAAGTAGGGCACAAACAACTAATCAATACACACTTGACTAACATACTGTGTAAGCTTTATTACTTTTTCATGTAAAACAATGTTGACCTACAATAAGATTCTCATGTTTGAAAAAAAAGTAGGGAAAGAACTTCCCCCCCTTTATTCTTTATTCATTTGTTCCTTTAATTGAATTTATTCATTTTTAAGGCCATTTATCATAAATAATTAAATATCAGCCATTAATTGAAACACAGATTCTAAAGGCACAGAAAAGTAGCCAATTTTAGCCAATTGTCTATATTTTTAGGTTCATTCAGTTAAGAAAACACTGAATTTAACTATATACTATTGTAAAAAAGAATACATTTAAGTAAGTAATACAAAATATATCGTATATAAAATGTGCAATACATTATTATTGATATAAGAACTATATGTATTTTGTGCAAATACATGTAAAATCTGAAATAATTTTTTATTTTTAAATCCATTGTCTTTCAAACTTAATTTTCTGTACTCACATATAGCAGCTTATCTACCCAATAATCAAAAATGTAGTGTAATAGTGGTTTAAAAATAGAAGTAAACCATGGTCTAAGACTAAGAATGCCACACTGCAGTCCTGACCCTGGGAAATCTCAGTGAATATAATAATGCAAGTGACTTTTCTTCCTGATTGATGTTTATTTTTGTGAAAAGAAGTTTGAACCAGTTTCTCTACCACATTTTAATGATATGAATTGATAATCAGATTTCAATAGTTAGAGAAAAAGAAGCCACAGTTGCTTATTTGGTGCCTAGAGAATTTAGGGTTTCTACCAGATGTGAGTCTGTACTCATCAGTTATAACTGACCTTATTAACGTTTTACTTTGCTGCTCAGTTTTAATCTAACATTTAAAACATGAATGATCACATGAATTTCCAGTTTGCAATAGGAATGCAAACTGGAAATAATAACAAGAGAGATTAGTGTCCTATGTTTCTACCTTTTCCACTAAGAATTTCTAAGAATTGCAGAAATGCCATAAAATAACAGAATAAATTTGTAGTAGATCTAGAAACTTAGAAAATTACGCCATCAGCAGAAGAAAACTTTGAAAAATTCTTGGAGACTAGAAAGCAAGTGGAATCATATTGCTGGAGGGGGAGAAAAGCAGAGAAATGTACAGGTCAAAGCAAGGTTACCGAGCAACTACTACAGAGGTAAAAGCAATTGCAAAAATATTCAAGTTCAGAGACAACATACACGAAAAAAGAACCTGGAGGTTCAGGGCCAATTGTCAAAATAATTAATGAGGATTACATTAAGGACTAATGGGTACTGCACCTGCCTTATCAGGAGCTGTAAGCAGCTGTTCTAGAATACACAGGTTAAATTTTGAAACTGCTTTCAAAATGTGAACTGCTGTTAAGAGAAGGGCTCTGAATGTAAGTACCGGCATTTGGAAAGAAGCAGGAAAGAGCCTAAAGAAGCTCTAGATAACAGGACTGAAGTAGGAAAGGGAACCTCTGATTCTGGGGTTAGCCATCCAACTAAAGTGTGTGCTATTGCTCCGTGGAGGGGTGGCTTTCGGGGCTAAGACTTCAGCATTTGAATGGAGCTCCCTGCTAAATGACAACCCTGAGAAGGATGCAGGGCTTTGACATCCAGAAGTCAGACCAGCTCACATTCTGCTGAGACCACAGTGCCACCCTTTCATTACAATCCCTTGGGGACCACTCATTCATCAGAGATAGTCAATAAAACTGAGAAAAGACAGCAAAGAAAAAACTAGTATTTGATGTGAAAAAATTCAACACTGTAAAAATCAAGACACCAAATTTAGCAAATGAGACAAAAAAGAAGCATGGCATATGGTAGTTCTATTTTTAGTGTTTTAAGGCCCCTCCATATTGTTCTCCAAGGGGGTTGTGTCAATTTACATTCCCAACAGTGCAAAAGAGCTGCCTTTTCTCTACACCCTCTCCTGCATTGATTGTTTGCAGATATTTTTGATAACGGCCATTCTGACTTCTGTGAGGTCACTGTTCTGTGACCTAGTAATCACAGTACTGGGTGCAGACTCTGAGAAAACAATAATTCAAAAAGAAACACGCACCTGTTCATTGTAGTCGTTTGCAATAGCCAGGACATGGAAGCAGCCTAAATGTCCATCAACAGATGAATGGATAAAGATGTAGTAGAGTAGATACGATGGAATATCACCCAACCATAAGAGGAACGATACTGGGTCATTTGTAGTGAACTGGAGGGACCTAGAGTCCATCGTACAGAGTGAAGTAAGTTGGAAAGAGAACAAGTATCATGTATTAACATGTAAATGTGGAATCTAGAAAATTGATTCAGGTGAACCTATTTGCTGGGCAGTGACACAGGGAGGGAACAGATGGGTGGAGACAGAGTGTGGAAGTTGGAACTGGTGTATGTGCCCTGCCACATGTGAAACAGACAGCTAGTGGGAAGCTGCCCTATAGTTCATGGAGCTAGATTGGGTGCTCCGTGGGAGTTGGGGGCGTGGGATGGCTGGGAAGAGGGCAGTCTAAGAGAGAGGGGGCATATGTATACATGTAACTGATTTGCTTTGTTGTACGGCACAAACTAGCACAACAGTGTAAAGGCATTATACTCCAGTAAAGAAAAAAGTCTGACATATACCCATCCCTCCTTACCAGCAGCCCTGAATTTTCAGTGATGAGAATAATAATGTGTGCTAGTTTCTTCGCTGAGCCTCTGATATTTCTCCTTCTGGAAACCAGGCTGATGGAGCAGCTACTATCTAGAACATTGTTACTCATAATTTTTGATGGGAAAAGAAACTGTCAAATTACCATCTGGATCCTAAAGCTTCCACTTAGATCCTGTACATGCCATTCAGCTCTCATTTCATTGGCAGAGCAAGTCTCCTGCTCACATTTCTCTTCAAAGGGAGTGTGTAACTGATCTTACCACATACCTGAACACAGGGGAGAACATACCTGGGCACAGTCCTAGAGTAACATAGTAAGTGCAGTGAAATATCCTAAAGAGAGTCATGAGTAAATCATACCCATAAAAGAAGAATGGAGCACTGTGAAAAAATTCTGATTTCAAGAAATTAAAATTATAAGCACTAGATTAATAATAAATAATTAATAGATTCTTGATCATTAGAAAAGAAACAAGTTTACATTGGGTTCATGAGAATGTAAATGCAGCTAAGTGCAGCATAAAAAGATGTCAATAAAAAGAAATTAATAAACAGAAATAGAAACTAAAACCAGAATTTCTAATACTTATCATGCATGCTTGGTCACTCAGTCGTGTCCAGCTCTTTGCTACCCTAATGATTGCAGCCTGCCAGGCTCCTCTGTCCATGGCGTTTTCCAGGCAAGAGTCCTGGAGTGGGCTGCTATTTCCTATGCTAGGGCATTTTCCCAGCTCGAGGGTCGAACCTATACCTCCTTCAGCTCCTGTACTGGCAGGTGGGTTCAGATTCTTTACCACTAGTGCCACCTGGGAGGCTTTATCATGATGAACTTGTTTTCTAGAAAGAAAAGAGGGAAGTAGGAGAAAATTTCCCAGAGATGTGTGTTTTCTGACCAGAAAATTCCACCAAGAAAGAAACAAAACCAATGAGAGAGAAACATACTGAGATAAACACACTATTTTAGACCTGCTAAAAAACTGTAAAGGTATAATTCAATGAATTAAATATCCGTCTCATTAATTGGCCTAGAATAGAGTTTGTTATCTGTTAGTGATCCACTTTACAAAAACCTAAATATTCCCTAATGTAGGAAATATTAAATTATGGAATAATCATTCTATGGCATATTTATTATGTGGTATTAAAATAATATATAAAAGTTACATGTATCAATATTGAATACAGATTATATCATTTTAGTAAATTCAGAATAGTAGGCAAACATGACCTTTTTATTTAAAAGAAAGCATATTCAACAAAACCCCACAGCTAGTGTGTATGTATGCCTCTGCGTGTGTGTGTGTGTAAATGTTTTGAAGAATTTGAATAGTTCTGGTCAAAGAAGTGGATTTTTGAGAAAAGAGCTCAAAGCTCTGACTTGTTTTTTCTCTCTCTCTCTCTTTTTAAAGTTTTTATAGAATATTCATACATAATATTTATACTTAGTAACTGAGCTATTTTAATGTCATGAGAGATCCCACATCATTCACAACCTTTGCCATCATTCTAGGTCTCTCTTCTTATCTCCTAAGCCATTATTTGTCACCCACTGTGCTACTGTTAAATAGTTTCACTTCTTCTATAAAGCCTTGAAACCTAACAATCTCATATGTCCCACAAAGACAGCTAACAACAGATGGTGGCTTTTAGCAAACATTTTCTCAGCAAAAGTGTTTCTCAAGATAATACTCGTCTCTTATTGTTCAATACCAACTGTTAAAAGACTAAGCCTCCTTCTGTGGTTGGAGGAAGAAGGGAGTCCTTGTAAAGAGCTGTAACTTAAATTCCATCAACATAGAGATTTCAGATGCTCTAGATGGCTATGAAGTGACTTTAGTGTATACCCATCACTGCCAGGGGTTATAGTGTTAATATTACTCTATTTAAAGTAAATATAATGACTATCAACAAGAATGCTTCTGCTAACAAATGGCTAGTCTCATGTGATATTAATTTGAATCTTCTTACTAATTGAAGTACAATTAATTTATTTTATAATAAATGTCTTTTTTATCTGCTTTTATATTAATTTATTTTAGGTAGAAGTCTTCTTATTCCACAATAACAAAAAAAAAGTATTACTTCTGTTGAGATTTCATGATGATGGCAGCTGTGGTATATTTTTTCTTAACATGGCTTTCTAGAAAGCTTGTCATTGAAGTTGCTTAAACATTTCTGTTACTCATCAGTCTTGTTTTAGAAAAATATTGACTATACCAGTAGAAAACAATCTTTCAACAAAAATGCATTTTTTAAAAGAGAGTAAGAAAAACTATAATTTGGAAGTTAAAATCATTTCACTGTTTTACCTCTTGCATAAGAGACCCATAATTTTTGCTTTCAGAGGTATCCATGTGCCTCTAGGGAATTACTGAATGGTTACTAAATAGTTTGAGAGGTCAAAAAATCAGTTAAGAACTTGGACTTCCCTGGTGGCTCAGACAGTAAAAAATCTGCCTGCAATGTAGGATACCAGGTTTCAATCCCTGAGTCAGAAAGATTCTCTGGAGAAGGGCATTGCAACCCACTCCAGTACTCTTGCCTGGAGAATTCCATAGACGGTGGGCCTGGTGGGCTACAATCCAAGGGGTTGCAAAGAGTTAGGCATGACTGAGTGACTAACATTAACTAAGAACTTGAAATATGCATAGACAAACTCTTGAAAGTTTGACCTTGGTAAAACTATACATGACATTTTTTTCTTAAAAATACACAGCCACTCCCCAAGGGACATTTAATTTTATTATAATCTAGAAAACTACTTACGATGGGTCAGAAAAGTGGATGTAATAGGTAGAGATAATCATCCAGGTTAATTCAGCACAAACACAGCCTGGGGAAGGGGAAAAAAAAAAAAAACACATCTGTAGGTGAGGGAGATGATTATCCAGATTAACTTTCATCACCCCTCATGACATGGAAGGGTCTGAGATGTTTCTAGTATTTGACTGTGAAGCAGAGGAGATGTTTTAGCAAATACTGCTGAGAATCTGGCTAGGGTTTCCAGCTGTGCTGCCAACAAGGCACACAGCAGCTGCCTGGGTTACAAAGTCACAGCTAGATATCAGAGCATCATCTTTAGATCGGGGGTAATCCAGGTAGGCCTGAATTAGGAAATGCTGAGACGGACCCAGTGCTGGGTCCTGGTGCACACAGATTTGGTTTGTGCCCTCCAAGAGTCTATTTCCCGGTCCTGTGTGAGTTCTGAAAATCAGTCAAGAACATTCATTGGAAGGACTGATGTTGAAGCTGAAACTTGAATACTTTGGCCACTTGATGTGAAGAACTGGCTCATTTGAAAAGACCCTGATGCTGGGAAAGATTGAAGGTGGGAGGAGAAGAGGGCAACAGAGGATGAGATGGTTGGATGGCATCACTGACTCAATGGACATGAGTTTGAGTAAACTCCAGGAGCTGGTGATGGACAGGGAAGCCTGGCATGCTGGGGTCCATGGGGTCACAAAGAGTCGGACATGACTGAATGACTGAACTTAATTGAACTGAGAGCAGGATTAGCAAAAGCAGACCGTCAGTTCCCCAGCTCATAGGAGCAGAAACCAGTAGGGCTTCCAGAGGTTAGAGAGTACTAAGCGCCTCAGTGAACACCAACAGGCACTCTCACTGAGGACAGACCAGCTGAGCCTCAGCAGAATCTGTCAGAATCCACCAGAGACTCATGTTGGAAGAAAGGGTAGAGGCAGGCAGACCTGATCCCTCTGCAACATTAAATGAGAATGTGTTTTAAGGCTGAGAAGAACTGGGATGACATTAAATGGTAAATGTCCACAGTGGGATGACTAAGTCATATATAGAAATAAACAAACTGTCACATGTCTGTGTAGGGCTATTAAGAACAAATCTAATGCTGTTGCCAAAATGATGATAAAAATGTACTATTTTAATTAAATATGTGGCTCTATACTGACTTTTCTGTTTCTTTGTGTATTGAGTGGACCCTTAGTACAGCTTTGAGAAGAAAATTAAAATATTTTTATTTCAAATGAATTTAGGAATTATACAACAGAAACATATAGAAAATGTTTTATGAACAAAAATGCTAACTGCAGTGAATATCTATATAACATTAGATAAATTCCTTTTAAAGAAAATCAGTGATTATGATTCAAATACAGCTAAATTTATAGCTACAGAACATGCATTTAACACATAAAAATAAAAATCTTATAAAATTACACTGGTTTAATCCATAATTTTGGAGTAGGAAATGGCAACTCACTCCAATATTCTTGCCTGGAGAATCCCATGGACAGAGGAGCCTGGCCGGCTGCAGTCCATAGGGTTGCAAAGAGTTGAAGACTACTGAAGTAACTGAGCATGCACACATGTACAATCCATAATTTATATGTGTAGTTTGGTGTATAGTTTTGCTGTCTGATTTCATAATCAAACATAATGGGAAAATTCAGACTCTAGAGCCAGGCTGACTGACTCTACCTCCATGTAGCTGTTGGCCAATTATTAGCATTTTGTTCTTCAATTTCCTCATCTGTAAAATGATAATAATAACAGTACTCACTTCACTGGATTGTTTGGCACAGTAAAATTAGAAATTATTCTAAATTAGGTAGAGTGATTAGATAGTGCCTGCATATTGAGGCATTATATGAGGCTTGACTTTTATTATCTTCAACCAGTCTCCAGCAGAAAGAATCCATGACAAATATCAGATAATGCAAATTCCTGTAATATTAATTTCAACATCAGATATAGTGAAGTATTTTCTTTCTCATTTCTGACCTTGGAAGGATTTAACATTCCAATTCCCTGTGTAGAAACACCAGGTCAGTGCATAATTGTTCCAATTTAAATTTTGCTCCTAAGTGATTTTAGCTCTTATTTTTGAAGCAGCTTATACAAAAATAGATTGAAAAATCATAAGCATTTTTGGTAAGCTGTAATACATGTTCTTCAGAATTATTCTTGAATACATTTCTTATAGTTCTTCGAGAAGTCTGTGAAGTACTCCTATGCATGTAATGTGCCCAGCTGTGCCATGCTTAGTTGCTCAGTTGTGTCTGATTCTTGGTGACCCTGTAGCCGGCCAGGCTCTTCTGTCCAGGAGGACTCTCCAGGCAGGAATACTGGAGTGGGTTGCATGTAATGCTATTAAAAGCTAATATGAAAGCATCTTCAGCTCAGAGACTTTACATTACAAACTTCCATAGTAACGGGCAGAATCTGGAAACGGACAGATATAAAGGCTCAAGTAGGCATATGCAGGCCTGGATCTCCTCAATAATTAAAATCAACAAACTTATTTAAAAAGCTCCTCCTCCTCATGAGGGTACAGTGATACTTTTCTTAGCCTCAGAAGGTGTACTATGTTTGGTTAGAATACATCATTAACTTGGTATTAAAAATTTCCTCCAGGGAATTCCCTGTGGCTCAGTGGTGGGAATTCTGTGATTCCATCACAGGGGCTGGGGTTTGCTCCCTGGTTGGGAAACTAACATCCCACAAACCGTATGGCAGGCCAGAAACAATTATCCCCTACTCTGAATGCTCCTACACTGCTTCGAAAAAAACAAAGTATCTTCTCCTCTCCTTGTATCAACCAGGAAAGTAAGATAACTTACAAGATCAGTTTATTGGGAATTCTCTGGTGGTCCACTGGTTGGGACTCTGCACTTTCACAGTCAAGGGCCAGGGTTTGCTCTCTTTTGGGGGAATTAAGATCCCATCAGCCATGGAGCTTGGCCCCCTAAAATAAATTTCTTAAAATTCTTCAGAAAGTTGAGGACACAAAGAAACAAATATAAACAAAATCCACTAAGTGAGAAGCCTGCTTGGGAGAGGTACAAAGCTTCTTTTAACCTCAAAGGAGGGGAAGAAATCATCCACTGATGAGGGTAAGAAAAAAACAAGCAATTCTGGAGAATTTGTATGGCTCAGTGGGGGCTAGCAGATGATCTAGAGTCCCTGGGAGCACAGGCCGCAAAGAGAATCTGCATCCCCAGCTGTTTCCGATGGGATTGCATCAAGGCTCTGTGGTATGTGGGGGCCAGGAATCCTGGGGACAGGGCAGGACTCCTGTCCTGGGTTCCCCGGTGCTCCAGGCAGTGGCTTCTGAGAACTGGCATAAGGGCAGGACAGCTCATAGCTACCTTGCTTATGGTTCAGGTCCACACCTGCCAGCTGAGGGCAGGACAGCAGTGAGAGGGGGAAAAAAAAAATTATTCTTTGGGAAAATCCCCTGAATTTTTTGTTACGGAATGCCTGGCAGACGCCGCTACTGTTGGGCTAGGGCAGGAGTGCTGAGAAAAATGCTCTGAAGTAGAGGCACGCGTGTTTTTGCTGAAATCTTCAGGCAGACAGAAGAAATGAGAAAAATCCTCTGTGTACTTGGGGTCTTCCCTGAAAGATGAGGTGGCTGTTGGTGGCTGGGCGAGGGATAGGAGAGCTGAAATGTGCAACCTGTGGACAGACATGCAGGAGTGATGATGGCTGAGAAAATGAACGCAAAATGAAGAGGGGACCCCCACCTCCAGGACAGCATACAAGCTCATACTTGTACGGACTGTTAACAAATTATTCTGTATTTTGATCTGTTTATGTTTAATTTTTATTGGGGTACAGTGGCTTTAGGGTGTTGTATTAGTTTATGCTGAATGGCAAAGTGATTCAGACATACAGAGATCAGATCAGTCCATCCTAAAAGAAATCAACCCAGAATATTCATCGGAAGGACTGATGCAAAAGCTGAAGCTCCAGTACTTTGGCCACCCGATGCAAAGAGCTGACTGACTGGAAAAGACCCTGATGATGTGAAAGATTGAGAGCAGGTAGATGAAGGGGGCAACAGAGGATGAGATGGTTGGATGGCATCACTGACCCAGCAGACATGAGTTTGAGCAAACTCTGGGAGTCAGTGAAGGATAGGGAAGCCTCGCATGCTGCAGTCCATGGGGATGCAAAGAGATAGACACGACTTAGTGACTGAACAGTGATCTTGTTTTTGGGATTTCCTGCCCAAGTAGGTCACCGCAGAGCACTGAGCAGCATTCCCTGTGCTATACAGTAGGTTGTCATTAGTTACCTATGTTGTACCTACATCATAGTAGTGTATATATGTCAATTCCAATCTCCTAATCCATCCCATTCCCCTCTTACTCTCCTTGGCATCCATACATTTGTTTTCTACATCTGTGTTTTTATTTCTGCTTTGCAAATAGTTTCATCTGTACCATTTTTCTAGTTACTTACTCTCATAAATTACACTTGAAATTTCACATCCTGACATGTAGGCTCCCTGTCATCCTAGGGACTTCCTCCTTCACACTGAGTCCTTTTAAATGGAGGTCATGCTGTGAGTCTTTCTGTTTCAAAAGGCCACCCTTTTTATTGACCTTCAAGTTCCATACAGTTTTAGCTGGCCTGCCAGTGCCAGGCAGGAAGAAAGAAAAGGTTGGAAAAAAGATGCCAGATGGAAGGAAGAAAAAAATTGGCACCCACCAGTACTTCCTTTTGGAGAAAATTCCACCACATTTCTGCCCCTCTGTCATATCCCCTAAAATACATCAATGAATCCACCTCTTATATATGACACAGGCACTTTTCAAGCTGCTTCTCTGTGTGGTGACTTGAAACAAGGGAGTTTGTGCATGAGCCTTTCTGGAATGGGGTGTTGGTTTCCCTTGGCTCTTCAGCTCTTCCCAGTGGAAGCCTTGCTAGTTCTCAAGCCAGATATTATCAGGGCTTTTCTTCCTGGTGCAGATCCTCTGAGCTGAGGAGCAGGGTGTGGGGCTTGTATACCTTACTCTGTAGGGGAAATCTGCATAGCTGTGACATCCCTCCCATTCCCTATGTTGTGGCTATGAGTTGAGAGTAGACCATGTCTCTTCCTCTCCTACCGTCCCCGTGTGTCCTTTTCTTTATAGCCTTACTTACTTGTTCAGTGATTAAATTGTGTCTGACTCCACAGACTGCAGCACTCCAAGCTCCTTTATCCTCTTCTATCTCTTGGAGTTTGCTCATGTCCGTTGAGTCAGTGATGCTCTCTAACCATCTCATCCTCTGCTGCCCCCTTCTTCTTTTGCCTTCAATCTCTCCCAGCATCAGGTTCTTCTCCAGTGAGTCAGCTCTTTGCATCAGGTGGTCAAAGTATTGGAGCTTCAATTTCAGCATCCAGTTAATATTCAGGGTTGAGTTCCATTAGGATTGACTGGTTTTATCTCCTTGCAGTCCAAGGGACTCTCAGGAGCCTTCTCCAGCACCACAGTTCGAAAGCATCCAGCCTTCTTTATAGTCCCACTCTCACATCCATACATGGCTACTGGAAAAATCAGGGCTTTGACTTTATGGAACTTCAGTTCAGTCACTCAGTCATGTCTGATTCTTTGTGACCCCATGGACTGCAGCACGCCAGGCTTCCCTGTCCATCACCAACTCCCGGAGCTTGCTCAAACACATGTCCATATCTTTGTTGGCAAAATAATGTCTCTGCTTTTTAATATGTTATCTAGGTTGCTCATATCTTTTCTTCCAAGGAGCAAGCATCTTTTAATTTCATGCCTGCAGTCACTATCTGCAGTAATTTTGGAGCCCCCCCCAAATAAAGTCAGCCAATGTTTCCCCATCTATTTGCCATGAAGTGATGGGACTGGATGCCATGACCTTAGTTTTCTAAATGTTGAGTTTTAAGCCAGCCTTAAATATGAACCTTACTTGTAGAAAATCTATTCCACTAGTCTTAAGGTCATTCTCAGTGACAGCCATTTTATATATAATTGTAATTTTGGTGTGTATGTGGGAGGAAATTAGCTCATGGTCATTCCAGACTACCATCTTGACCCAAACATGATTTTTCAATTTCATTGATTTCAATGATTTAATTCTAATTACTATTATTTCTTTTTTGTTCTGCTTACTTTGCAAGAATTAACTTGCCATTCTTTTTGTAGTTTTCTAAGAGGAAAGCTTAAATGATTGATTTTACAACGTTTCTAGTATATGCATTCAGTACTGTAAAATTTCCTTTAAGCACTGTTTTCAATGCATCCTGCACATTTTAATAGATCGTGCTTTCATTTTAATTCAGTTCAAGTTGCCTGGCTATCTTGGTCAGTAGAGCATGAGACTCCTAATTTGGTTTGAATATTTAAAATTTTCTCTTGAGATTTCTTCCTTGACTCATGTGTGATTTAAATGCATCTTGTTAAATCTCCCAATATTTTAGGGTTTTCCAGTTATTCTTTTATTTATTTCAAGTTTAGTTTCATTTTGTTTGAGGGCAGAAATCGTATGGTTTCTACATGTTAAAATTGTTAAGGTGAGTTTTATTGCTCAGTATTTGGCCTATATTGGTGAATGTTCCATGTAAACTTGATAAGAATGTGTTCTGTTGTTGAACTGAAATAGCCTATAGATGTCAGTTATATCCAGTTGATTGATTTTGTTGTTGTGTTCAACTGTGTCATTTCTGATTTTCTGCTCGCTGGATCCGTCCATTTCTGAGGGAAGGGGTTTTGTGTCTCCTGCAGTAGCAGGAGGATTCTTTACCACTAGCACCACATGGGAAACAGATTACCTAATTGTAGTTTTTTTCTCAGCATTTTAAATATTTCACTCCATTCTGTTCATGAGCTTCCCCGGTCTCTCAGATAGTAAAGTATCTGCCTGCAATGCAGGAGACCCTGGTTGGATTCCTGGGTTGGGAATATCCCTTGGAGAAGGGAATGGCTACTTACTCCAGTATTCTTACCTAGAGAATTCTATAGACAGAGGAGCCTGGTGGGCTACAGCCCACAGGATGGCAAAGAATCAGACTTCACTGAGTGACTAACACTTTCACTTTCTTTCTGTTCTTGCTGGAATGGTTTTGGAGAAGTTGGATGTAATGCTTATTTTTATTCCTTTGTAAGGAAAGTGTTTTTTTTTTTCTTTTCCCCTCAAGCCTCTTTCAGAATTTTTTCTTTATTTTTGATTATTTTTACAGCTTTAAAGTGATATGCATAAGGCTAGTTTTCTGGCATTTATTTTGCTCTAATATTTTCTTGGATCTATAGTTTGATATCTAACATTAATTGAAATTTCTAAGTCATTTTTAGTTACACATTTCTTATTCTTCTTCTTCATTTTTTTTTTCTCTTTCTGGTCAGAAATACTGGAGTGGGAATTCAGGACTGAATACTAGGATGGGATTCAGGCCAGAATACTGGAGTGGGTAGCCTTTCCTTTCTCCAGGGGATCTTCCCAACCCAGGGATGGAACCCAGGTCTCCTGCATTGCAGGTGGATTCTTTACCAGCTGAGCCATAAGGGAAGCCCTTTTCACTTTCACCTCTGGTATGCCTGTTCATGTATGTTATATCTATCGTAGTTGTCCACTGTTCCCTTGTGGCTCAACTAGTAAAGAATCCACCTGCAATCTGGAAGACCTGTGTTCAAAAACTGGGTTGAGAAGATCCTCTGGAAAAGGAAAAGGCTACCCACTCCAGTATTCTGGCCTAGAGAATTCCAGAATTCCAGAATTCTGGAGTCGCAAAGAGTTGGGCATGACTGAATGACTTTCACTTTCAGTTTCTAGATATTATGTTTTTTCCAGACTCTGTTCTCTTTACTTTTAAGTTTTCAAGGATTCTATTGATGTATCCTTGTTAAATTAAAAGAGGCCAGCCTTGAAAATTCCCTGTGTAGACAAAACCAGGTTATTTGTACAAACAAAGCTTAATTTAGCTTATTCCACTAGGCTAAGTTGACCAGGGCCATATCTTGTATGCCTCTCAAAATTATAATCAAAATGTAAATTTTTACCAAAGTTCATATGAGGTAACCAGTGAATAATTCTCCATCATTTAAGGAAATTTTAATATTATAAACAATCATTGACTTCTTACTATGTAAACCACTTTACAACAAAGGACCCTGAGCCTCATTCCATGTTTTGGTTAGAGTGCTTTGGTTCAGGAACTGTCTTTTTGGTGTGTGTACAATAAGCTTTTACTTATTATGGCTTCAGTCATTCATTGATTTTATTGCATACATATATGAACTTTTGACATCCTGTAGCTCAGTGATTCTTACTTCAGCTGTGTCCAGTCAACTAATGAACCCATAAGAGTCATTCTTCATTTCAGCTGTAGTGTCTTTTATCTCTTGATTTCCTTCTTTAGCCCTTTCTTAAGATTCCCAATTTTCTGCTTATAATGCCCTTCTGCTCTTGAATGTCATCTACTTACCTATTAGACCCCTTAGCAAAGTAATCGTAGTTGTTTCAAATTCTCAGTGTACTAATTCCAGTATCACTGCCTTGTCTAAATTCTGGTATTTCTTCTGCCTCTTTAAGCTGTAATTGCTGTCTTTGATATGACTTATAATTTTTCTCTTGATAGCAGACACGATGCCCTTGGACTTGTCCAGTCTGAGCCTCCACCATTTAGTTACCTACAGTCAGGCTTTTTCCCTCTGGGATGAGTTTGGTGGAGTTTCAGCTCATGACTTTCTGCTCCGGTGAGTTGTGATTCTTTGTCTGCCTTTCTGTCTCTCCAGTTTTGGGCCCAGTTGTTTGCTCTGTGGCCTTATTTTTCTTTTAAACAAGTTGTTGATCTTTTAGTTTGTTCAGGCTTTTACTTGTGTTTAGAACAGAGTTGCAACTTCCAGTTCCCTTACAAGAAGATTCAAGATATATGAGAAAAGTTTAATTGTTTTGTGTATCTAAGACATTTAATAGATTACTTTAGTATGAGATATTTACCATTTCAAATTATAAAGATGATCATGTGGTTTATCCTTCTTATAAAGCACTGAGGTTTCTCCATTAGAAATTTATATGTGCTTTCATATACATTTTTCAGTTTATGTGAATTATATGCTATATTTAAAATATTTTGAATAATATTTGCTTTTTCAAACCTTTAAGATTTTATTCATTAAATATTTCATGAACCTATTCTGAGCAGAAACTGTTAATTAGTTCTGTTTAAAGACTGTGTAGTTTGAAGACAAATGGCATATCTTCATGGAGTGTCCAATGAGATTTTTATTTAAATAATTTTTATTTGTAAAATTTCCATTTTGCCTTTCTTATAAACTTTTATATTTCTTGGCTTAAAATTTCTACCTTTTAAAATGTATCTTAAATAGTGTTCCTTTACCACATAAAACATAGTTTCATAATAGCTTCTTTAAAATCTGTAACAAATAATTTTATCATCTGAGTCATCCCAGAGTCTGTGTCACCTTTGGTTGCCTTTTCCCAAAAGTGACTCATATTTTCCTCAGTCTTGGTGTGTTAAAAATTATTTTTTTTAACATTTTATTTTATATTGAGGTATAGCTGATTAACAATGTTTTGATAGTTTCAGGTGAACAACGAAGGGATTTAGCCATACATATACATGCAAAGAATTATTATTCATATTATTATTATTACATCCTGGATGTTGTGATCTGGGTTTTGTTTTAATCCTGTGGAGAACACTGATGGTTTGTTTCTGTAGAAGATACAGTTTATTTTGTTCAGGCTGCCTATTGTGGTTTACCTTTTGTTGCCATGGTTCAAATCTCAGCTGTTTTCTCAAAACGTTAGTCATGCATATTTTGGCCTGTGAGGCATGCTTATTTGAACCTGCGAGGTTCAGGGGTTAGGCTGATTCTGCAGGTGGTTCAGATGTCAGCTGAGTGCTCAGAATTGTTCCTATGCTAATATGGGTTTGTGCAGAGCAAACGTGGCTCACACGTTAGGCTGGGAATTTTGTGTGCTTCTACACAGAAATGCCAGCTTCCCCTCCTTTAGGATTTTCTTGCATGCTCTGGCCTAACTAACTTTTTTCCATTGTTCCCTGAGAGAAATATCTTAATTTTCTGCCAAAGTTTTAGCTGTGGGTGCTACATACCCCTGTGCAATTGGTGTCCACCCTTGTTAATAACCTTGGAAGAAGAAACAAAAATGCAACTGGGTTGCTTCTCCAACTCTTAACTCATTCCCATTACTATTCTGCTCTTGTTTACCTTCCAGGGTCCTCAATTCGTGTTATTTGTTTGTTTTCTTCTCTAATGTATCCACATTTACTATTGTGATTGGTGAGAGAGATGGGTGGTAGGGGCCGATCAGATCTCACAGGCAGAATGGGAACTCCCATAGAGTATATATTGATATTAAGCACACATTTCCCTTGACAGTGAGACATTGGAGGAGTTGCCACTCACGTTTTGTTTGTAGCATTTCTGAAGGTGTGTCTGATGGGTCAGTGACTGGTATAGGTTTCTGAAGCTGTACTGGATTCAGCACTAAACTGAACTCACTTGGTAGTTAATTGGCACCAATTAGGTAAGTGTACCTTATGGCTTCTCAGCTGCTTGGCAAGAAAGTAAGACTGGGAAATCAACTTTCATCTTTGCTATTTAAAATCACCAATGTCTTTTTGAATTTAAGCAGCTGTTATCTCTTCTGAAAATTGAACAAACACATCTGTCTTAGTAAGCTGCTAGATTTAAACAACATAAAGGTTTCTCTTAAACATTTAAAAACAAGTTAAATCCTATTGCTGCTACTATCAGGTACTGACATGCAACTTATGCTGTAACTGGAAAATAATTTCACCCAGATTATATACACTTTTATGCTTTAGTAATTTATTACTAAATGGAGGCAAAAGATAATAGTTATTTACTAGTTGAGTACTTCATCTTTATGTAATAAGTGCCATAGTCAAACCCAAATTAATGATTAGATTTCAAAAATTTTTTTTTAATTTTTTTGCTGAGGGTAACCAGTCTGATATCCTATATTTGGACCCTGTTGTTAAACATTTTGAACCAGCAAAATGTTTTAAAACACACAAAAATAAAACTTAACTATTGATTGAATTATTCATGTATATTCCCAAGATGAAGATGGGGAGAAAATCATGGAATCAATAAATACAGAATGCAATTCTATTTTATTAGTCCTCTGAAGATACCTTGCAAGTCTGTAACAGTTTTCTCATTACTTCTATATTTGTGTGTTATATCCCTTGTGTTGGGCAAACAGGAGTGTAACTGATTTTAATTTAGTATTATAACACCAAATTGGGTTCTCTATTTTTCTCATTCTGAGAGCTTTATTTTTGTTATAATTTCTTGAAGCTGATGGTCATAAATCAAATACATTATGTACAAAAGTTTTTATAATTTCTAGAATCAAATGATATTTGCCCTTTTATTAATTATCTAGAATATAATGATGACATAAATTATCTTTTTCTATGATAATGAAAAATAAACTTCACAAATATGTTTAATGATTACATATATAAGCAAACTGAGAATTTGTGAGATGTTTCTAACACATGATCTTTTGATGAATTCTATGCTTTCAAAAATATCAGTATTAACTATTTCATAAGGACAGTAGTATTAAGAGCAAAATATTTTTACGTAGAAAAATAACTAGATATCTCGGCTCCTGTATGAGGTTGCTAAGGCTGCTATAACAAAATTCCACAAGTTGAATCTCTTAAA
The DNA here is from genome assembly GCA_007570785.1 of Antilocapra americana. Lineage (NCBI taxonomy): Eukaryota > Metazoa > Chordata > Mammalia > Artiodactyla > Antilocapridae > Antilocapra > Antilocapra americana. Next base: position 885,162 of record ML660211.1, on the reverse strand, counting down.
CAGTAGATATGATTGCTTTACACTTGAGGGGACTAGACATCAGAGATCAAGGTGTCAGCTTGGTTGGTCCCTCTTGTGATCTGTACTTGCCTCTCTCCTAGCTTCTGGTGATTTCCTGATGATCACTGTCATTCCTTGGTGTAGATATTGTTCTGCCTAAGAAAACTCTTCATCTTTACATGGCGTTCTCACTGTGTCTGTGTTGTTCAAACTTCCTTTTCTTATAAGGACACCCATCACATTGGACTAGCATGCTCACTACTGATCTCATTGAAACTTGATGATCTCCAATAAAATCACATTCTGTGGTGCTAGGAGTTTAGACTCCAGGGTATATTTTCTGAGTAGAAACAATTCAACCCATAATATCCAAAATCAGGAAATATGTGCACTCGAGGTTTATTTATTAAATCATCTCCTTGCTTTTGAATATTTAGGTATTTCCAAGAATATAACAACTCACTTTTGTTTTGTTTCTCTCTATTCAGTTCCTACCTCTTTAGGAAAAACAAATGCACTGATGAAAATTTAATAAAACAAATTATTTAATTCTATAAGGGCTTATGTTGCTATAAGAATAACTCATTTATTTTCTCTTTCATTCAAATAAATACTTTTGAGTATACTGAGGAAGCAGATTTTATTTCATTAAGAAGAATTCAAAAGGTTCTGCCATGAGTTGGGTGTCTCTGGACTTAACTTGTACAAATTAAGAAGCAGCTGTCTAAGTATTAAAAAAAAAAATCAAAGCTTGACTTTCCTAATGGTTGCACTTCTCCAAGAATATTTCATCTTGTATTACTCTGATGAAAAGTCTACACCACAGGGCCAGAACTATGAAGCTCCTGTGATCTGAGTCAACAGCCGTCATTACTCTTACTGTTATAGATGATAATATATTAATGAAAGACTTGAAGCTCTTGAGTTCAATACTGTTTCTTTGCATTACAAGTCTTGGTGTCTAAGAGCCTCATGTCTAGAAGCCCAAACTTATTAAAGAAGTGCAGGTTTAATAACATTGAACATTTACAAAGACTTTGGGAAGCATGCATGGAAATGGCAGACAAAATCCAGCAGAGCAAATACATTGAGAGCCAAATGAAGACTTAAGCCACCACTTAAGTGGGAAACAGAACCACTGAATCTGACTTCGAATATGTGCTGATGAAACAAAATTAGACAACTATCTCGTATAGAATTCACATTATCCAGAATATAATGCAGATGATTTTTGACATTTAAGCAACAGGGGAGAATAAACAGTGAACACATGCCAGTACTTAGCTGTTTCAATGTTGGAACTATTAGACAAAGGCTTTATTTTATTTATTTTCTTTAGTTTCTCAAATTTTACTAGACAAAGGCTTTAGATGAGCTATTATAAGTATGCACCATGAGGTAAAGGAAAACAAACCTCAAACACATAAAATAAGTTTATCAACAGTTACTCATATTTTATTATTCTAAACATTTCAGCTAATAAGCACAGTTCCTCAAAGAGGATAAGAGAACATGGCATCACTATTTTGCCTACCAAAGTAAAGAAATCATATTTTAATGACATAAAACATCAAAATAATGATAAAATCAGTATTACACAATCAAAAAAGGAACTTAACAAGACACGTGTCTATGAGTCTCAAAACATAGAATAGAATTTTTGGCACCTGATTAATAAAAATTGCAAAAAAATAAGTCTGAAAGATTTGAACAAGATTGGCAAATCCTTGATCTAGCTGACATTTTTAGAACAATGTATTCACTAACTGGAGAATACTCGATTTTCTTGGAGTTCCCATTATGTATTCACCAACATAGACCATAGAGCACAAGCTTTGCCATAAAATAGATCTCCATAAACTTACAAGAACTGAAAATATACAATGCCTTCTGATCATAACAAAATTGAATTAGAAATCAACAACAAGATATCTAGAAACATCCTAATATCTGGAAAGTAGGCACTGTGTTTTTAAACAATTCATGGGCCAAAGATGAAATGAAAAGTGATAACAGAAAGTGTTTTGAAGGGAATGGACAGACATCATCTGATACCAGTACTCAGGAAATATAGGCAAAGCAATTTATAGAGGAAAAGACTACTATCTTTAGTGCTTTTAAATTCAGGGACCTAAGGATCTTCATTTCCAAGCCTGGGAAGGAAAAGTAAAGTGAAACCAAGTAACTGGAAGGAAATAAATAATAAAGAGCAGAAATCAATGAAATAAAAAAAACAGATGCATGACAGAGAAGTTTAAAAGACAAGAGCTAATTCTTTGAAAAGATCAACAATGTTTACAAATCCTCAAAATAACCTGACTGACTAAACAGTAAAAGAAAAGAACAAAAATCAATAATATTATAAATAAAAAAGCAAGGTTATCGCAACAGAGAGAATGAATGCAGTAACATTACAAAAAGAATTTTGACCTTCAGGGCTGGACACAGTGTGAAAATCAGTGCTATAGAGAGTCAACTATCAATGTAATTTTTTCCATTGGAAATCAGATATCTTTTCTTTTTGGATGTTTTAACATTGCTTTCTCCTTCATATGCCTCAGTATAGATTTTTTTTGATATTGTTTAAAATTGGGGGAGCTATTCTTTAACTTTAGGATTATTATCTTTTTACCAGCTAATTAAATCCTTAGTCACTATTTTTTTCAAATACTGTCTTATATTCACCATTATTTCCTTTTGAAATTCTAGTCAGGCAATTGTTAGAACTCTTCAGTATTTTCTAACTTATGTTTCATCTTTTTCATCTTATATTTTATGTAGTATTTTATATGTCTTCATATCTGCCTTTCAATATTTAGCTATGCACATTTTGCTTTCACCTAGACACTGACATTCTAATTTCAATTATTAAAATTTTATTTATAGACACTCTTTGTTCCTCAGATCTCATGTATCCATTTTAAGAGTCTATTTTTACTCATACAGTCAAAATATTTTTATATCTTTCAAAATACCTTAAAGTCTTTTTATGACTTTCTATGTATAGTTGTTGCAGACCTGGGCTATGAATTATTGATTTTGCTAGTTAGTAATACTACTAATATTATAGTTTATATTTTTAACTATAGATTTTTTGTGTGTATTTACTGATTTGTTATTGCTTGTTCATATTGCATTAAATTTTATCTTTGCTGATTTTTTAAGTCCTGATTTTAAAAATTGTGTCTCTTCAGAATATTTGAATTTGGTCCTTCCAGTTGAGTTCCCTGGTGGCTCAGATGGTTAAAGAGTCTGCCTGCAATGCAGGAGACCTGAGTTCAATCACTGGGTCAGGAAGATCTTCTGGAGAAGGAAATGGCAACTCACTCCAGTACTCTTGCTTGGAAAATTCCATGGATGGAGGAGCCTGGTAGGCTACAGTACATGGGGTTGCAAAGAGTCGGACATGACTGAGCGACCTCATTTTCTCTTTTCTGTTATGTCTAGACTATATTTCAGTATGGAATTATTAAGACCAATGGATAGTATAAATCTTTGCTTGTGTCAAATTGTGATTACAAATTCTCCTGGCAAATGTTTATTCTTTCTTCCTGTGCAATTATGACTAAGGGCAAAACAGGGCAATGTCTTCCTTTTCTCCCTTGCTGAGACAAAGTTTTGTTTGTTTGCTTGGGATTGTTTTCTTTTGCTTCCTACTCTGCCCCCACCGCCCCCTAGTGACTCATTAAGGATTTTACTTCTTGGAATTATTAACTTCAAGTTCTGTAATGACTCATTTCTCTGCCAGGGTACCTGCCTTCTCTGTAGCTCTAGTGTGCAGCCGCATCTATGGATTCCTCTTTATTTTGGGGAGAAGAGTTTAGGAAGAATGGGGAGAGGGCTGTGGACTTGGTTCACTTTATCTTTTTCCTTATTATTTTATCCAGCATTTTTAGGTATGGTGTGCTTAAAAGAATTTTGAGCACTTAGTTCGCAATATTGCTCAATACAGAAATTATAATATCATTTTAAATCTACATTTATTATGGCATTTGGAAAGTTAATCGCTTTTTTTCCCCTTTGCAGACTGATTCAATATATTTACAAGTTTGCATATTATTTTACAACTCTCAACTGTCCAATTTAAATGATTTGTTAGTTTAAAATATGACTAATAGATTCATATTTTACTTTTGGTTTTAAGATGTTAATGCCTATTTAGAAATATTATGAACATTAAAGTAAGATATGAATTTTTGTAATGCCTCATCTCCCCTCTATTAATGTCCACTGACTTAATTGCCTCTGAGACCCATTAAAAGCGAGGCTGCATCCAACTTCCTAATATCTTTGTTTTGCTAGAGATGAAAACCATTTAGAATCCTTGTCTCTTCTCTCTGGGGAACTGAAATGCACTACCCAGAACTAAATCTGGTAGATGTTTATTTACTCTTTTCCTCAGGCAAAAGGAAAGTCCTAAAGAAAATTTTTTAAAAAATAATAATAATGGCAAATTGTGGTAGAATAGATAAGAAATTGTTTTTTAATTCATGCATGTGTTTTAAGACCCATGTTTAGAGAGTGTTTAGTGGAGCTAGGTCTTTTAATTTTGAAAGCAAACATTTACTGAATTACAGTTACAGTGTAGAACATTTCACTATGCCTGTGATCTTTTCACTGTATGACAAATTGTAGCTTTCTTTTTGTCTGTCTGTGGCTCCTCCGTGATCACTTTGAAAAGTGTGTCCCAAGAGATGGAAGTCCTAAGACCTCAAATTGCTCCTAACCCCAAAGATCAGAGTGGATCAATTTGTCTCGTCTTGTATTCTTTTCTGAAAATAAAACCAATCCTATTACTCTGGCCACAGATGATTAGGTCAGTGACTCACACAGCTGTCAGGATAAGTATGTATGGGCTCAGCAAAAAAAAAAAAAATGTGTGTCAGGGGCGGGGGTAAATCCAGCAACTCAGAACAGATGTTGCTTTCCCAATATGTTAGTCAGTGCGGACTCTGCCTCTTTCTCTTTGGGAAGCTGTGACTTGTACATGAGGGGAGAAAGTCAGACATTCAAGCTGGCTTCCTTGTATATAAACTTTGTATTTAAGTTTTTGGGGATACAAATAATAAATCTCAGAAAATCTCAAACCCGGAAGTCCAGATGGGTAATGAAATGACATCTGTACCATCTTTTCATACTTTATTCTGTGTTTGGCCTAAGATTCCTGAAGGTATTATTATATATTTTCTGGGAAGAGGATGTGGTGCCTGATACTAGAAACTCTTTGGATTATCTATTCATCCACAGTAACTCCCTAATTTGTATAGAATTGTTCCTTGTTCACATAAACACATTTTCATAGGAACCATGATTGGATTTAGTAATTGTGTGTATTTACATTAAAAATTGCATAATGTGTATAACTTGTTATGAAGTCAAAATAAGGTTATCTTTGGAATAGCCAAAATCTCCCTAGGTCAGTGGTCTCATAGAAAACTCAGATTCTGACTTTCTTAGTAACATATATGAGGTAATTGGATGGATGGATCAGGATAACTGAGTGGAGGCCAACAGGTGAATGTTGCGGTAATGTTGCAAGGTAATAATGTGGCAAGGAAATATTAATATTTATTGAATGTTTAAATATGTGCCAGTCAACTGTGCTAAATGTTTATGTTCAACAAATATAATCCCCAGAAAAGACCTGGAAGTGATTCTAATACATTTAACTTGTTTTTCACAATGACAGTAACATTAGAACAAGTGAGGTAATCCTCATCTGAGTGATTTTAAAACCTATAATCCTAATGACATCAGCATTTTTTTTTCTGTTTTCTTAATATGTTTGTGTATTTTTTTCATCAGGACTGAATCTAATTAAAAATCAAATTTCTAGTAATCGTGAAAGTGTTAGTCGCTCAGTGATGTCCGAATCTTTGCGACCCCATAGTTCACCAGGCTCCTCTGTCCATGGGATTCTCCGAGCAAGAATACTGGAGTGGGTGGCCATTCCTTTCTCCAGGGGATCTTCCTGACTCTGGGATGGAACCCAGGTCTCCAGCATTGCAGGCAGATTTTTTACCATCTTAGCCACAAGAGAAGGTCTAGTATCCATATTAGATACTAGTAAGATTAAGAATTTTACTCTGAGTTCTGGTGAGAAATTATAAATTTTTAAAAAATAATGAAAATCCTGTGTGATAATGGTGCCCAGATTCATGGAAATGTAGGTTAAATTCTAGCTGTAATAGGGCAGGAAACCAAAGCTAAGAAAAGTAGCTTAAATGGAAAATACTGTATAAAACTGAGGAATAGAAACAAGAGTTTTTGTTTGACCATGACTGCACAGGAAAATCGCTTAAATTTTTTTTTTTAAGCCCATGCCTTGGCTCTACCTTAGACAGAGTAAGCCTGTGCCTTGCCAATCAGTACTAGTAGAAGGCTTCCCCGGATGGTTTTCAAGGAGAAGGCAGCATACAATTGTTCATTAGCATACAATTCTAACTAATTTTCAGAAGAGGTTCTAGTAAATGAGACTCAAAAATAGTTTAAGGCAGCTCCTGTAACCTTCTCTGTTATATTTAGCAGACTCTTGGAATGCATTGGAGAGTATCACCTGGCTATTTTTCTCAATCATGGTAGTTTACAGGTCATAAATAATCCATGTGTATCTAGTCATTTTAGTTCAGGAAAATAATAGTGATGATGTAGTAAACTTTTCTCTATTTGACATTATAAGGACAAATAATCATCAATTCACATTACCTCACAATGATTTCTTCCATAATTCCTTGTCACTGCCCAAACTGAATATTCAGATTATAACCAAAGATTGATCTAAGAATTTAAGGGGGAGCTAAACTTAATCACCAGTAAAACTATCCCATGTTCTCAAATGTATGCACCTAGATCTGAGAAGTATATATAAACATTCTAGTAAACAAACTTACTAGTCTTAAATTCACTAAAATGTTTCATTTCCTCCCTTTAAAATTTATTAGGATCATTTGTTCCCTAATTTGAAGATTCTGTATCCCTGCCATTATGTAGGGAGGTAGAAATGCTTAGTCACATAGTCCTGTCCGACTCTTTGTGACTCCATGGACTGAAGACTGCCAGGCTCCTCTGTCCATGAAAACTCTCCGGGCAAGAATACTGGGTTGTCATGCCCTTCCCCACGGGATCTTCCCATCTCAGGGATCGAACCCTGGTCTCCTGCATTGCTGATGGATTTTTTTTTTTACCATATAAGCCACCAGGGGGAGAAATGAAAATAAGGGAGCAAAAGATACTGTAAAATTTTTAATAAAGGAAAAGGGCTTCCTTTGCTTCTATTGGTAAAGAATATGCCTGCCAATGCAAGAGACTTGGGTTTGATCCCTCAGTCAGGAAGATACCCTGGAGGAGGAAACAGCAATCCACTCCAATATTCTTGTCTAGAGAATCCCATGGACAGAAGAGCCTGGCAGTTAATTTTGTCCACAAGGTCTCAAAGACTCAGGCACATTGAAGCAACTTAGCATACATGCATGAACAAGCAAATAGAATTGGAAGACCAGAAAGGAAACTCTCACACCCAATGACACTTCAGAGCTCAATAAGAAGAGGAAAGACTCGGGGCTTAGCCAATGAAACACTATGAATTCCTTGTTTCCTTAGCCCTCCCAACGTCCTTTTCCATCTATAAAGGCTTTCTTCTTCCTTCACTTTCTGGAAGTGAAGGTGTCTTGCCATGGTTGCAGACCCTGAGTTGCAATTCTCTGCTTATCCCAAATAAGCCTGTCTTTGCTGCAGAAATATCTGGCAGTCTGCTTACTTCACACCCACAGTACTTTAGAAATCATAATTTTATTTGGAAACTCACTGCTAAGGCATATGAAATAAAGTGTCTAACCAATGGTTTACAATAATTTGGCTCTACTTTGCTTCACTTAAATGTCTGACAGATATTCAGCTTCATGGATTTTTTTTCTTAGAAAACTACTAGAATTTAGAAGCAAATAAATGTCATTTAGATGAATATATGACTCTTTAATGCAACTATGACTATCAATGGAAGACGAGAATAGACTTTAAATGTAATATATCTTATTTTTCTAAAGATATTTTATTACTTGAAATTGGTTGCAATTTATATACTTACAAAGGAGATAATAAACTTAATAGTGTCTTAGACTATCAGTTCAGTTCAGTTCAGTTGCTCAGTCATGTTCGGCTGTTTGTGACCCCATGGACTGCAGTACACCAGGCTTCCCTTCACCATCTCCTGGAGTATACTCAAACTCATGTCCATTGAGTTGGTGATGCCATCAAACCATCTCATCCTCTGTCTTCCCCTTCTCTTCCCACATTCAATCTTTCCCAGCATCAGGGTCTTTTAAGTGAGTCAGTTCTTCACATCAGGTGGCCAAAGTATTGGAGTTTCAGCTTCAGCATCGGTCCACCCAATGGATATTCAGGACTGATTTCCTCTAAGATGGACTGAATGGATCTCCTTGCAGTCTAAGGGACTCTCAAGAGTCGTCTTCAACATTACAGTCCAAAGCATCAATTCTTCAGTCCTCAGCTTTTTTTATAGTCCAACTCTCACATCCATACATGACTACTGGAAAAACCACAGCTGTGACTAGACAGAGCTTTATTGGCAAAATTATGTCTCTGATTTTTAATATGCTGTGTAGGTTGGTCATTGCTTTTCTTCCAGGGAGCAAGCATCTTTTAATTTCATGGCTGCAGTCACTATCTACTGTGATTTGGAGTCTCTACACCCCAAAATTAAAGGCTATCACTGTTTCCATTGTTTCCCCATCTATTTGCCATGAAGTGATGGGACCAGATGCCATGATCTTAGTTTTCTGAATGTTGAGTTTTAAGCCAACTTTTTCACTCTCCTCTTTTACTTTCATCAAGAGGCTCTTTAGTTCCTCTTTACTTTCTGCCATAATGGTGGTATCATCTGAATATCTGAAGTTATTTACATTTCTCCCAACAAACTTGATTACAGCTTGTGCTTAATCCAGTCCAGCATTTCTCATGATGTACTCTGCAAAGAAGTTAGATGAGGAGGGCAACGGTATGCAACCTTGACTTACTCCTTTCTGATTTGGAACAAGTCTGTTGTTCATGTCCATTTCTAACAGTTGCTTCATGACCTTCATACATATTTCTCAAGAGGCAGGTCAGGAGGTCTGGTATTCCCACTCTTTCAGAATTTTTAACAATTTGTTGTAATCCACAAAATCAAAGGCTTTGGCCTAGTCAATAAAGCATAAATGAATGTTTTTCTGTCACTTGTTTGATGATGCAGCAGATGTTGGCACTTTGATCTCTGGTTCCTCTGCCTTTTCTAAATACAGCTTACACATCTGGAAGCTCATGGTTCACGTACTGTTGAATTTTCAGAATTACTCTGTTAGTGTGTAAGATGAGTACTATTGTGCAGTAGTTTGAGCATTCTTTGACATTACCTTTTTTGGGGGTTGGAATGAAAACTGACCTTTCCTAGTCCTGTGGCCACTGTTGAGTTTTCCAAATTTTCTGGCATATTGAGTGCAGCACTTTCACAGCATCATTTTTAAGAACTGAAATAGCTCAACTGGAATTCCATCGCCTCCACTAGCTTTGTTCATAGTGATGCTTCCTGAGGTCCACTTGACTTCACACTCCAGGATGTCTGGCTCTAGGTGAGTGATTACACTTATCATGATTATCTGGGTAATGAAGATCTTTTCTGTGTAATTCTTCTATGTATTCTTGCCACCTCTTCTAAATATCTTTTGCTTCTGTTAGGTCCATACCACTTTTGACCTTTATTGTGCCCATCTTTGCATGAAATATTCCCTTGGTATCTCTGATTTTCTTGAAGAGATCTTGAGTCTTTCCCATTCTTTTGTTTTCCTCTATTTCTTTGCATTGATCACTGAGAAAGGCTTTCTTATCTCTCCTTGCTATTCTTTGGAACTCTGCATTCAATTGAGTATATCTTTCCTTTTCACCTCTGCCTTTTGCTTCTCTTCTTTTTTCAGCTATTGGCAAGGTCTCCTCAGACAACCATTTTGCCTTTTTGCATTTATTTTTCTTGGGGATGGTGTTGATAACTGCTTCTCCTACAACATCTCAAACCTATATCCATAGTTCTTCATGCACTCTATCGGATCTAATCCCCTGAATCTATTTCTCACTTCCACTGTATAATTATAAGGGATTTGATTTAGGTCATACCTGAATGGTCTAGTGGTTTTCCCTACTTTCTTCAACTTAAGTCTGAATTTGGCAATAAGGAGTTCATGATCCAAGCCACAGTCAACTCCTGGTCTTGTTTTTGCTGACTGTATAGAGCTTCTCCATCTTTGGCTGCAAAGCATATAATCAATCTGATTTTGGTGTCAACCTTCTGGTGATATCCATGTATAGGGTCTTCTCTTGTGTTGTTGGAAGAGGGTATTTGCTATGACCAGCGAATTCTCTTGGCAAAACTCTATTAGCCTTTGTCCTGCTTCATTCTGTACTCCAGAACCCAATTTGCCTGTTATTCAGGGTATTTCTTGGCTTCCTACTTTTGCATTCCAGCCCCCTATAATGAAAATGGCATCGGTTTTTGAGTGTTAGCTCCAGAAGGTCTTGTATATCTTCATAGAACTGTTCAACTTCAACTTCTTCAGCATTACAGCATTACTGGTCAGGGCATAGCTTGAATTGCTGTGATATTGAATGGTTTGCCTTGGAAACAATCAGAGATCATTCTTTCATTTTTGAGATTGCATCCAAGTGCTACATTTTGGACTCTTTCATTGCCTGTGATGGCTACTCCATTTTTTCTAAGTGATTGTTGCTCACAGTAGTAGATATAATGGTCATCTGAGCTGGTTTTCTCATTCCAGTCCATTTTACTTCGCGATTCCTAAAATGTCAATATTTAGCCTTGCCATCTCCTGTTTGTCCCCTTCCAGTTTGTCTTGATTCATGGTTCTAACATCCCAGGTTCCTCTGCAATATTACTCTTTATATCATTAGACTTCCATCACCAGTCACATCCACAGCTGGGCATTGTTTTTGCTCTGGCTCTGTCTCTTCATTCTTTCTGGAGTTATTTCTCCACTGACCTCCAGTAGCATATTGGTCACCTACTGACCTGGGGAGTTCACCTTTCAGTGTCCTATCCTTTTGCCTTTTCATACTGTTCATGGCGTTCTCAAGGCAAGAATACTGAAGTGGTTTGCCATTCCCTGCTCCAGTGGGCCACGTTTTGTCAGACCTCTCCACCATGACCCGTCCGTCTTAGGGGGCCCTGCAGGGCATTGCCTGTAGTCCCATTGAGTTGCACAAGGCAGTGATCCATGTGACCAAATCGGTTAGTTTTTGTGACTGTGGTTTTCCTTCTGTCTGCCCTCTGATGGAAAAAGATAAGAGGCTTGTGGAGGCTTCCTAATGGGAGAAACTGGCTGAGGGGGAAACTGGCTCTTGTTATGATTGGCAGGGCCGTGCTCAGTAAACCTTTAGTCCGATTGTCTGTTGATGGATTTTCAGTTGATCTTAGACTTTTTCTGTTGATCAACTTTCTATTGATTATAGACTACAGGTATTTTTAAAATAGCCAGTGTTTAGAAAACACACACAGTTATTTTTTAATTTCATTAATGTTTCCAACATTATTGAACATGTTTCATAGATTGGCCATATTCAAAGACTTCCAAGGAAAACTCAGTCTTTTCCCAAAGAGAATTCTTATCCCAGAGAGACTGCTCATAACAAGTACTCTGATAAGTCTAAGCGATGACTTTGATCATGCCGTAGATCAAGGAACACAGATACAAATATTAGCTGCTAATGTACATTTTTTCTCCCATATATATTTTATTAATTTCTCTCTTATGACACTGCACCTGAAATTGCTTTCACATAGAAAGTTAGTAGTTTCTTTTGTAAGGATAATGGTGGTAACAAAGCTCATATTATCAGAGTTGAAGATAACATCCTAATTCATTTTTCAAACAGTACTTCATGGCAAATAGATGGGGACACAATGGAAACATTGAGAAAATTTATTTTGGTGGGCACCCAAATCACTGCAGATGCTGACTGTAGCCATGAAATTAAAAGATGCTTGCTCCTTGGAAGAAAAGCTATGACCAACCTAGAGAGCACATTAAAAAGCAGAGACATTACTTTACCAACAAAGGTTCCTCTGGTCAAAGCTATGGCTTTTCCAGTAGTCATGGATGGATGTGAAAGTTGGACTATAAATAAACCTGAGCGCCAAAGAATTGATGTTTTTGAACTGTGGTGTTGGAGAAAACTGTTGAGAGTCCCTTGGACTTCAAGGAAATCCAACCAGTTCATCCTAAAGGAAATTAGTCCTGGATATTCATTGGAAGGACTGATGCTGAAGCTGAAACTCCCAATTATTTGACCACTTGATGTGAAGAACCCACTCATTGAAAAAAAAAAAACCCTGATGCTGAGAAAGGTTGCAGGTGGGAGAAAAGGGGGATAACAGAGGATAAGATGGTTGGATGGCATCACCAACTCAATGGACATGAGCTTGAGTAAGCTCCAGGAGATGGTTGTAGACAGGGCAGCCTGGCATGCTGCAGTCCATGGGGTCACAAAAAGTTGGACAAGACTGGGCGATTGAAGTGAACTGAAGAAGGAAAGTTTTTTAAAGTAGATTTTTTAGAAAGCAAATAAAACCCTTCAGTAAATCCTTGTTAGGAAAACATTTATCAATTAAATTAATATCCAAGTATTTTCCCCTGTTTTCTAAATGTTCCTTGTGATTTGATCTCATGGGGAAATTCTCAGATAAGTTGGCTACTGTACTGTTTGACTCTATCAATCTGTTGTACATTCTATACTTTTGAATAATTTTTGCTTTTTGGATGAATTCCAAGAGAAAAAGGCATTAATAATTGATGCACATAAAATTTATTTATAAATCTGTTATTAATATCTACTTTATCATTGTATTGTTGTTGTTGTTGTCCAGTTGTTCAGTCATGTGCAAGTCTTTGCGACCCTATGGACTGAAGCATGACAGGCTTCCCTATCCTTCACTATCTCCCTGAGTTTGCTCAAACTCATGTCCACCATGATAGTGAAGCCATACAACCATCTCATCCTCTGTCACCCCCTTCTTCTCTTGCCCTCAATCTTTCCTATCATCAAGGTCTTTTCCAATGAGTCAATCTCCACATCAGACAGTGAAAGTATTGGAGCTTCAGCTTCAGCATCAGTCCTTCCAATGAATATTCAGAGTTGCTTTCCTTTAGGATTTATAGGTTTGGTCTTCTTGCTGTCCAAGGGATTCTCAAGAGTGTTCTCCAGCACCATAGTTTGAAAGCATCAATTCATTGTTGCTCAGCCTTCTTTGTGAGTCCAAGTCTCACATCTAAGCATGACAACTAGAAAAACCATAGCTTTGACTAGATGGACCTTTGTAGGCAAAATGATGTCTCTGCTTTTTAATACACTGCATACATGTTTCTCAGGTGGCAGGTAAGTTGGTCTGGTGTTCCCATATCTTGAAGAATTTTCCACAGTTTGTTGTGATCCCCACAGTCAAAGGCTTTAGCCTAGACAATGAAGCAGAAGTAGATATTTTTCCTGAATTGCCTTGTGTTTTCTTTGTTGCAACAGGTGATGGCAATTTATCTCTGTTCCTCTGCCTTTTCTAAATCTGATTTGTACATCTGGAAGTTCTCGGTTCACATGCTTTTAAAGCCTAGCTTGAAGGACTTTGAGCATTACCTTGCTAGCATGTGAAACAAGTGCAATTGTGTGGTAGTTTGAACATTCTTTGGCATTGGCCTTCTTTGGGATTGGAATGAAAACTGACTTTTTCTAGTCCTGTGGCCACTGCTGAGTTTTCTAAATTTGCAGGCATGTTGAGTGTAACACTTTAACAGCAACAATCTTTTAGGATTTGAAATAGCTCAGCTGGAATTCCATCACCTCCACTAGTTTTGTAGTTATGTTTCCTAAGGCCCACTTGACTTTGCACTCCAGGATGTCTGGCTCTAGGTGAGTGATCACACCATCATGGTTTTCTGGGTCATTAAGACCTTTTTTTGTCCAGTTCTTCTTGTATTCTTCCCACCTTTTCTTAATATCTTCTATTCCTGTTAGGTCCATACCATTTCTGTCCTTTATTGTGCCCATTTTTTCATGAAATGTTCCCTTGTTATCTCTAGTTCTCTTGAAGAAATCTCATCTTTCCCATTCTATTATATTCCTCTATTTCTTTGTATTGTTCACTTACGGCTTTCTTATCTCTACTTGCAATTCTTTGAACTCTTCATTCAGAAGTGTATATTTTTCTTTTCTACTTTGCCTTTTGTTTCTCTTCTTTTCTCTAATATTTGTAAGGCTTACTCAGACAGCCATTTTGCCTTTTTGCATTTCTGTTTCTTGAGGATGACTTTGATCACTGCCTCCTATACAATGTTATGAACCTCTTCAGGCACTCTGTTTGTCAGATCTAATCCCTTGAATCTGTTTGTCACTTCCAGTGTATAATCATAAGGGATTTGATTTAGGTCATACCTGAATGGCCCGGCGGTTTCCCCTACTTTCCTCAATTTAATTCTGAAATTTGAAATAAAGAGCTTATGATCTAAACCACAGTCATCCCATGTCTTATTTTTGCTGATTCTATAGATCTTCTCCACTTTCAACTGGAAAGAATATAATATCTCATTTCAGTGTTGACCATCCTGTAATGTCCATTTGTAGAGTTGCCTCTTATGTTGGAGAAGGGTGTTTGTTATGACCAGTGTGTTCTCTTGGCAAAACTCTGTTATCCTTTGCCCTGCTTCATTCTTTACTCCATGGCCAAACTTGCCGGTTACTCCAGGTATCTCTTGACTTCCTACTTTTGCATTGCTGTCCCCTGTGATGAAGAGGACATCATTTTTGGTGTTATTTCTAAAAGTCTTGTAGGACTTCATAAAACCATTCAGCTTCAGCTTCTTCAGCACTAGTGGTTGGGACATAGATTTGGATTACTGTAATATTGATGATTTGCTTTGGAAATGAACAGAGATCATTCAGTCATTTTTGAAGTTGTACCTAAGTACTGCGTTTCAGACTTGTCCAACTCTGTGACCTCATGCTCTGAGTCTGCCAAGCTCCTCTGTCCATGGGATTTCCCAAGATAGTCTTTCTTTTCTCCAGGGGATCTTCCCAACCCAGGGGTTGAACCTGGGTCTCTTGCATTGAAGACATATTCTTTACTGTCTGAATTAAAAAATGATTATCACAAAAATTTGGTTAATACATCCTTTGCTTCATATATTTACAGTTTTATTGAAGAGGCTTAGCATCTACTCTTTTGGTAGCTTGCAAATATACAACAAAGTAGTGTTAACTACAGTCCCCTACTGCACCCTACATTCCCAGAACTTCTCTAGCATATTCTAGAAGCTTGCACATTTTGATCACCTTTACCCATTTCCTCCATCTGTTCCTGTGAATTCACTGTTTGCAGAGGGTGCAGAGAAAGAAAACACTTATGCAGGGTTGGTGTGAATGTCAATTGGTGCAGCCATATTTGGTAATTGGTTTGGGAGTTCCTCAAAAAAATAATAAAACAATAGAGCTACCATAAGATTCAGAAGTTTTACTTTAGATATAGATCTGATGGAAGATTAAATCACTCTCCTGAAGAGGTATTTGCACCTCTACATCACTGCAACATTATGTATAATAGCCAAAATATGAAAACAACCTGTGTCCAACCACCAATGAAGGGATTTAAAAAAAACTGTGTGTGTGTGTGTGTGTGTGTGTGTGTGTGTGTGTGTGTGTGTGTGTACCTATATATGGTCAATGCATTGCTATGGTAGAAAATGTGAAAAATATAAAAAGGTATATGGAGAAATCTCCCCCTATAATTTCCATCTTCTGTCTAGCTAGTTCCTATCTTCCTTAACACTTTGATAGTAGCTACTGATCCTAGGACTTGAGACTAATGGTTTTTTGGGAACATTTTTTAATGTTTCTTGAAAATGTGCCTGTTTAGATTTTATCTCTACATATGACATTTATAAAGCATAGCTTTATATATGGTGTTTTCATTGTGGCTTATTTATTTTTCTTTACTACCCCCAAAATGGAGATTGCTTTTGCTTTTTTAAAAAATGATGGTTTGAAGAGACTTTTCTAATTTGTAATTTTATGATATAATGATATGAAATGTTTGTACTATTTCTATGTTTTGAAATTATTGGAGTATACTTTGTGTGTTAACATGAAGTCAATTTTTATAAATACTGAACTAAAACCTGAAAAGATGTGCTCTATTTTCAGGTTCTAAATTATGATATGTGTCCATCATATATATCCAATTAATTATATTAAATACTACTATATATTTTTTGTTGTATTCATTACTCATGGGTTAAAAGTCTTTACTAGCTATTTCAAATGATTTGTTTCTCTTTCTCCTGCATGAATGTCATTTGCTAATATCTTCATTTTTAATATTTTTATCATTACATAATTTTATTATTGGTGTTATTTTATGTTTTTATCCAAATTATACCTATTTTGATATAATTGTCTTAGTTTTCTATTCTTGAATATTAAACCATGCCTACCCTTTATTTATTGTAAGATTCTGTGCAATGGCAATTTGAGCTAGTCTTAACTGGGAAGGGGATATTTTCTGTCTTAGATGGCTTCACTTTGCCTCTATCCCAAGGTACAGACTGGCTGGAGACTGGCACAGGTTGGAGGGCCTCAACTGGATGTCTGATGTTTTGTCACTGTTTTCTAGGTGTCTCATCTTCCAGTAGACCAGGGCAACTTGTTCCCAAAACAGTGAGACTCTTGCAGCTCTGTAGAAAGTGTTCCATAGGTTGGAGCTGGCATTGCATCATTCCTGTGACTTCCTATCATCTCAGACGTGTCTCAAGACCAGTTCAGATACAAGAGGAGGGGAATAAACTCCACTGTTTAAATGGCAGTAATTTTAAAGTTACACTGCCAAGGGTGTGTCTCTAGGAAGGAATAAAGAATTGTGGCTAATTTTACATGAAAACATGCTGTGGTCTATGCGTTTATATCAGTGTACTACCCCTTTGCCTATTTTTAACATCTTCATACTTACTCCCAGTATTTTGTTTTAGATGAATATCTTATATACAGCAGAAACTGGCTTCACTTTGCATTCCAAACTGTCTCCCTCTTTCTTTCTCTCCTTCACTGTTCTCTACATAAGTAGTTGTGAAATTAGTTTACATTTTCGATAATATTTTAGTTCTACTTTTCATTTTGTTCTAGTTTATTCTTTTTGCTATTAATATTTTCATCAAATATTGTATTTTTTAGCTTTAAATTATATTTTTACTGTAAATTCTTAGAGATAATAAATAATCAATTTTACTGCTATCTTTCCCTTCTCTTAAATTTTGTTAGTTGTTTCTATGTATTACACAAACACACACACACAGGACATATGACATTTATATTCTCTGTTGACTATCCTATATACCATGCTTGATATAGGCTTTTTTTAGAGTTAAGTATGTTTAATTTCATTATCCTTTTTGAATAATCATCCTCATTTGCTTGTATCAGGTGAAACTCCTATTTTGTAATTTCCTAGGGAAGGAGTCAAAAGAAAAATATTTTCTTAAATGTGTGCATATTTTAGTGTTGGTTGCCTTTGTTCTTTGAAGTTGGTTCTTGGAAGTTGGGTTCGTATATTTCCCTAAGGGCTTTGCAAAAAGCATTCTTTGCCTATGTTGTAGTGTTAGATAGAGTAGCTTGCCACCAGGATGATTTTTCTCTCTGTAATCTGATTTGTTTTCCTTGTTGGATGTTCAAGAATAATACCTTTGATAGGGTATCCTTGTATTAGCTGTTATACCTCCGTGTTCCACACTGTATGGTATTCTCTTTGAGTATGTAGAACTGAATTAGCTTTTATTTTAGGTAAGTGTTTTCAATTCTAGCTTGCTTTTTTAAAATCCCCACTGGAGACTCTAATCTGTCATATGTTGGCATTCCTTACTGTATTTTTTATATCTTTTTGCCTCTAACACTTCTAACTCCTTTGAAACATTTTCTTTTCTGTCATCATTCTTCTGTCCCTTCCCTCCCCTTTCCTCCTTTGTGTGTCTCTTTCTCTGCCTCTCTTCCTCCCTCCATCCATTTGTGTGACTCTCTATTCATTTACCTATTGATGGATAGCCATTGTCTATTGTCAGTTGTCTATTGCCTATATGTCCACCTAATCTAAACTAAACTAATCTCTCTGGTGTTGCCTACGATCTTCACCCCTGCTCTGTCTCACTCTTTCTGTCTCTTCTGTCCCTTCTATCTCTCTGTCTACCTATTCCATATTAACTATCATCTTCCCCTCAGCTTCCTCCCTCCCTCCTTCCCACTCTGCCTTCCTTCCTTTACTTTCCTTCTTTTTCCATCTTCTGTCTCTTGCTGTGACTCAACAGTGATAACTATTCTTCCCTATCCTTTCAATTTCCTATTTCTGTGACTATTTTTTCCCTGTATTTCGTACATTAGTTCTGTCATCTCATATGTTATCTGCTTCTGTTTTTCCTTTTTACCCATTTGTTCCCTCAGCTCTCCTTGTACTACCCTGTGAACTTAATAGAGAAAATTAATTTGTAGATCATATTTAAGTGTATTATAAATTTTTAATGAACCACATTCATTTTCTTTTTGGCAGTGTTCCTTTGGCAAGTGTTCAAAAAAGTAATGTTTAATTTTCTGATCTTGTCTTCATTTTTCTTATCCTTCTGAGCATGCTGCATCATTGTCATTTTTATCACTCATATTTGACTGTATATGTTTTCCTGAATCAACAATCATTGGCCAGGCTTCTTCTAGACAGAAAATGTTTCCAGGCTGTCTGGCATTTGAAACCCAGAAGGACTGTTCTTGTCTGATGCATCAAATGGAAATTATGTCATTAAAATTGTCCTGTCTTATATGCTGTAACCTAATTCCCCCCAGTTCCTCACTAATTCTTAAATTACTAATTCCAGTGTCTATGTATTTGATTGCAAATAAGAAGTTAATAATATGCATATCAGGACTTCTCCTACTAAGTGTGTTTTGCTTTGTGGGTTCTTTTTGTTTGTTTGTTTTTTCTAGTGTTTTCTGAGATCCTATTATCTGATCCTCTTTCTTTATGTGTTTCTTTTCTTTACATTCTTTTAAGTGGATTCTACCATCACTTCTAGCTGTGACACAGGTTAAAATTGCAGCTTCAACTGTTACCTACTCCTACCAAAAATAGGTATATCTTTATATTTCTTATCTTTATTATTTTTAAATGTATTATATAAAGACTGAAGGAATTAAAAATTTAGAATCCATGTGCCTGTTCACAAAAATGTATTATTAGTCATATTTATTTCACAAGTGAGGGAATTAGAGCACACAGATGTTAAGGTATACACACTAAGTTAGGTAACCAGTTAGGACCAGAGATAGGACTCTACTTAGGAAATCTGGCCCCAGAAGCTACGCTCAGACATAGATAATATTCCTGAGAATTCAGATATGAATCTAGTACTAGGTTATAAATAATTTCCTAATTACAGCAAAATATTTTCTTCAAATAAAACTACTTGTTATTAAAGATACATTTCCATAGCCATACTTTATTTCATGAATTCTCATCTGGAAATTGTAGTAACTAGTGCTCAGCCATTGCCTATTATACCAACTGGACAAATCTATTTATATTTATAAAAATATATGCATATTCTCTTATGTAGGATTATATACATAGCTGTTCTTTATATTTAAATTGGTTTAAATCAGTTTTGTTTTCTAGTCTTTTAAATTGGAACAACTTTGTATGAATTGCGTTTAACTGCTGTTTCAAAAAAAGTACATTTTGTTTTTTCTCATATCACTTTCATAGCTGTGCTCATACCCTAGTCCTTACACTCTGTTTTTTATTTTTCACATGCAAAAATTTTTCACTGAACATTTTTTTTGTTTTTCATGTTCTATTTTCTTTCTGTTCTATTATTCAGTTTATTTTTCAACTTTTCCTTTTCTCTGTGTTCTAAAAAGCTGAGAGTTCTATCATAAGTTTATGCTATTTTTAAAAAACTCATTCTTCTGTAAGTGTTGGGAGTTAAGTCCACAAGGAAAATGTCTTTCTGTTTATTGACTTTGATATTTGAGTAAAAAATGCTATGTTTATTTCATTTTATTATTACCTTTTCTTTATATTTAGCTTTAAATTCTGAATGAATGTGTCCTATTGGTGAGTTTATTTCAATTTATTTCCCATATCTCACTCACCTATGATAGTTTTTCTTATGTTTTTCAGTAGAACTCAGCCCAATGATAAAACAGATTAATAAGTTGTAAACATTCTTTGCTTTTTCTATTTTTTTCACTTTATTTTTTTATTTTTTAGTATTTTTTTCTTTACATTATCATGTTGAAAGTAAGTAGTAATTATTTCTAAGTTTTTAAAGATTCTTACATTTATTATAATTCTTACACCTATTATATTTCTTATTTTACTTTCTAAAGTTAAGCATATAGTTCAATAACAGAAAACTCAAGAGATTGTTTTAACATAAATCAATCTAACATAAATCAAAACTTTTAGGTTAAAAGTTTTCAATAGCTTGAATAAATACTAAATTGACTGGTGTTGACTCAATGTACCTGCCAGATTTTCTGGAGATGTTTCTTTGCTTGTTGATAAGGTCATTTCCCCCTAAAATGTAGCACTACTAGCGGCCTTGGTTTATACTTTTCCCTTTTTACTTACAGTATCTCATATATACAATGTGGAGAAGTATTTTAAAATTTAAAGAAATACATAGTTTATGGCAGACTATGTTAAAAATAATTATTGAAAATGTCACAAATGGCATTGCTGAAACAATGAACTTTATTTATTCAATCAGTACAGAAAAACATCTGAAAGTTGGGATATAGGGAAGCTGAAATTTTTGCTAAAATATTAATAGTTTATGCATATTTAATGGTATATGCTTCATTATAAGAAAAAGCATTAGAGCTGAGAAAAGGAAGTGTAGAATCTTCATCAGAAACATATGATGAATCAGGGTAATCATTTGAAAAAAGGAGATTTTGCTCTTTAACAAATGGTGCTGGGAAAACTGGATAGCCACTTGTAAAAGAATGAAACTAGAGCACTTTCTAACACCATACACAAAAATAAACTCAAAATGGATCAAAGATCTAATCATAAGACCAGAAACTATAAAACTCCTAGAGGAAAACATAGGCAAAACACTCACCAACATAAACCAAAGCAGGATCCTCTATGACCCACCTCCCAGAATATCAGAAATAAAAGCACGAATAAACAAATGGGACCTTATTAAAATTAAAAGCTTCTGCACAACAAAGGAAACTATAAGCAAGGTGAAAAGGCAGCCTTCAGAATGAGAGAAAATAATAGCCAATGAAGCGATGGACAAACAATTAATCTCAAAAATATACAAACAACTCCTGCAGCTCCATTCCAGAAAAATAAAAGACCCAATCAAAAAGTGGGCCAAAGAACTTAACAGACATTTCTCCAAAGAAGACAAAAAAATGGCTAACAAACACATGAAAAGAAGCTCAACATCACTCATTATCAGAGAAATGCAAATCAAAACTACAATGAGGTGCCACTTTACACCACTCAGAATGGCTGCCATCCAAAAATCTACAAGCAATAAATGCTGGAGAGGATGTGGAGAAAAGGGAACCCTCTTACACTGTTGGTGGGAATGCAAACTAGTACAGCCACTATGGAGAACAGTGTGGAGATTCCTTAAAAAACTGAAAATAGATCTGCCATATGACCCAGCAATCCCACTGCTGGGCATACACACCGAGGAAACCAGAATTGAAAGAGACACGTGTACCCCAATGTTCCTCGCCACATTGTTTACAATAGGTTGATGGAAGCAACCTAGATGCCCATCAACTGACAAATGGATAAGAAGGCTGTGGTACATATACACAATGGAATATTACCCAGCCATTAAAAAAAAATTCATTTGAATCAGTTCTACTCAGGTGGACGGAACTGGAGACTATTATCCAGAGTGAAGTAAGCCAGAAGGAAAAACAACAATATAGTATACTAATGCATATATATGGAATTTAGAAAGATGGTAATGAGAATCCTGCATGCGAGACAGCAAAAGAAACGCAGATGTATAGGACAGTCTTTTGGACTCTATGGGAGAGGGCAAGGGTGGGATGATATTGTAGAATGGCATTGAAACATGTTAATTATCATATGTGAAATCAATTGCCAGCCCAGGTTTGATGCTTGGGGCTGGTGCACCAGGATGACCCAGGGAGAGGGAATTGGGAGGGAGGAGGGAGGGGGGTTCTGGAGGGGGAACATATGTATACCCATGGAGGATTCATGTCAATGTATGGCAAAACCAACAGAATAAAGTAAAGAAAATTTAAAAAAAAGCAATAAAAAAAAAGAAAAAAGGAGATTTTGATCTAGACTTATGAAATAAAGAGAATTGTCAAGACCACTTTAATTTTGTGATAGGCAATATTGTATTTTCTTCATGTGAAAATGAATGTATTAAAATAATAATCAATAAGCCAAATTTTATTTCAGAAATAAATCTTCTTTTTCAAGATATTAAATATCTAAAATCTAACATAACACATTAATTAATTAATTCCCAGTCTCTGAAGAGTCTGTTTTCTGTTTTGGTGATGAGGGTTGAGGCAGTAAAGTTCTGGCTAATTTATTTCTGGAGTCAAATGGCTAGCAGGAGCTACAATTCCTGGTTACATCTACTAGGTGTTGGTACGCAATTTTTACAAAATGAAGTAAGATGTTCTCAATATGAGTATAATTTTTCTTTGACAGATATTATCAGTTAATCAGTTAATATAGCTTGTTTCTTATATAATTTTTAAGCATGGACGTCCTCCCATGGACGGAGGAGCCTATTAACCTGCAGTCCATGGGGTCACTAGGAGTTAGACGCGACTGAGCGGCTTCACTTTCACTTTTCACTTTCATGCATTGGAGAAGGAAATGGCAACCCACTCCAGTGTTCTCACATGGAGAATCCCAGGGACGGGGGAGCCTGGTAGGCTGCCATCTATGGGGCTACACAGAGTTGGACACGACTGAAGCGACTTAGCAGCAGCAGCAGCAAGATAAAAAGGCAAAACAGCAGGTTTTAAGTTTAAGCTTGGAAATAAAATACAAATTTACAGAATATGTAATAATAAGATAGTGGTACTTTAGTTACTAAGTCATGTCCGATCTTTCAACCCCATCTACTATAGCTTGCCAGGCTCCTCTGATTTTCCAGGCAAGAATACTGGAGCGGGTTGCCATTGCCTTCTCCCTATATAACTATAGATATATGTGTATATTACTATAAATATATATTACTAAAAAATAAAAACCTTTACTGGTAAAGATTGAATGATTGAATAGATAAAGCACAATGATAACAAATAAGTTGGGAAGCCATATGACTGATTTACTAATATAATAATGCAGCACAAAAGTGGATAGATAGAAAATATGGATAAAAAGCTATAGAATTTAGATCATCAGCTGACAAATCTAAGCATCTTCATCATGGAATTTTGAGCAGAAGAAATAGAAAGAGTGAATGGCTACAAACAATTCTAAGAAATGCTAAAAAGGAAAACTTTAACTAATTGAAGAAGACTGAATATCAAAAATTTAGAGTCCATTGAGTGCCAACCAAACAAACTTCCTGTTGAGGGTTTCCAGAACTAAAAAAAGAGATATAAGAATAAGAATCATGTCTCTAATTATCAAATTCAGACAATAGAAATCAATAGAATGTCTTTGCTAAGGAAAAACAACTCTCAACTATGGTGTGTCCACACCATGTAAGACTTATAGAAATTTGAAGTGAGTTGAAGATATTCTCAATCATTCTCTGACTCAAATTTCGCTACCCACAGAACTACAAAAAGAATTGTTAGCATGTATACTGCAGCAAGAAGAATATAAAGAATCCAGAAGATAATAGGGTAAATAAAGCAATTAAAAATAAATAGAACAAAATGCAAAATAAAGTAGCAGGAAAGTTGCAAATTCTAAATTAAATTCATGTTATATGACAATCACTAACTATATTGGTTGGAGTGTTTTTTGTTGTTGCTTTTTTTTTGTCTTCTCCGTCTTTCTCCAAATAGGCTGTTCCAAACTGTCATGCAAGTCAAATGCTGTTTTAAAACAGTGTGTTGTTTAAAATAACATATTTGTAGTAAATAAAGATGCCAACTGTACACTTGCTACTCAGGTAGGCTTTTTTTGGGGCCAACGTGTTATTTAGGATCCCACTCCTTGCTATTTATTTTCCCATTCGTTTTTTTTGTAGTTGGCTCCAGTCTCAGTTAAAACCTTCTTTGGATAACCCTAAGGTCATCTCTGTTTCTTTTATCACATGCAAAGGGAAAATCATGCTGTTTTTTTCATTAACCACTTTTTGATTTGAAGTATAGTTAGTTAAAATTGTTGTGCTAAATGCAGGAGCACAGCAAAGTGATTCCAGTTCTTTTCCATGATAGGTTACAATAAGACACGGACTATGGTCCCATGCTATACAGCATGTCCTCATTGTTTATTTTACATATTAGTTGTCACCGTTCAGTTGCTAAGTTGTTTCTGACTCTTTGCACTGCACCCATGCACTGCAGCACACCAGGCTTACCTGTCCTTCACTATCTCCCGGAGTTTGTGCAAACTCATGTCCATTGAGTCGGTGATGCCATCCAACCATCTCATCCTTTGTCATCCCCTTCTCCTGCTCTCAATCTTTCCCAACATCAGGGTATTTTTCCAGTTAGTCGGTTCTTCACATCAGGTGTCCAAAGTATTGGAGCTTCAGCTTCAGCATCAGTCTTTCCAGTGAATGTTTAGGATTGATTTCCTTTAAGACTGACTAGTTTGATCTCCTTGCTGTCCCAAGGACTCTCAAGAGTCTTCTCCACCACCACAGTTCAAAAGCACCAATTCTTCAGCGCTCAGCTTTCTTTATGGTCCACCTCTCACATCCAATTTTATATACAGTAGTATGTTTATGTTAACAGCTCAGCTGTAAAGAATCTACCAGCCATGCAGGAGATTCAGGAGATGCAAGATTTGACCCCTGGGTTGGGAAGATCCTTGGAGGAGGGAATGGCAATCCACTCAAGTATTCTTGCTGGGAAAATCCCATTCTTGCTGGCTCCTCCCTGCAGAGGAGCCTTGTAGGCTACAGTCTATCCAGTCACAAAGAGTCAGATATGACTGAGCACAGCATATGTTAATGTCACACCTCTAATTTATCTCTTTCCTCCTACCCTATTTCCCAATAAACTATAAGTTTATTTTGTATGTCTGTCAGCTTATTTCTGTTTCATAGACCATGCTCTTTTAAACCAATATCTTATATTTCCTAATTGTTTTCATTTTCATTCTGAGTCATTCCTGAATCAATCACATGATCCAATCTGATTTCATCTTTAGAGGCAGAGGTACAGGTCAATCCTAACCAAATCACAGGCATGAAATATGGGTACCATAGGATAGGATGAAGGATGTAATGGATATGGGGAGGGACCCCAAAAATCTGTCACTATCAGTTCAGTTGTTCAGTTGTGTCCGATTGTTTGTGACCCCATGAATCGAAGCATGCCAGGCCTTCCTGTCCATCACCAACTCCCGGAGTTTAACCAAACTCATGTCCATGGAGTCGGTGATGCCATCCAGCCTTCTCATCCTCTACCCCCCAATCCGCCATTTCTTCCTGCCCCCAATCCTTCCCAGCATTAGGATCTTTTCCAGTGAGTCAACTCTTCCAATGAGGTGGCCAAAATATTGTAGTTTCAGCTTCAACATCAGTCCTTCCAATGAACACCCAGAACTGATCTCCTTTATCATGGACTGATTGGATCTCTTTGTGGTCCAAGGGACTCTCAAGAGTCTTCTCCAACACCACAGTTCAAAAGCATCAATTCTTCTGTGCTCAGCGTTAATCACAGTCCAGCTCTCACATCTATACATGACTACTGGAAAAAACATAGCCTTGACTTGACAACGTTTGTTGACAAATAATGTCTCTGCTTTTCAATATGCTGTCTAGGTTGGTCATAACTTTCCTTCCAAGGAGTAAGCATCTTTTAATTTCATTGCTGCAGTCACCATCTGCAGTGATTTTGGAGCCCCAGAAAATAACATCAGCCACTGTTTCCCCATCTCTTTGCTATGAAGTGATGGGACCAGATGCCATGATCTTCGTTTTCAGAATGCTGGGTTTTAAGCCAACTTTTTCACTCTCCTCTTTCACTTTCATCAAGAGGTTCTTTAGTTCTTCATCATTTTCCACCATAAAGGTGGTGTCACATGCATATCTGAGGTTATTGATATTTCTCCCAGCAATCTTGATTCCAGCTTGTGCTTACAGCCCAATGTTTCTCATGATGTAGTCTGCATATAAGTTAAATAAGCAGGGTGACAATATATAGCCTTGACATACTCCTTTCCCTATTTGGAACCAGTCTGTTTTTCCATGTCCAGTTCTAACTGTATGCTACCTGCATACTGGTTATTCAAGAGACAGGTCAGGTGGTCTGGTATTCCCATCTCTCAGAATTTTCCACAGTTTATTGTGATCCACATAGTCAAAGGCTTTGGCATAGTCAATAAAGCAGAAATAGATGTTTTTCTGTAACTCTCTTGCTTTTTTGATGATTCAGCAGATGTTAGCAATTTGATCTCTGGGTCCTCTGCCTTTTCTAAAACCAGCTTGAACATCTGGAAATGTATGGTTCATGTATTGCTGAAGCCTGGCTTGGAGAATTTTGAGCATTACTTGACTAGCATGTGAGATGAGTGCAATTGTGTGGTAGTTCGAGCATTCTTTGGCATTGCCTTTTTTGGGGACTGGAATGAAAACTGACCTTTTCCAGTCCTGTGGCCACTGCTGAGGTTTCCATATTTGCTGACATATTAAGTGCAGCACTTTCATAGCATCATCTTCCAGGATTTGAAATAGCTAAACTGGAATTCTATCACCTCCACTAGATTGTTTGTAGTGATGCTTTCTAAGGCTCACTTGACTTCACATTCCAGGATGCCTGGCTCTAGGTGAGTGATCACACCATCATGATTATCTGGGTCATGAAGATCTTTTTTGTACAGTTCTTCTGTGTATTCTTGCCACCTCTTCTTAATATCTTCAGCTTCTCTTAGGTTCCTACCATTTCTGTCCTTTATTGAGCTCATCTTTGCATGAAATGTTCCCTTGGTATCTCTAATTTTCTTGAAGAGATCTCTAGTCTTTCCCATTCTGCTGTTTTCCTCTATTTCTTTGCATTGATCGCTAAGGCTTTCTTATCTCTCCTTGCTATTCTTTGGAACTCTGCATTCAAATGGGAATATCTTTCCTTTTCTCCTTTGCTTTTTGCTTCTTTTCTTTTCACAGCTATTTGTAAGGCCTCCTCAGACAGCCATTTTGGTTTTTTGCATTTCTTTTCCATAGGGATGGTCTTGATCCCTGTCTCCTGTACAATGTCACAAACCTCCATCCATAGTTCATCAGGCACTCTCTCTATCCGATCTAGTCCCTTAAACCTATTTCTCACTTCTACTGTATAATCTTTCACTATACTCACCTAGTAAAAACAGAGAATTCAAAGTGAATTTAAAAAACTGAACTCAGACAATATGTTATTTTAAGGAGAAATATATATATTTACAATCACAAATTATGTAAAATAGTTATTGAAAACAATATAGTAGGAAGGTGCTAGCCAAGAACAATGAATGTATAGATATAAATACAGAAATACCATCATCAAGCCTTAAATATTATGAAGGAAAGATTTCATTATTAATAAGAAGTAGTCTAAGAAGTAGATGTAATAATATTAAAATCTTCCTTATCACAAACATATAATTTAAAAAAATCTTCAGACCTAATTGCATCATCTAAGTGTCACCATTTATATAAATTACCCTAATTCAAACCAGAATCCAGGGTCATTTCTCATTTCCTGCATCTAATCAAGGCAGGACTCCTCAGCAAATTGGATACCCCAAGCCTATTTCCTCTATATTTTCCTTCAATCTGATTTCCTGTACTTTTTGCAACATATATAATCTCACAAATGATACTCACAAGTGATACTTGTCTGTATTAGAGTATAAACTTCATCCTTAGTAAAAGAATAAGTAAATCAACAATTAAAGTAAAGATATAGCGAAGTGGAGTCAAATAGCAATACAAGATTTTGTTAGAAATCTGTGTGCTGTGCTTAGTCGGTCAGCTGTGTCCGATCCTTTGCGACCCCATGGATTGTAACCTGCCAGGCTCCTCCGTCTGTGGGGATTTTGCAGGCAAGTATGCTGGAATGGGTTGCCATGCCCTTCTCCCGGGAATCTTACCAACCCAGGGATAAAACCCAGGTCTCCTGAATTGCAGCTTGATTCTTTATCATCTGAGTCACTAGGTATAACCATAAAATATTCATATATGGCCACATGGTAAGCAAATAAATGTTAGCAAATTCCAAAAGTTATCATTCAGGATAAACTCACTGACCAGGGCATAATATATTTGAAAATCAATAAAGAAAGAAAGTAAATTTCTTTAACCTTTTACTGACAATAGAATTTTTTTTGAAGTATTAGATGTAAGAAGAAAAATGTAAAAAAGAGGACCAAAACCGTGGTGGTGGTGGTAGTAGTGGTTTGTCTAGCTAAGTTGTTTCTGACTTCAAAGTCTTAAATTAGCACTGTTAACTGAATTTATTAGCAACAAAAATTGTTCAATTTTGAATCAAGTTATATAAAGAAAATAAAGGATAATCCAAAGAAATAAAAAAAAATGAAGAGGAATATGCTGAAGATAAAAACAATACATAATTATAAGGCAGGTACGTGATAAAGTTAATAAATAAAATGAAGGCTAGTTCTTTTACAATTCAGGAAAATAGATAACATTTGATAAGTAGAATCAATAAAATTATAGAGAATCAGCTAATAAACCACAAAGATACATATTAAAGTGATTACCTAATTTTATATCAGAGATTTACAAATTTATAGGTGACTCTCAGGACCAAGTATTTCAAAATGAATGTGAATAGGAAGATAAGAGGGAGATATTTTAGGGGAAAAATTACACATTAATTGAAGAAGAACATTTGAAATAGCCATTAGATACAGAAAATTTTAAATTATATGTTAAATGTCTTCATATCTGTCCCTTTGAACCCTGGCAAAGGACTAGTGCAAAACTTTTCTCGGACCTGGGTAAAATTAAACAAATTTTAAAAAGTGGTTACATTCAGTTTCAAAATGAGAAAAAAACTAACTCAATTTACAAGGGTAAGATAACTTTGACATAAACACAAATATTATATTGGAACAGGCAACTATAGGCCAATTTTGCTTGGACAAAATTATGTAAAAATTTTTAAGATGATTCAGTAGAATGGTAAAAATGCTTTAGGAATAAGTAGATACAAGGATGGCAAAAGATTAGATCATATTAGTACTCCCTAAATTAATAGATTGAAATGAATTCACTCAGTTGTGTCTGACTCTTTGCGACCCCCTGGACTGTAGCCTACCAGGGTTCACAGTCCATGAGATTTTCCAGGCAAGAGTACTGAAGTGGATTACCATTTCCTTCTCCAGGGGATCTTCCTGACCCAGGGATCAAACCCAGGTCTCCCACATTGTAGGCAATCGCTTTACCATCTGAGCCACCAGGGAAGTCAAATTAATAGATGAAATTAGTACAATTTATGGCATTTAAAGGGCTTCCCTGGTGGCTCAGATGGTTAAAGAATCTGTCCAGAATTCAGGAGACCTGGGTTTGATCCCTGGGTTGGGAAGATCCTCTGCAAAAGAAAATGGCAACCCACTTCAGTATTCTTGCCTGGAGAATTCCATGGACAGAGGAGCCTGGTGGGCTACAGTTCAGAGGATTGCAAAGAATCAGACAGGACTGAGTGACTGATACTTTCACTAATGGCATTAAGTAAAGAATCTGTCCGTAGTAGTATAAGAGATGTATGTTGGATCTCTGGGTCAGGAAGACTCTCCAGGAGAAGGAAATGTCAAGACACTCCAGTATTCTTGCCTGGGAAATCCCATGAACAGAGGAGCCTGGCGGGCTACAGTTAATGAGGTTGCAGAACTGAATACAACTTGGTAGCTAAACCACCCTACCTCCATGGCATATAAGAAACAGAAGCATCTTATAGATAGAAAGAACGCATCTATAAAATTTAGCGGGAGCGCCGTAGAAAAGTTTGCCGGATAAGAGGTGAGAAAGGAATCATGCGCCTCAGGAAGGACCAAGGACAGAAAGCGTTAGTTTAGTTAGGAGAACTTAGAGGCGCAGATGCTGCGGATTAGCGGAACGATTCAAACAGATTAGGGAGGTTTCTGCCCGGAATTTGAAAGGTGTTTCCGTCGCTCGGCGGAAGTGTGGGTCGGAAGAGGACAACTTGAAGAAGGCGCTCTCCGCTTTGTGGCGGCCGGAATCACGTCGAGTTTGGCGGTGAGAGACCCGGCAATGGATCGATCCCTGCGTTCCGTGTTCGTGGGAAACATTCCGTATGAGGCAACTGAGGAGCAGTTAAAGGACATTTTCTCGGAGGTTGGTTCCGTTGTGAATTTCCGGCTGGTATACGATAGAGAGACGGGCAAACCTAAGGGTTACGGCTTCTGCGAGTACCAAGACCAGGAGACCGTGCTTAGTGCCCTGCGGAACCTTAACGGGCGGGAGTTCAGCGGGAGAGCTCTTCGGGTGGACAGTGCAGCCAGTGAAAAGAACAAGGAGGAGCTAAAGAGCCTAGGGCCTGCAGCGCCTATCATTGACTCACCCTACGGGGACCCCATCGATCCAGAAGATGCCCCTGAGTCGATTACCAGAGCAGTCGCTAGCCTTCCCCCGGAGCAGATGCTTGAGCTGATGAAGCAGATGAAGCTCTGTGTCCAAAACAGCCACCAGGAAGCTCGAAATATGTTACTTCAAAACCCACAGCTGGCTTATGCACTGTTGCAGGCACAAGTCGTGATGAGAATCATGGATCCAGAGATTGCCCTGAAAATTCTGCATCGTAAAATTCATGTCACACCTCTCATCCCAGGGAAATCTCAATCCGTTTCTGGCCTTGGCCCTGGGCTCTGTCCTGGATCTAACGTTCTGCTGAACCAGCAGAATCCTCCGGCCCCTCAGCCAAAACATTTGGCCAGAAGACCTGTGAAAGACATCCCTCCTCTGATGCAGACCCCTATCCAGGGTGGAATTCCACCCCAAGGCCCAATGCCAGCTGCAGTTCCTGGCCCTGGCCCCCTAACTCTTGGCGGAGCGATGCAGACCCAAGTTGGAATGCCAGGGGTCAGTCCCGTGCCGTTAGAGCGGGGGCAGGTGCAGATATCTGATCCCAGAGCTCTTGTGCCTCGTGGGCCCATGACTGCTGGTGGCCTGCCTCCTCGAGGACTGTTAGGGGATGCTCCAAATGACCCACGTGGAGGGACTTTGCTTTCAGTCACCGGAGAAGTGGAGCCCAGAGGCTATCTTGGCCCACCACATCAGGGTCCTCCAATGCACCATGCCGCTGGTCATGACAGCCGGGGCCCTTCCTCACATGAGATGAGGGGAGGGCCGTTAGCAGATCCTAGAATGCTCATGAGTGAGCCCAGAGGACCTATGATAGATCAAAGGGGGCTGCCTATGGATGGCAGAGGCAGCAGAGACTCTCGAGGGATGGAGACTCGAGCCATGGAAACAGAGGTCTTAGAGACACGAGTGATGGAGAGAAGAGGAATGGAGGCCTGTGCGATGGAAACCAGAGGAATGGAAGCAAGAGGCATTGATGCAAGAGGAGTGGAGATGAGGGGCCCTGGCCCCAGCTCGAGAGGCCCTATGACTGGGGGAATTCAGGGTCCCAGTCCTATTAATATGGGGGCAGGTGGTCCTCAGGGACCTAGACAGGTTACCAACATTTCAGGGGTAGGAAACCCTGGACCTGGCATTCAGGGGGCAAGTATGCAAGGAGGTGGCATTCAGGCGGCAGGTATGCAAGGAGGTGGCATGCAGGGGGCAGCCATGCAAGGAGGTGGCATGCAGGGGGCAGGCATGCAAGGAGGTGGCATGCAGGGAGCTGGCATGCAGGGGGCGGGCATGCAGGGGGCAGGCATGCAAGGAGCTGGCATGCAGGGGGCGGGCATGCAAGGGGCAGGAAAGCAAGGTGGAGGCCAGCCTAGCAGTTTTAGTCCTGGACAGAGCCAAGTAACCCCCCAGGATCAAGAAAAGGCAGCTTTGATCATGCAGGTTCTTCAGCTGACTGCAGATCAGATTGCCATGCTGCCTCCTGAGCAAAGGCAGAGTATCTTGATTTTAAAGGAACAAATCCAGAAACCTACTGGAACTTCTTGAAAGGTTTTAGAAAATGTTTGCTGGTAGTCTCACAAAGGTTTTCTGTAACATAGAGAATGGGTAGGTGCAAAAAGCTGACTTCTGAAACCCCACACTTGAATGATTAGGTTTCAACCTAATCTCATTTCTTGTTGTTGTTTCCTTTATTTTTAATTGTGGGGTAGGGGGAGGAGGGAGTGGGTCTGTTTATTTTAGTTCCCTGTAAATATACAAAAATAACTGAATGTGATTATATACCAAATAAGATTACAAAGGTTATGCAGTATTAAGTGTGTCTACAAAGTATTAAGTCCATTTTAAAAATACTGAGTAAAACAATGTGAAAACTGCATAAAGACTAAAAGATGACCTGTTCAAATGGTAATATACTAAGATAGTTAACATGTTTGGTTGTGTAAAAAAAATAAAGATGTTTACCTCAGCAAAAATAAATAAATAAAATTTAGCAACACAAGAGAGATCGAAGGGAATGCCCTTAGCTTGAAAGAATCTAGTATCTAAAGAAGTTGTCATGTTTGCTGGGAAATCATTAGAATCATTCCCATCCACAGCCCCACCATCAGTGAATGAGTGTTCCCACAAACTTTGGCAATCTAGGGTTTTGTTTTGTTTTTTCCAAGTCTGATAAGGATATAAATGTCTCTTATAGGAATTTTAATGTTGCATTTTTCTGAATAAAAATTAAGCATCTTTTTATATGTTTTTTTGCCATTGTAATTTATCTTTTGTGAATTTTACTAGTTCATACTTCTGTGGTTTTTGCAATGTTTGTTTTTCTCATGAATTTTCTATAAGTTCAGTTGTTCAGTCGTGTCCAACTCTTAGCAACCCCATGGAATGTAGTATGACAGGCTTTTCTGTCCATCACTGACTCCCAGAGCTTACTCAAACTCATATTCATTGAGTTGGTGATGCCGTCCAACCATGTCATCCTCTGTCGCCCCCTTCTCCTCTTGCCTTCAATCATTTCCAGCATCAAGGTCTTTTCAAATGAGTCAGTTCTTCACATCAGGTGGCCAAAATATTGGCGTTTCAGCTTTAGCATCAGTCCCCCCAGTGAATATTCAGGAGTGATTTCTTTTAGGATGGACTGGTTGGATCTCCTTGCAGTCCAAGGGACTCTCAAGAGTCTTCTTCATCACAGTTCAAATGCATCAATTCTTTGGCGCTCAGCTTTCTTTATAGTCCAACTCTCATATCCATATATAACTACAGGAAAAACCAAAGCTTTGGCTAAACAGAACTTTGTTGGTAAAGTAATGTCTCTGCTTTTTAATATGCTATCTAGCTTGGGCAAGGAGCAAGTGTCTTTTATTTTAATATCTATGTATCTCCTCCCTTTTCCTTGCATGCTCTGTTTTTATCTCTCTTGAATCCTCTCATTTGTATTGGTTGCAGACAGAATTTCCACCTTATCTATTGTCTTTTCACTGTAATATTTTTCTTTTTGTGAAGCAGACTTTAAATTTTTTGAAATGGTAGGATTTGTTACTTTTTTCCATTACACTTTGCAGGTTTTGTGTTTTGCATTTAAAAAGAAAATCCTTCACTATGCATATAATAATACAGTGATGGAGAACATGGCCCAAAGGCAGGCAAACCAACTTTGAATTCTCACTCTCTCCTATACTAGCTGAGTAACCTCAGGCAAGTTATTTAAATCCTGTGTGGTAAGCAGAATTCTAAAATGGGCCCCCAGATGTCTGCCCCTTTAGCATGCCTACTCTCTATGATCCCCTTCTCCAATAGCTTACTAATCAATTGTCTTTTGGTTAATCATGAGGGGGATTACTTGGATGGGGCCCACCTAATCAGGCACAGCTTTGAAAGGGACTGGATCATCCCTGAGGTTAGATGAAATGAATTCTGACAAGGCTCATGCCTATGGGGAGGGTTCCATTAGTAGAGAAAAGTCAGAATGAAGTGTCAGAGGGCCTTCAGAGAAGATTTGTGTCCCAAGGACCTGAAGGCAGTTAGTTCTGGGTCACTTGCTAGTAAGGCAGTGGGGACCTCAGTCACACACACCCAAGGAAGTGAATTCTCCCTACAACCAAGGAAACCTGATACGAGGATCTTTCCATAGTTTTGCCTCCACAGGAAGAGAAAGCCAACTACCACCTTGATTTCAGCCTTGGAAACCTGGGAGCAGACAACCCACCTTGGCTCCTGACACATAGAAACTTTGAAATAAGAAATTGCTATTATTTTCAGTATTAAGCTTTATGATGGTTCGTTAGGAGAAAGCTTCCTTGTTTCTAAAATACATGTAATAGGAATGTCTCATTCATAGACTTGAATGTTAAGACTGCATAAGTACATAAATACAGACTTGGAAAGTGCTTAGCAGTATACAAGTAAACATTGTATAAATAATTATTTTAAAGATACTATGAAGAATATAATCTTCTATATTTTTATTCTAAATCCTTTCATAGTTTTATTCTTTAATTTTAGCTTTATGATCAACTTTATATTTATTTTTGGGTAGGAAGGATCAGAGGTAGGAATCCATTTTTCCTTC
This sequence comes from Antilocapra americana, assembly GCA_007570785.1. NCBI lineage: Eukaryota > Metazoa > Chordata > Mammalia > Artiodactyla > Antilocapridae > Antilocapra > Antilocapra americana. The sequence goes on along the minus strand of ML660211.1, from coordinate 850,275 downwards.
TTCCTTCCCTCCTGCCTTGCCTTCCTTAGAGAAATAATTGGATCACTTGAATATTACATACTTTTTTCAGTGATCTGATAAATCTCTTTTATAGGTTAGCCATTCATGAATGCATTTATTTCTGTACTCTCTGTAGTGCTCCACTGGTTTGTTTCTTTTCTTGTACCAATAACTCACTTACTAACATAAGTCTTAATATCCAGCATGGAAAATCTCATCAATTTACTCTCCATAGGTTTTTCTTCATTATTTTTTTTTTGGAGGAGTAAGACATACATATTAAAATGCATTGCTATTATTGTTCAGTCACTCAGTCATATTCTGACTTTGTGACCCCATGGACTGTAGCACTCCAGGCTTCCCTGTCCTTCACTATCTCCCAGAGTTTGCTCAAAACCATGTCCATTGAGTCAGTGATGCCATCCGACTGTCTCATCCTGTGTTGACCCCTTCTCCTCCTGCCCTCAATCTTTCCCAGCATCAGGGTCTTTTCCAGTGAGTCTGCTCTTCACATCAGGTGGCCAAAGTATTGGAGTTTCAGCTTCAGTGTCAGTCCTTCCAATGAATGCTTAGGGTTAATTTCCTTTAGAATTGACTTGTTTGATGTGAGAGTTAGATGTCTAGTCAAGGCTATGGTTATTATGGAAATGAGAGTTGGACGGTGAAGAAAGCTGAGCACTGAAGAATTGATGCTTTTGAACTGTGGTTTTGGAGAAGACTCTTGAGAGTCCCCTGGACTGCAAGGAGATCCAACCAGTCTATCCTAAAGGAGACCAGTCCTGGGTGTTCATTGGAAGGACTGATGTTGAAGCTGAAACTCCAGTACTTTGGCCACCTCATCTGAAGAGTTGACTCATTGGAAAAGACCCTAATACTGGGAAGGACTGGGGCAGGAGGAGAAGGGGAGGACAGAGGATGAGATGGCTGGATGACATCACCGACTCGATGGGCATGGGTTTGGGTAGATTCCGGGAGTTGGTGATAGACAGGGAGGCCTGGCGTGCTGCAGTTCATGGGGTCGTAAAGAGTCAGACACGACTGAGTGACTGAACTGAACTAAACTGAACGATATCCTTGCTGTCCCAGGGACTCTCAAAAGTCTTCTCAAGCATCACAATTCAAAAACATCAGTTCTTCTGCACTCAGCCTTCTTTGTTGTCCAGCTCTCACATCTGTACATGACTACTGGAAAGACCATAGCTTTGACTATACAGACCTTTGGCGGCAAAGTAATGTCTCTGTGTTTAATATGTTGTCTGGATTCGTCATAGCTTTTCTTCTAATGAGCAAGTGTCTTTTAGTTTCATGTCTGTGGGCACTCTCGCAGTGTATTAATGTTAACTATATGAATCAGTAGCTTCTGCATTCATGTACTTCAGGCTTACTATCAAACAGACCATGATGTAGAATGTTAGCGATGTGCATATGTCTCTCATGCACAGTACGAGTCTCTGTAAAATCCTTTCCCAACCATAGAGCTAAGCACTGTTTGGAAAACTCAGATTTGTTTTGACTGTTTTTGAACTTCACATAAGTATTATAATACTTTTTTATATGTTTTGGTTTTGTCTATATTCTTTCACTTAACTATATTTTTGAGATCCATCTATTTTTGTGTGTAGTTGGAATCTGATTTTTATCTTTTTTTTGCTGAGTGGTATTCCATTGTGTGATTATACTACAGTTTTATTAATCAGTTTTCTTGTTAATAGGCATTAAGGTTCTTTTCTTTTTCAATATTTTGAGAAATGCTCCTAAAAACAATCTCTTAGAAGTCTTTTTTGGAGAAGGAAATGGCAACCTACTCCAGTATACTTCCTGGGAAATCCCATGGACAGAGGAGCCTGGAGGGCTGCAGTCCATGGAGGCCACAAAAGATTCAGACATGATTTGGTGACAAAACAAGAAGGATTTTTTTTTAATTTTTATATGCACTTATTATCTTGGGTATACAGAGAAAATCAAAATGACTGGGTCATAAAATATGTACATGTTTAATTAGGAACTTCTAAATAGTCCAAAATTGCTGTATAATTTAACTTTTACCAGCATTGTATGACAATTCTAGTGACTGTTTTCATAAGTATTTATTAACATGGTAAGTCAGTTTATTTTTGACCAACCTATTTTATTTTATCCAGTAATTCCCTCATTTTACTTTCCATATACTTTTCCCTGGTAGTGCATATTTTATGTTTATTTGCTTATTCACCATTTAAAAACCTTCTTAGTGAAATGTCTCTTTAGGTATTTTTTGAGTTGTTTGTCTTCTTTTTACTGACTTCTAATTGGTTTAACATATGTACATAGTACCTACCTATGTATGTGTAAATATGCATATATGCGTGCTTAATCACTCAGTCATGTCCAACTCTTTGTGACCCAATGGACTATAACCCGCCAGGTTCCTCTGTCTATCAGATTCTCCAGGTAAGAATACTGAAGTGGGTAGCTATTCATATATATATATTTTTTTTCTTTATTGTTTTTGCCATACATTGTCATGATATCACCATGGGTTTACATATGCTTCCCCTCTGGAACCCCCCTCCCTCCTCCCTCCCCCCCAGGAAATCTCGCTATATTTTTCTTTTTTAATATTAATTGTGGTCCTACATATGATTCTATTGAAATAAAGAATTTCATGTAAAATTTTTGAAAGTCATGATACATTCAATTAGCATTTATTGAGTACATAATGACTAAAGACACAGATAATGTTTTGGGCATTAACTATTCTGGAGACTGTGCTTGCTAATGAGAATAAAACAGTGAGGCACATAAATGCAATCCTGATCTCTTGAAGCATAGAATGATAGACAATAAGCAAATTAATATTTAATTGCAATATGTACTTTAAAAATAATGAGACTTCTCTTAGTAACAGTCAGTGTATCCTAATTAAGGAAGTCAGGGAAAGGAATCTCCAAGAAGGACCGTTGAAGTCAAGGCCTTAACTGGAGCTAAGAAAGCAGCCAAGGTTTTTGGTTATCTGATTGAAAAGACACAGTGCTGTGTGATGGGAGGTTATGATAGCAGAACTCCAGGTACCATGCACTCACATAGAAAGAACAACCAACACAGTTTGGTTAGAAGTCTTATGAGAGGGATTGATGATAAAGCAGCTAACAAAGATATCTGACATTTAAAAAATAATTCCTGAATATTAACTTTTTATTCCTATTGTAATTTGCTTTTTTGATTTATTTTCTTACATTTAGGAAATTAGGCCCTGGACTCAGGTACCATACTACAACTGAATTTGATGGAGTTTGTTACCATTAACCTACAACCAGATGGACAAATATGTCAAATGGACCACATTAAAGTGATATGAACTGACCTAATATAAATTACAATGAAATAGATTATTTACTTTTGGCTTTTAACATAAATTTAAAGCAAGTTTGTGTCAATAGCACCAGTGATTTTTGAACAAGGGTAGCATTCTTATTTAAGGGGCTTTATTTGAATTCTGTCAATCCACAAAATAATTTTGCATGCATGCAACACAACATACACAATAAATTAGGACACAGATTAATCAACCGGGTAATACACAACAATTACCTTTTTTGCACACGAGGATAAATCATCAAAAACTGTCTCAGATTTGCTTTCTTAGTGTCTAACATGATTAATTATACTTTTATGATTTGAAAAGACAAATTATTTGATGTTATGGGGAATGACATTATTGGAGTTTTAAAGCTGTGCTCTTTTTCTCCATGTGGAAATTCTTTCATTCGATAACACCGATTGAAAGCAGCTTTCAAAGAGGCCTTTACTCCCTCTTCAACCTTGTTTCACATCTAGCAGAGTGCTGGTTTCTATAAGCAATTCCATTTCATAAGATTTCAAATCATAGATAAATCATTATGTACTAGGATGAAGTTAAAGTGGAATAAATACTATGTAATCTTCTTGTTCCAAATGGATAGAACTGCTTGGTCAATTTAACAGATTTTGAAAATATTAAATGCCTTATTATTCCTTGAAAAGTAAGATACTTTTGTTCTAAGCCTATGAAAAAAAACAGGTGGTTCTTGTTCAGTTGCTAAGTTGTGTCCAACTCTTTGTGACCCCATGGACTGTAGCATGCCAGGCTTTCCTGTCCTTCCACCTCTGGGAGTTTGCTCAAACTTGTGTCCATTGAGTCAGTGATACCATCCAACCATCTCATCCTCTGCCACCCCCCTTTTCCTCATGCCCTCCATCTTTCCCAGTATCAGGGTTTTTTGTTTTTTCTCAGAGAGTAAGCTCACCCAGTCATAAAACACAGATTAAATAAGTTGTAAACGTTCTTTTCTATTTTTGAAAGTAATTAGGAATTTTTCTAAGTTTTTAAAGATTTTATACTTATTGTACTTTTCACACCTATTACATTTCTTATTTTACTTTCTAGAGTTAAGTATATAGTGCATGAACAGAAAACTCAAGAGATTGTTTTAACATAAAGTCTTGTTACTTTATGTGTTAGGTTAAAAGTTTTAAAAAGCTTAACTAAATACTAGATTGACTCTTGTTAGCTGAGTGGAGGGCTTCTCTTGTGGCTCAACTGTTAAAGGATCCACCTGCAAAGCAGGAGACCTGGGTTCAATCCCTGGATTGGGAAGATTCCCTGGAGAAGGGAAAAGCTACCCACTCTGGTATGGGAGCTGAATGGGAGAGTTGTTTAGTCACTCTGTCATGTCTGACTCTTTGAAACCCTATGGACTGCAGCACACCATCCTGCAGCACACCTTCCCTGTCCTTCACCATCTTCTGGAGCTTGCTCAAACTCATGTCCGTTGAGTCAGTGATGCCATCCAACCATCTCATCTTCTGTTGTCCCCTTCTCCTCCTGCCTTCAATCTTTCCCAGCATTGGGATCTTTTCAAATAAGTCAGTTCTTTGCATCAGGTGGCCAAAGTATTGGAGCTTCTGCTTCAGCATCAGTCCTTCCAGTGAATATTCAAAGTTGCTTTTCTTTAGGATTGACTGGTTTGATCTGCTTGCTGTCCAAGGGACTCTCAACAGTCTTCTCCAGTACTACATTTTAAAAGCATCAATTCTTCAGCTCTTAGTCTTCAAAACAAGGGAGACAGGAGATATAGAAAAATAATATTTCTCTCAATTTTAGATTTCTTTCCTTCAATTTAAACTGGTAAAATACACTGCTTGCAATGTAATGATGACTTCTTGGATTACTTTCATTTTCTGTACACTTGATTTGAATTTTGAAAGCTGCCACTCTTTTATTGACCATTCACAATTGGCACCAGTGTTAAAGACCCGCCTGCCAATGCAAGAGATATAAAAGACATGGGTTCAATACCTGGGTCCAGAAGATGTAAGAGCCACGGGGTCGACACCTGGGTCAGGAAGATCTCCTGGAGGAGGAAATGGCAACCCACTCTAGTATTCTTGCCTGGAGAATCCCATGGACAGAGGAGCCTGGCAGGCTATAGTCCATGGGATCATAAAGTCAGACACAACTGAAGTGACTTGGCCCATACAGCCCACTCTTTCACCATTTAAAAGAAGGGATATATATAACATCCTAATGCTGTTTATAATATTTTTATGACTCAATGTCAGATGATTTCTTAGAATGCTGAAATCAGTGCCAGTGTTTTATATAAGCTGTGCTTGAGTAAGCTGCAAATGATGAGTAAATACATGAAAACATCCTTCAGGAAAACTGACCTGAATAAAAGTATCTTTCTTCCTACCAAATCCGGGTTGTACAACCAACACAGAAACAGAGGAAACAGCTGGAGGAAGTCACAAGCAGAACATTATGAATTCTGATTTCAGCAGCCAAGGGATCACCTTGCAGGGTCATGTTGGAAGACAGCAACGAGGCAGGGATATTAGAAGGTGAACAGTATACTTCGTATAGAAAGTGGATGACAAAACTGCTTAATATTCAATTCAGATTGAAATGGGTAGTGCAGAGTTAAGCATATTAAATAATTCAAAAGATGAAGCATCAGGAAAGAGGACCTCTTTTTATTAGGCTAGGATTCATATGTATTTTTTATCATAATAAACAGACACTGAGTAAATCAGGAAAATAAATTTTTACCCACCGCAGTTAGCAAATGCTTCTGCAGCCAGGAAAAAGGCAAATGATACACGAGTCAGAAGGCCCCGAGATATGATAGAATAAAGTTCAAGGAGGAAAGAAAATTTAAATTAAGATGAATAAATACTCCTTTTAATCTAAATATGCTGGGATGTTATTAGTTTTGATAGGGAAAACACACATGGAGATGATGCATAGAGAGATCACAGATAAGGACTGTGACACCCACCTGCTGGTATCCTAGTCCATGCTTATCCCTCCCAGTCTTGAACTGTCTTGTGTTAAGTCCAGTATGTATATTAGTATCCTTTCTCTTTTTAAAATAAGGGTTACAACATCTAAGTTACGTGTGTCCCATGAGTCTGATAGAATATTTATATTGCATACCCATTCCTGATTCTGACACATGGTAGACACTCAATAAATACTTGCTTAGTGATTAAATAGATGAGTTAAAGAAGTTTCAGTAAATAATATCTTATATTTAAATCTATTGAATTTTAGTTCTATATTCCTTTGCCTTCAAATTCAATTAAATAATACACTAATCTAGCACACCTCTCCAGTCTGAGCTCCTGTTATATATATTGAAAGTATTCCATAAATAGCCTACTCATTATTCCTTGAATATACTCTAATCTGCTAATTTTTGCTTTTGCTCACCCCAAAATGCCCTAGTTTCTTCTCATTCTCCTCTCAAAATGGTGTTTATCCCTAAGTGAAAAATCTGATGAACTCTTCCATTACTGAATACTCACTTCCAAATAATGATTTAATCATAACGCTGTATTTTTGAGTAGTTCAGTTGTGTCTGACTCTCTGCAACTCTGTGGACTGTAGCCTGCCAGGCTTCCATGTCCGTGGGATTTCCTAGCAAGAATACTAGAGTGGATTGCCATTTCCTCCTCCCGAGGATCTTCCTACCCCAGACTGATACTGCATCTCTTGAGCCTCCAGCATTGAAGGTGGATTCTTAACCACTGAGCCACTGGGGAAACCTATCATAACACTAAGACTGATATTATGGTATCTTATGATTGGTTTATAAAAGCATTTTAACATACAGTACTTCTCATTTTATATTAATTCTAATCCCTTCCTAAAGCAAAAGAGTGATGTCTCCCAAGATGTGTATATAGTCTTTCTTGTTTGTAAGTTTGTAATCTTTCTAGACATTTTTCCTCTGGATGATGTATTGACATATGAATATGTATGCATGTATAACATTTCTTTTTGTGTTCCATTCTGTTTTAATTGGTATAAGTTTGCTAATATGAACTAATGAATCAGGAGCCTAGAAAAGAGCCTGGAGCAAATGTTACAGACAACAAATGTTTACTTAAAAATGACTTGAGGTCCCTAGCTTAAAGAATTCATTTTTTAAAAAGTGTTTATTTATTTTTGGTTACACTGTGTCTTTGCTGCTGCACATAGGCTTTCTCGAATTGTAGTGAGCAGGGGCTACTCTCTAGTTGAAGTGCAGGGGCTTCTTATTGCAGTGGCTTCTCATTCCACAGGCTCCAGGCTGTGTGGGCTTCAGTAGGTGCAGCTTCTGGGCTCACTTGCCCCATGGCATGGGGAATCTTCCTGGACCAGCGATCAAACTTGTACCCCTTGAATTGGCAGGTGGATTCTAAACCACTGGACAACCAGAGAAGTCCTTAAAGAACTCTTAACTCATGATCTGATGAGATCTTCCAATGCAATTAGATTCAGTTGTATTGTCACCATATGTTTGCAGCAGGGACCTAATTGCTATATCCAATGTCACTGCTAATACAAGATGCACTTCTTTCCTGTGATATTACCTTTTTAAAAGCAAGTCCAGGGCTGAACATTATTACATTACACCATCATTTAATTCTAAGGGTGAAGAGGGCTCTGGTTTTATGCCACAGTTTCTTATTCTTCAGATCTGCTAGTGAGAGTCATTCATATTATTATTTTGTAAAGTTGCCTCCTTTTCATGAGTTTTTGTCAATTACAGGTACTCACTCTACATTCTAACTCATCAAAATTTTACATAAAATGTAAACCTTGAATGATATAGGTATATTTCTTCCAGTTTTTAAATGATTTAAGAAAATATTGACAAATACTTATAGACTCTCAGCTTAAATAGGAAACTGGAGGTGTCAGAATTGTGATATATTTGCCAGACTCTTAGGACTTCATTAATATTGTGTGATTATTAGGTGATAATTATTCTCTTCACTCTGATTGAGGTGGCAGTGCATTGTGAGTAAAGTTTCCCTTTTATGAAGAGGGGTGATCAAAAATGTCAGGACTTTGTAATCAAGGGTACAATGTAGGTCATTGATTTCATACTAAATACTTGACATTTTTGAACAACTTTAGGTTTGTGTATACTCTTAGTTAACCATGAGTTGTCAGTATTTTCTGACAGAAATTTTAGAGTCCTTTAAAAATCTATGGCCCTTTCAGGAAAGTGCATTTCTAGGCTGTTGTCATTTTAAACACACACACAAAAATCAGGATGCTCAGCAGCTTCTAAAGTATAATGATGTTAGACTACAAACGTCTTTCTTTCAGCTAAGACCATTCTATATGTCAGAGTGGTCTTTCAAACTGTAAATATATGAGGATGAAAATTTTAAAAATACTTTTTATCCTAGAACTTACAGTTCTGATATGACTTAGCCTCTTGCAATGCAGAAGATCCAGATTCAATTCCTGGATCGGGAAGATCTGCTGGAGAAGGGATAGGCTACCCACTCCAGTATTATTGGGATTCCCTTGTGGCTCAGCTGGTAAAGGATCCTCCTGCAATGTAGGAGACCTGGGTTTGACCCCTGGGTTGGGAAGATCCCCTGGAGAAAGGAAAGTATTCCAGCCTGGAGACTTCCATGGACATATAGTTCATGGGGTCACAAAGACTTGGATACAGCTGAGCCACTTTCATTTTTCATTCCTCCTTGGAGAACTGGGATTGGCTACAAAGTTCATGTTATCCCTGTGCTATCCTATGTTCACAGTAGAATAGATATTCTCAAGTTAGGCAATTAAAAAGCAGTAATATCTATTGAGTCTGACTTTGACTAGACTAAGGGGCCATGTAGGAGGTACCATTTCAAAAGTTCTGGTCATTTTTAAAACACTTTAATGAAAATTTATAACTAAATGGACAGCATTGTCTGTTTTGCTTTAGAAGTTTAGCCCAGTAAGTTTCCTAGGTATACTAATGTGAATATAACTCATGGGCTTCCCAGGTGACTCTGTTGTAAAGAATCTGCCTGCCAAGCAGGAGACATGCATTCAATCCCTGGGTCCAGAAAATCCCCTGGAGAAGGAAATGGCAGCCGACTCCAGTATTCTTGCATGGGTAATCCCACGGATTTAGGAGCCTGGCTGAGTCAAACCCAACTTAGAGACTAAACAAACAAACAAAAACTTTAACTCATAGTTAAGATTTAAGAATGCCTAACACCTTAAATCTATTAACTTTAAAAATTGAAAACTGAGTTTATGCAAATATTTATACTTAAATCATTTGACAGTAGGTGTTGGATTCTATCCTATTCTGTTGAACAAACTTTTAAGGTAGCTGGAAGCTTAGAAATAATTATTTTATAGGTATTTCACTTTTATCTTTCAGATTTTCCTGACACAAGTATATCATTTTGTGTGTTATCATCTCTTAACTTTTCTAAAAAAATGTTAGCCTTGACCTGGGGTTCATTTTTTTTTTTTAATCATGTTTTTTATCTTGAGGCAACTCTTGGCTTTGCTGAGGAATACCAAAGACAAAAGCATCAACAAACAATTGAACTCTTCCCTTTTTAGTTATTAAATCCTTTCACTTTTTATTGTTTTGGATTTGTTTAACAAAATTCAGCTATTGCTTCCCTGTCAGCAAGAGACACTCTTCAGAGGTCTTTTGGTTTCTCATAAATGATTGTGATAATTTACTGAGGTGCTTTCACAATACATACATAAAATATTTTGTGATTTGCTATATCTTAATGTGAACTGAATTTGCTATAAAATATCTTAAACTTTTATGATTAGCTATTCCAGTGTATCTCATAACATTCAATAGCCATGCATAAAACACCTGATGATTATGCTGTTTGAAATCTAGCTTCAAAGATTGCAATTTAAATAATTAGGAAATTGGTGAAATATTTTCTAGCATGTCGTTTAACAATTTTTTTTCTCTAAACTTCTAAAACACATTTCTATAATTGATACCACCAGCACATACCAGGTGTCACTTATGATTCTATTAAAACTGAGATTTCAGTTAGTCATTATAATAAAAATATTCTTATGTGTAGATTCTGTACAGAGCAATGTTTAGTGTGATAGGATGAGACAAGTGATATCAGTATATTGTCTATTGGACCCAATGTACAATAAACAAGATGAAAACTTAGCCCACACACCACACTGCAGAAAAATGATAATTAATCTTGGAGAGCTTGAGGTGTTATAAAAGTTGTTTTTTTTTTTCTATTGTATGAGAATCATTGTTTTAATCTTTCTTAACCATTTGAATTAATTTACATATCTTATTCTCAAGCCACTGTATATCTTCATGGATGATAATGGACTAGCATGCTTTCATTTTTCAAGAGAAGACTAAATATTATTGTACAAAGGCAAAACTTTTAGCAATCCAGGCACTCGTGCAATCAGGATTGAGTGTGAAAATTATGCGCATGTGTTTAAAGTATAATAGGACTTGTTATAAGTTTAGATAAATAACGATGATTTGTATATAGAGAGAAAATTAAACATTATTGGTTTTTTAAGCAACATTAGTCTGCAAGGTTTATACCATACCTCCCCTTCAGAAAGATGCTCAACAATAGAAAACTGGTTAAAGTCAGAAAGAAAAACAGAGGTCTGAAATGTAGTTTTATGGGACTTATGAGCCTTCTGATGTAATGTTTTCTGAAGAAAATGTATTTTTAATTAGATTTTTTTTAAATTCTACCCTTTAACTCAACGTGTATTTGGAGAGAGAAAGGCACTCTGTTGCACTAGTTCAGCATCCCACTGAAGGCTTCATGTGGTAGCCATGGTTAGAGGGGGCTTCCCAGGTGGCACTAGTGAAAACCCTGCCTGCCAGTGCAGGAGATATAGGAGATGCGGGTCCAACGTCCAGGTCAGGAAGATCTCCTGGAGGGGGGACATGGCAACCACTCTAGTATTCTTACCTGGGAAGGTGCAGGGACAGAAGATCCTGGCAGGCTGCAGTCCACAGGGTTGCAAAGAGTCGGACACTGCTGAACCGGCATAGCACGTACGTACACGGATACGTTAGTGTCCTCCCCCGCAGCCTGTGAATCTATATCAGCGTTGCTTTATGTTCTGGTTAGGTCATTAGGACACGAACACCCATCCTTTTCTCAGGTGTCTTTTATCCCAGGATTTTCAGTGAACCTACGGCTACTTGCATATGTTGAAAAAAAGCCATTGCTTTTGTTAGATTTTGCCATTTATCATTTGTTATCTAAGAAAGAGTAATTAGACTATCACCTAGAAGGTAAAATTCCTATATGATGGATTTCAAATAGTCTAGCCTTTAGGACTTTGCTTTCTGGGCCAGATGGTGAGTATTGAGGCCCCTGGGTGGTGCTATATTATAGATTAAATCACTGTTTTAGATGCTCTTTTCAGTGCCATCAGGAACGTTCAGACAAGGGACTTACCTGGTGGTCCAGTGGCTAAGACTCTGCACTTCCCATACAGAGGGCACAGGTTTGATCCCTGCGCAGAGAACTAGAACCCACATGCCACAGCTCACATGCTGCAATTAAGACCTGGTACAGCCAAACACATAAAGAAATAAAGAATATTCAAACAGACATCTCTCAATTCAATTATAAGGGTAGTATTAGTAAAATCATTTCTGCACTGTGGCAGGCAGAATTTTAAGATGCTCTCCAAGGTTCCCCACTATCCTGGGGATTGAAAAGGAGGTTGACAGCATATTATTCCTGTGATCTGATAATGTTATATGCCACAGTTGACTTCAGAAGATACTGTGGGCTGGTTTAAATGAATTTTAACAAGTTGATTAAAAGCAAAGGGGGTTCTCCTGCTGGTTCCAAGAAGGGAAGTCAGAGATTTAAAGAGTCAGAGGGTTTTGACACCAAGACATTTTCCATTGCTGAGATGGAGGGAGGCCACGTGGCACGGACCTGAGAGCAGCACTTGGATCTCTGGTCCAAGCTAGCAGAGCCTCAGTCCTACAACCACAGAAATGAATTCTGCTCACAACCTGAATAGACGTAGAAGCACATCTTTGCCCAGTTTCAGGTGAGGATGCAGCAGACTGACTCCTTGATGTCAGTCTCATGAGACCCTCAGAACAGTTCAACTGGGGCAGACTGCTGACCCTAGCAGGTAAATGTGTTTTGTTTAAAACTGAAATAACTTGTGCCAGCAGTCAAACTGAACCTAGGTACTGAGTAGTCCTCTGTCCCTTTCATTGAAGTTCCTCTCAGACTTCTGACATGTCTTTCGTATTAAGAGGTGTTCTGTCAGAGTCAGAGTCACTTCAGTCCACAGGCTAATTCTGCTAATTTGCAAGGTCAAAAGAAAGAGAAAGGGCCACATGTTCTTTTCACAAAGAAGAATGGGGAATAAATTAAAATTGACGTGTAAAAGAGATACCCTGATAGGCCACCAATGTTTGCCTGTTTTGTTGTTCAATTCTAAAGCCCTCCACAGGTCATGTCATGACCCATGGCTGGGTTTTGTGTTACTTTTGCATCATAACAGAATCTACTTAAGAAGGGCCCAGAAGTCAAATATTTGTTGTTGTTGTTTAGTTTAGTCGCTATTGACTGTAAATGTTAATATAGTGGTTTACAAAATAGTAATAATGTTTTATGTTGTTGCTTGATTGCTTATATCAGTTTTGGAAAATTGCAGGACATCTTTCAAATATTGCTTGTGTTCACTTCATTCTTCTCTGTCTGGCACTATAACCCTTTTTAAGATGTTTGTAGTCTATTCCTTAGATCTCTTACTCTCATTTTCATATTTTTATATATTTGTCTATCTCTCTGTATTTTACTATGGTTATGTTCTTCCAATTAAGTTTCAGTTTCACAATTTTATTCAGATGATTCTAGTTGGCTGTTAAACCCACCTATTGAACCATTCATTTTGTTGCATTTTTCAGTTCTATAATTTGCACCTATCTTTCGCTTCACATTGGTTTGGCTTTTATTTCTTGACCAAAATTATAACACTGCCATTTATAGTAAATAAGGGACTTTTCAGGTTGTAACTAGTGGTAAAGAACCCTCCTCCTAATGCAGGAGATGTGTTCGATCCCTGGGTGAGGAATGTCCCCTGGAAGAGGCATGGCAAACTACTCCTGATGAACTATGGATGGAGTTTGTGACATTGTACAGGAGACAGGGATCAAGACCATCCCCATGGAAAAGAAATGCAAAAAACTAAAATGGCTGTCTGAGGAGGCCTTACAAATAGCTGTGAAAAGAAGAGAAGTGAAAAGCAAAGGAGAAAAGGAAAGATATTCCCATGTGAATTCAGAATTCCAAAGAATAGCAAGGAGAGATAAGAAAGCCTTCCTCAGTGATCAGTGCAAAGAAATAGAGGAAAACAACAGAATCGGAAGGACTCTTCAAGAAATTTAGAGATACCAAGGGAACTTTTCATGCAAAGATGAGCTCGATAAAGGACGGAAAATGGTATGGACCTAAAAGAAGCAGAAGATATTAAGAAGAGGCAGCAAGAATACACAGAAGAACTGTAGAAAAAGATCTTCACAACCCAGATAATCACAATGGTATGATACTCACCTAGAGCTGGGCATCCTGGAATGTGAAGTCAAGTGGGCTTTAGAAAGCATCACTACCAACAAAGCTAGTGGAAGTGATGGAATTCCAGCTGAGCTATTTCAAACCCTAAAAGATGATGCTGTGAAAGTGCTGCACTCAATATGTCAGCAAATTTGGAAAACTCAGCAATAGCCACAGGACTGAAAAAGGTCAGTTTTCATTCCAGTCCCCCAAAAAGGCAATGCCAATGAGTGCTTGAACTATGGCACAATTGCACAACTGTTACACGTTAGTAAAGTAATGCTCAAAATATTCCAAGCTAGGCTTCAGCAATGTGTGAACTGTGAACTTCCAAATGTCCAAGCTGGTTTTAGAAAAGGCAGAGGAATCAGAGATCAAATTGCCAACATCCAATGGATCATCAAAAAAGCAAGAGAGTTACAGAAAAACATCTATTTCTGTTTTATTGACTATGCCAAAGCCTTTGACTGTGTGTATCACAATAACTGTGGAAAATTCTGAAAGAGATGGGAATACCCGACCATCTGACATGTCTCTTGAGAAATATGTATGCAGATCAGAAAGCAACAGTTAGAACTGGATATAGAACAACAGACTGGTTCCAAATAGGAAAAGGAGTACATCAAGGCTGTATATTGTCACCCTGCTTATTTAACTTCTATGCAGAGTGCACCATGAGAAACACTGGGCTGAGAGAAGCACAAGCTGGAGAAATATCAATAACCTCAGATATGCAGATCACACCACCCTTATGGCAGAAAGTAAAGAGGAACAAAAAAGCCTCTTGATGAAAGTGAAAGAGGAAAGTGAAAAAGTTGGCTTAAAGCTCAACATTCAGAAAACTAAGATCATGGCATCTAATCCCATCACTTCATGGGAAACACATGGGGAAACAATGGAAACACTGTCAGTCTCTATTTTGGGGGGGCTCCAAAATCACTGCAGATGGTGATTGCAACCATGAAATAAAAAGATGCTTACTCCTTGGAAACAAAGTTATGACTAACCTAGATAGCATATTGAAAAGCAGAGACACTACTTTGCCAACAAAGGTCCATCTAGTCAAGGCTATGGTTTTTCCAGTGGTCATGTATGGATATGAGAGTTGGACTATAAAGAAAGCTGAGCGCCGAAGAATTGATGCTTTTGAACTGTGGTGTTGGAGAAGACTCTTGAGAGTCCCCTGGACTGCAAGGAGATCCAACCAGTCCATCCTAAAGAAGATCAGTCCTGGGTGTTCATTGTAAGGACTGATGTTGAAGCTGAAACTCCAATCTTTGGCCACCTCATGCGAAGAGTTGACTCATTGGAAAAAACCATAATGCTGGGAAGGATTAGGGGCAGGAGGAGAAGGGGAAAATAGAGGATGAGATGGCATCACCGACTCGATGGACATGGGTTTGGGTGGACTCTTGGAGTTGGTGATGGACAGGGAGGCCTGGCATGCTGTGATTCATGGGATCGCAAAGAGTCGGACACGACTGAGCAACTGAACTGAACTGAACTGAAATAGTACTGATAGTTGGAGTCCAAATTTAAAGCCTAGGTAGGAAGATTACCAAGACATCACCGTATTTTCTGGCAGCTTTTCAGCCTTCTGTTTCTGACAGCTAGTTTGTATCCTAGTTTGTTATCAAAAGGAAATTTATTTGAATTATATGTGACTGTTAATACCCCAAAAAAACAAATTGGTCTAGCTATGTTGTTATACAAAAGTGTTAGTTGCTTAGTCGTCTCTGACTCTCTGTGACCCCATGAACTGTAGCCTGACAGGCTCCTCTGTCCATGGGATTCTCCAGGCAAGAATACTGGGGTGGGTTGCCATTCCCTTCTCCAATGGATCTTCCCTAGTCTGAGATTGAACCTGGGTCTCCTGCACTGCAGGCAGATTCTTTACCATCTGAGCCATCAGAGACTGAAATCTTATTGTTTTATATATATTATATATTATATATTATATATATATAAATATACATATATATTTATATATATTATATATATATTTATATATATATTATATATTTATATATATTTTTAATTAAATATTATATATATTTATATATATATATAAATGTATATATATATATGTTATCTATTATATATGAGGGCTTCCCAGGTGGTGGTAGTGGTAAAGAATCTGCCTGTCTGTGAAGGAGACTTAAGAGGCATGGGTTTGATCCCTGGGTCAGGAAGATCCCCTGGAAGAGGGCATGGCAAACCATTCCAGTATTCTTGCCTGGAGAATCCCATGGACAGAGGAGCCTGGTGGGCTCCATCCATGGGTTCACAAAGAGTCAGAAAGGACTGAAGCCACTTAGCGGTTAGCATAGCATGAGTCAAACACAACTTAGCTACTAAATAGCAACGCATTATAAACTCATATTTTATGCTTACAGTATGACTTTGATTGTAGGTTTAATGGAAAGTCCATAAGCTTACTGTTCAGTATTTACCTGAGTATTAGGTTATGCAAACATTTAAAATATATTCTGACAGAATACCTTATTTGAAATCTCTACTCTTTGTACACATCAGAGTTTTAGATAGTTGAAAAGACATTAAAAGAAAAGTAATGCATTATATTAGAAGTTTTATAGTTAATAATGTTTATTATGTGCAAAAATTATAATTTAAGAGAAAAAAGAATAATCTAGTAAAAACTATCAAAAACACTGTAAACTGCACACATAATCTTTCCTGTTTTAGGAATTTTGCAATGAAAATTAAATTTTAGGTACAACATATTGGAAATAAAGGCAATAAATTCATTTTTAATAATTTATTAATATACAAATAATATTTTGGATATTTAATTCTCATTATGGTTACTGTACTTTTGTAAACAAATGCACAATTATTGGCTATCTAAAAAAGCTCAAAAAGTAATTTGTGTAGCCTCAGGTAGTTTTTCCTTTTCTTTTGAAATAACATACACAGGATAAATTTTTGATCCTTCAGTGAAAGTCGCTCAGTCGTGTCGAACTCTTTGTGATCCAATGTAGCTTATCTGCCAGTCTCCTCCTCCAGCCCAGAATACTGGAGTGGGTAGCTATTCTCTTTTCCAGGGTATCTTCCCAACCCAGGAACTGAACCCAGGTCTCCCACATTGCAGGCATATTCTTTACTGTCTGAGCCACCAGAGAAGCCCTTGTGATACTTAGGGATGATTTTTTTCTCTAATATATGGTCCAGACTGCCATTCTTTCCCTCTAAACAATAATATCTTCCAAAACAAGTTCTTTTAACCTGAACACAAGCTGACTATGTATACCAATGTATTGGTACAAATATATCATTCATAGAAACTAAAGTAATGGTAGAGCAAAGATAGAACACTGAAGTACTATATACTTAGAAAATAAGACATATTCACAAATAATATTTATAGCTATTTTTATTGGCATTATATATGTTCTTAAATTCATTGATGTATATTATTTCTTCTAGTGATCTAATGATGCCTTTTAATTAAGAACACTAATCAGAGCCCCTATTAATCTTCATATTTCCTGAATATAATTAGATGTCATAGGGTACAGATACATTCTCTTATTTTACCAGAATTCATCTTAATTTTTTATCTCATTTGGCAACTCTTCTAAGAATGTTCTATGAAAATATTAACAATGAAGTAAATGTTTATGTGAATTAAAAATAGTTATATTTGATTATCAGTAACTCCTATTAATTTTAAGTAAACCCAGTGTGAGCCAACATATCTTCACTCTGAGAAATATTTGTTTTAATAGACACATGCTACTCTGTGAACTTTGGTATGAAAACCTTAAACCCAAAAGAAAAAATGCCATTATAAAAATAAAAATATGGCTTGTTCTGATGGTGCTTTGTTATATATTCATACTCTTGCAAAGAAAATTAAACTCAAAAGTAGAAAGGCATGTAGAAAGAGATGAGTTCAATCAATAATAAAATGAAAAATTTGAAATTCTCAAAAGATTCTATGGTATTAGATTGCTAATAAACATTATTTACTGGGAAAAATAGGAATTTTTTTTCAAAAGCAGGAGGTATGCTCTGATTTTGTTTCATCTCAAACAAGAATTGTATAATTTATGCTTTGATATACTAAAACCATTAAAAATTTCTACTTCTATAAAATTGTATAAATGCAAAATAAATGCCTTTCTACTTAGGATAGGCATTGAAGCAAAAGGTAAAGTATTCTGAAACTTTATTTACTGTACCAGAAAAAGCCTTAAGTTCAGATTTACTCATTAGTTCCTTCTTTCTTTTAACATGAATGTATTAAGCTCCCACACTTCATGCCAAGACTCCCTGGCTGGCAAGGAAGATGCAAAGATATATGATGAATACAATAAATATCTAACCTAAAGTATTTGATAATTATTAATTTTTTTTAAAAAAAGCTGGATATATAACCAAAAAGGAAAGAATAAAAAGCCCTGAATGAAACGCTGGAGATGAGATGTGATATGGTTTGTTCTCAGGAGTGGACACTGATGTTTAAGAACAGTTTCCTCATGGAGAAAACATGAAAAAAAATGCTGGTTATCCATTTTAAATATAGCAATGTGCAACATGTCCATCTCAAATTCCCTACCTTTCCCTCCCCACCCACCTTAAGTTCATTCTTTAAGTCTGTAAGTCTCTTTCTGTTTTGTAAGAAAGTTTAATTGTGTCATTTGCATATTGTACTGAGTTATAGTTCCACTGAACTATATGTCTGTTCTTTCATCAATACTTTCACCACCCTGCTTTGATGATGGTAGCTTCCAGATGGGTAGCGTACGTCCTCTAACTCTGTTCCCTTTCAATATTATGTTGGCTATTTTTGGTCTTCTGCCTCTACATATAGCCTTTACCAATATCCACACAATTACTTGCTTGAATTTTGTTTGGAATTGCATTGAATCTATGCAATTTGATATTTGATATTTGAATTTATTCCAATTTGATCTAAATTTGGAATAACTGATAAATCTTGATGATATTAGTTCTTCTTATTCATAAAAATGGACTAAAGAGTACTCCTAAAGAGGTGTGATAGATTCCAGAGTCCACAAGACATGAAGTTGGTTGGACCCAGTAAGCGATTTGATTGGCTGAGGGACATTTTATTATGAATGGATTGATGACCTGGGATTCTTGCTTAACATGAATTGGGTAACTGTGGAAGACAGCTAATTCAGAAAAAGAAGCTGATTTGAGGCATGGATCTTGAGAACATTTTTGGCCATGCTGATTTCATAGTGCAGTATGGTGACTGACTGAAGGTTTGAAGGACACAGCTGTTTGGATGAGTCAGAATTGTGGGTGAGTGGCCTGTCCAAACATTTAAAATATGTATGATTAGAACATAATTAATTGGTCCATCTGAAATCAGTGATGTACAAATGCAAAATGGCTTTATTTTTATCTAATTATTGCCTTTGACAAAGAAAAGGCATAGCCCCTCAGTTGTCAGCTGAGAGTTGACCTTGAGATAACAAACAGCTAGGACACAGTGCTCTGCGGAATGAAATCATTTCACTGAACACCAGTTATCACACAAGGCCATTCTGAGACTGTGATGTGTGAGGCCCAAACAAGACCCCGCGTGTGGTCATGAGCACAGATACATGCAGCAACACTACCCAGACCACGTAAAAGAGGAAACATTGCCTTCTCCAGGCTAACATGAACGCCCACTTGCGTGCTGTTAGTTCCAGCATTTGCTGTGCTCTGCAGGCTCCGCCTCCCGGTTAAAAGCATTTGATACCGATCCCAGAACAGTTCACGCTGAATGCCATCATCCAATTTAGAGCAAAGCCACGGTGCTCCTGTCAGACGATGCGTGTGCTGGTGGTACACACTGCAGCCTCGTGTTCTTTGGCATCATTGCTAAAAAGTCCTGTTGTGTAAGGTTTCAAACATACATTTCAGTTACAGTTGCCTTCCACTGGAGCCAGAGAGAACTTCTTGGTAGGCCAAAAGGTAGGAACGTCCGTGCTTCACTGGTGCTCGTGGTGTCTCTTGTAACAGCATGTTTCTCCTGTTCACTTTCTCCACTCAAATGGGCGGACAAGATTAGCTGAGCTGTTCTGTAAGAAGTTGATATGGGATGTCAACCTTCCTTTCTTGTTCTCATCCCTGATGACTCTGTTTTTGGACATCCACATTTCTGAGGATGGAGCTCCCTTCTTTGATATTAATAATGATGATATAAAAAATGTACATATTCACCATGTGGGGAAAGGAAAGGGATAAATACAATAGAACCATGCCTTAACTCTTCTGTCCAGTAGCTATTATCCATATGTGGCTATTTACATTTTAATTCATTAAAATTAGATACAATGTAAAATTCAGTTTCTTAATTTTACTGGCTACATGTTAAAGGTGCAATAGTTATGAGTGGCTTGGTTATTACTATACCTGATGGCTCACATGTAGAACATTTTCATCAACAGAGAATTCCACTGGACAGACTGCCTTAGAGAAGGAAACACATCCTAGTTGAATGGAATAGGAGAACAGAGCGATTTCATTGGTGTATTCATTTTTTTTATTGCTTTGTAATGGCTTCCCTGGTGGCTCAGTGTGAATGAATCCACCTGCCAATGCAAGAGGCGTGGGTTTGATCCGTAGGTCAGGAAGATTCCCTGGAGAAGGAAATGGCTACACACTTCTGTATTCTTGCCTGGGAAAACCACGGACACAGAAACCTAGTTGGCTACAATGCATGGGGTCAACAAAGAGTTCAGACATGACTTAGCAACTAAACAACAATGACATTTTAGCAGTGTAGGAGCTTGGATAAACACATTTTATTACCCTACAGTTTCCAGGAACCAGGAGTCTGGATCTGGCTTAGCTGAAGCCTCTCCTCAGATCTCAGACTGCAGTCAATGCATTGAACAAGCTGTGTTCTCATCTAGATTTTGGGATCCTATTCCTGGCAAATTTAGGTGGTTGGAAAACTTCAATTTCTTGCAGTTGCATGACTGAGGCTCTTAGTTTCTCCCCAGCTTCCAGTCAAGGGCTCCTCCTAGATGCATCTGTAGTTACTTGCCCTGTGCTTTCAAAGGCACTTTACAGCATATCTGTTCCATTCTTCAGGGAAGTTCTTGTTGTTGGTCAGTTGCTTAGTCGTGTCTGACTCTTTGTGATGCCATGGACTGTAGCATGCGAGGCTTCCCTATCCTCCACCATTTCCTGGAGCTTGCTCAAACTCATGTCCATCAAGGTGGTGATGCCATCCAACCATCTCCTCCTCTGTCATCCCATTCTCCTGCCTTCAATCTTTCTCTGCATCAGAGTCTTTTCTAATGAGTCAGCTCTTCACATCAGGTGGCCAAAGTATTAGAGCTTCAGCTTCAGCATCACTGCTTTCAATGAATATTCAGGACTGATTTCCTTTAGGATCGACTAGTTTGATCTCCTTGCAGTAGGAGTAGCTTATCTGACTTTCTCTGTGAGCAGCCTTCAAGGGCTCACCAGATTAGGCCAGACTCACCCAGAATAATCTTCTTTTTCCCATATAAAACATAATTATGTGAATTACATCTCGTAGTTATAGGTTCCACCCAAACTCACCATGGTTATACAGGGTGTTTAATCTAGGAGAAAGGTACTGCCTGCCACAATTAACCTCTTTGTTCTCAAATGGGTGTTTTGGCCCCAAAGCATCACAACTTCTTCAATGTTAAACAGTTGACCCAAACTTTGATTTAGATTTAGAACTAGTGTATCAGATTTACAGTGGAAAATGTCTCTTCAGCATTTCTTATGGCATGAATGTTGTTGAGATCAAGCAAAGAGATTGCTTAACACTGTAAGATTGGGCGAAAGAGAAATTAATCCTGGAGGTCAGCAAATGTTTAAGGGATGGATGGAGGTCATGGAATGAGGCAAGAATAGCTAGAGAAGTCAAAGAAAAGTAGAGACAGTGTTCCTCTCTTAGGTCAGGAAAGCTGAAGGAATAATAAGTGTTAGGATAAAACAAGCAAAACATTTCACAATGCAGTCACATGCAGCAGAAAGTTTGCATTTTAGGGAGACTCATTGCATTCATCATTGAGTTCAGTAGAGGCAAGTGGAGCAGAATCATGGTGGCAAGGTACTCTAGACAAGAATAAGGGGAAATTATATCCCATGTCTGTTTGAACGAGGATGTTATAGGAAACATAGTAAATGAGGTCAACGTATCTTAAGTTTGCTTTGTGTTTTTTCTGCTTACTTATTTCTAATATAGAAAGACAGGGTTGTATACTTGCAGGCATTAGGAGAAAAAAAAAAAAACAGACAAACAAAAAGTTTAAAATTCCATGAGACACAAAGGATAGTTGATAGACTAGGGATCTGTAAGAGAAAAAAAAGATAGTTCTTGGGAGGAATACTTTCCCTTCTTCTTTTTTAGGTTCCTTGTCTGCCCTAATAAGTAAATTGACATAGGAGAGATTAAGAGAAGGAAAACAAGTGCAATTGTGTATAAATGGGAGTTCATAAAATAGGAGACTCAAGGAAATGACCAAAGAAGGCAGCTTTTATGCTTTTAGATAACAAAATAATAAAGTTGTCAAGAATTGACAAGACAAAGACATCTGGACTAGGAGTAGTAAATTAGTGAACAAGTGACCTGGTTTGTTTATACAGTTCTCATGGTCCGGAATTCCCGGTTTCTTGTGATAAGGATGCCTTTTACTCTCCAGGTGCAAGGAAGGTACCCTTCACATGGGCAATTTATTTCCTGCTTTCAGAGGCAGGAGGAAGAAAGAGTCAGAATATGCTTTTTGCATTGGCTAGTTCTTAAGTAACTTTAATTCAAAATTACTAATATGCCAAAGTGATATGTTTGGGGATGACATATTTTGTTTTCTCTCAATAGAATGAAGGATAAGTGTATAAGCAAAACTAATCCAGTGATGCTTCAGAAGACAAACTTGGCTATAGAAATATAAATAGATACATTGTATATTAGATGTTTTTAATTTTCTAAATGGAACAAATACAAAGAGCAATGTTATTTGTTGGGAGTAAGAGTTACGGTCATTGAGTAGGAAACTTCATTAACCTGATAAGTATTGGAAAATATATTGAAGTCATGAAATGGTCATAGCTTAAAAAAAAAAAAAAAGGAATGCCATGTGAGACTGAGGCACAGCTGAAGTGGGGGTTAACATATTTCATTGACATCAGTTTTCATAATTCTGTAACTTTCTGCAGCAAAAGTTTATCACAGTTTGTATATTAAAACATGAGTCCAATTGTAGCATTGAGAGAGGGCTTGCACTCTCCTTCTTTACATAGGATTAAAGAGAATTGGATTGTGGTGAAAGGTAGGTGATTTGAAATAGGGAGAACAAAGCAGAGGGAAAAGAAAGGCAAGGCCAGGACAGGTAGATGGAGATAAAATACCAAGTTAGAAAGACTGTGTTTAGAAAGAGTTAGAAAGATTGGGCAAAAGTTGGATGGGAAGATGTCAAAGATAAAGGTACTATTTAATGTTGTTAGAGCAGTTATTATTTTATATAAATAGTTTTGTTTACTGCCCATGCAATCTTTAACAAGTATTTTTTTAATTTTAAATTTTAATTAAATGACAGTTTAGCTTTTTCCCAATATGCCTGCAAAACCTGAAGAATTACTCGATTTCATTAACATTTTCCCAAAAGAACTGAGATAATAAGCAGTTATATATTTCAATGTGGCCTTAAATGTGCAGAAGCAATGAGAAAAACATGCAAAGATAATAGTGTTCTGTTACCAAATAAATAGTAAAGCATGTGAAAAAATGGCAATTCTTGATACCACAAAATGTCGTTTGGGTAGGAGGCACATAGGTTTATGCTGTCAGTTTCTTTTACCGGTTGTCGATCTGGAACCACATTGTGAAAGGTGAAGGCTGACAGCTTGGGTAAATTATTGTGCTTCTAAAATCACTAACTCCTGACTTCCTTTTTGAAGGAGAGCAAAATATACCACCCCAAAATATGCCACTTTGAAGTATTGATCACTTTGAATTAAAGGTACTTAAGTAACAACAAGTACACGAAGACACCCTGATCCTTCTTTGTCCCCATAAAAGCAGGAAATCAATCTCTCACATGAAGCTACCCTGCCTGCCCCAGAAGGATAAATGACATCCTCTTTGTGGCTTCCCTGGTGGCTCAGATGGTAAAGCGTCTGCCTGCAGTGTGGGAGACCCGGGTTCATTCCCTGGGTCAGGAAGATCCCCTAGAGAAGGAAATGGCAACCCACTCCAGTACTCTTGACTGGAAAATTCCATAGACAGAGGAGCCTGGTGGGCTACAGTCCATGGGGTTGCAAAGAGTCAGACATGACTGAGCAACTTCACTTTCACTTTCCTTGTGGACGGAGATAGGAAACTCAGGGCCAAGGAAGCTGAATGGACACATCCTGTTACCCTCTTCACTAATCTGTCATCCTACATCCAAACCCCTTTTTTGGTCAACTCTTTTTTATTTAATTATATTTTTTGGTTGCACTGAGTCTCTGTTGCTGTGGATGTGCTTTCTGTAGTTGGCTCGGGCAGGGACTGCCCTGTAGTTGTGATGCACGGGCTGCTTATCATGGTGGCTACTCCTGTTGCACAGCACAGGCTCTAGAGAGCAGGGTTGGTCATTGTGGTGCGCGGGGCTTAGTTGCCCACAGCACCTGGGATCTGCTGGACTATGGACTGAACCTGTCTCCCCTGAATTGGCAGGTGGATTCTTAACAGTGGACCACTGGGGAGGTCCCATTTGTCATTTCTTTACCAATGTATGTTTTACATGTCTAAGAGGGATAAATGGAGATGGAAATAGAAGCCCACTCCAGTAGTCTTGCCTGGAGAATCCCCAGACAGAAGATCCTGGTGGACTACAGTCCATGGGCTCACAAAGAGTTGGTCACGACTGGACTGACTTAGCAAGAGTAATAAAATCTGCCTGATTTGGTCACTCCTTGAGGAGTTTCATATTTTATGGGCTCCCATTCTGTAAAAGTAAAATATTTTTTTTTCTTTTTAATCTGTTTCATGTCAATTTAATTATTCAGTTCAGTTCAGTTGCTCAGTCGTATCTGACTCTTTGTGACCCCATGAATTGCAGCATGACAGGCCTCCCTGTCCATCACCAACTCCCAGAATATACCCAAACCCATGTCCATCGAGTCAGTGATGCCACCCAGCCATCTCATTCTTTGTCGTCTGCTTCTCCCCCTGCCCCCAATCTTTCCCAGCATGAGGATCTTTTCAAATGACTCAACTCTTTGCATGACTTGGCCAAAGTATTGGAGTTTCAGCTTCAACATCAGTCCTTCCAATGAACATCCAGGACTGATCTCCTTTAGGATGGACTGGTTGGATCTCCTTGCAGTCCAAGGGACTCTCAAGAATCTTCTCCAACACCACAGTTCAAAAGCATCAATTCTTCAGCACTCAGCTTTCTTCACCGTCCAACTCTCACATCCATACATGACTACTGGAAAAGCCATAGCCTTGACTAGATGGACCTTTGTTGACAAAGTAATGTCTCTGCTTTTCAATATGCTATCTAGGTTAGTCATAACTTTCCTTCCAAGGAGTAAGCGTCTTTTAATTTCATGGTTGCAATCACCATCTGCAGTGATTTTGGAGCCCCCAAAACACAAAGTCTGCCACTGTTTCCATTGTTTTGCCATCTATTTCCCATGCAGTGATGGACCAGATGCCATGATCTTAGTTTTCTGAATGTTGAGCTTTAAGCCAACTTTTGCACTCTCCTGTTTTACTTTCATCAAGAGGCTTTTTCATTCCTCTTCACTTTCTGCCATAAGGGTGGTGTGATTTGCATATCTGAGGTTATTGATATTTCTCCCGGCAATCCTGATTCCAGCTGTGCTTCTTCCAGCCCAGCGTTTCTCATGATGTACTCTGCATATAAGTTAAATAATCAGGGTGACAATATACAGCCTTGACGTACTCCTTTTCCTATTTGGAAACAGTCTGTTGGTTCATGTCCAATTCTAATGGTTGCTTCCTGACCTGCATACAGGTTTCTCAAGAGACAGGCCAGATGGTCTGGTATTCCCATCTCTTTCAGAATTTTCCACAGTTTATTGTGATCCACACAGTCAAAGGCTTTGGCATAGTCAATAAAGCAGAAGTAGATGTTTTTCTGGAACTCTCTTGCTTTTTTGATAAAGGTCAACCAAAAAACCTAGAAGGGAAGGAAACCTTGACATTTTACATAGTTAATGTCTCTCAAATTTTATAATCTTTTAGTCTATTTAGGATGATTATTACTATTTTCATGAAAGCTCATGAAAACAGTTTATTTAGAAATTAGACTTTACAGTTTAAAAAAACTATTAAAAATAAATTCTGAACCTAAATTGACAGTATCACATTGAGAAGGCATATTAATTCATTGTCTTAGGAGACATTTTTATGGAAATTTCTAATGAAAAGTAAAACAACTACATTTCATCTTGACTATGGAGCCTCATAAATGATAGTTATTATGTATTTAAGTGAGCAGGTGTCAGAGGACAATACCAACAAAGAAATTAAATGTAAGAAAACGAAAATAATCTGCTGTCTGGAATACTGTAAGAGTCTATTTCTTATATGCAAAGGAAGACATTCTTATTCAAAAAGCACATTATTTTAATTATACATGTATGTCTTTAAGCTTATGTCACTAATTTTAGAATATAAATTTTTCACTGTCTCCTATTTTATAAACACATAATAATTATTCAAAGTGAAATCCAAATGACAGATTTCAGTTTCATTCAGTGCAATGTATGGTGTTGTAATTTAGGATATACAAAAATATAAGTATACACACACATATATGTATATATATATATACACATATATATGGGGCTTTCCTGGTTTCTCTGATGGTAAAGAATCTGCCTGCAATGCAGAAGACCTGGATTCGATCCCTGGATTGGGATGATCCCCTGGAAAAGGGAATGGCTACCACTCCAGTATTCTTGCCTAGACAGCTCTATGGACAGAGGAGCCTGGCAGGCTATAGTCCACGGGGTTGCAGAGTCAGACAGAACTGAGAAACTAACACACACATATATACCATTAGTGTGTGTATATGTGTGTGTATATATGTATTTGTGTATTCCTTCTTTCCTGAATTTACTTGGTGACATCAGAAAAAATTTCAAGTTTGGAATTAAGACAGTAAAAGTGAAATATATCTGATACCAGATTCTATTTTGTAATACTGCTGCTGCTGCTGTTGCTAAGTCGCTTCAGTCATGTCTGACTCTGTGCGACCCCATAGACAGCAGCCCACCAGGCTCAGCCATCCCTGGGATTCTCCAGGCAAGAACACTGGAGTGGGTTGCCATTTCCTTCTCCAATGGGTGAAAGTGAAGTCGCTCAGTCATGTCCAACTCCTAGCGACCCCATGGACTGCAGCCTACCAGGCTCCTCCGTCCATGGGATTTTCCAGGCAAGAGTACTGGAGTGGGTTGCCATTGCCTTCTCCGGGTGCAAAGAACTGACTCTTTGGAAAAGACCCTAATGATGAGAAAGATTGAAGGCAGGAAGAGAAGGGGATGACAGAGGATGAGATGGTTGGAGGGCACCACCAACTCAATGGACATGAGTTTGAGTATGATCTGGGAGCTGGTGATGGACAGGGAAGCCTGGTGTGCTTCAGTCCATGGGGTCACAAACAGCCAGACATTACTGAGCAACGGAACTGAACTGAACTGATGTTATGTTAATGCAGTAACTTTTGGACCCCACCTAAAGATGGAGGCTGGTTGACAGCAGAACCAACTAGGTAATTAACTAATTAATTAGCTTTCAAACATACCCTTTGTATTCTAAGATGGGGAGGGCAGCAGGAGGTTGAATCAATACCAATGGCCAATGAATTCATCAATCATATCTATGTAATGAAATCTGCATAAAAACTCAAAAGGACAGAGCTTGGAGAGCTTCCTGGTTGATCACGTGGAGATGTTGAAAGAGTGGCACACCTAGATGTCATGGATGTTCTTCACTTTCCATACTTAATTCCCTGTGCATTTTTTCCATCAGCTGTTCCTGAGTTATATCCTTTTGTAATAAATAGGTGTTTAGTAAGTGAAATGTTTCTCTGAGTTTTCAGTTGCCAATTGTTGTTATTCAGTCACTGAGTCGTGTCTGACTCTTTGTGATCCCATGGACAGGCTTCCCAGAATATACTCAAACTCATGTCCACTGAGTCAGTGATGTCATTCAACCATCTGATCCTCTGTTGCCTCCTTCTCTTCCTGCCTTCAATCTTCCCAACATCGGGTCTTTTCCAGTGAGTTGGCCCTTTGCATCAGGTGGCCAAAGTATTGGAGCTTCAGTTTCAGCATCAGGACTGTCATAGATTTTCTTCCAAGGAGGAAGTGTGTTTTAATTTAGCCCAATAATATAAAATCTGCCACTGTTTCCCTTTTATCTCCATCTACTTGCCAGAAAGTGATGCCATGATCTTAGTTTTTTCAATGTTGGATTTTAAGCCCACTTTTTCACTCTCCTCTATACAAATTACTGGAACCTGAAGAGGAGATGGTAGGAACCTGTAATAAATAGCCTGATCAGTCAGAAGTACAGGTAGCAGCTCAGGCTTGTTACCAGCATCTGAAATGTGTGAAGGGCAGTTCTGAATGAAAGATCTGTAACATGTGGAATCTGATACTATCACCACATAGAGTCAGAACTGAGTCAAGGGGTCCAAGTCTCATTTGTTGGTGTCAGGGGAACTATTCCCTCAGATTGGAAACTGGGCCCAGTAACCTGATTTAACACTTCATTATGAAGTGACTAAACTAAAAAGAAATTAATGTATGCAAAATATAAAAAAACAAACTATAAAAATTTAAATATTTAGTTAAAAAATATATTTCCTTATCCTAAATCTCTAGTTCAACTCAAGACATTTATTTTTATCCATTTTTGTTTTGTTGGTCTTGTACTACCGTAAAAGGAAGTAGCAAGCTTATCCTTTTCATATTATAATTTTTAGACAGATTCTTTTGAGTCTCCTCTGAAAAATGAAAATTTTTTTCACATCTCAACTCCCTCCATCTCAGTACCAAATAATTCATGCAAATCCTTTTACTACTTGTCATTAAGACTTTAAATATGATACTCAAATCTACATTTCTTGATAAATCAACTTTTAAAAATCTTAGCTATTCTAGATAAGGAAAACAGTATGTCTTAATTGCTTCTTTACACTTATTGCTTCTAATTTCCTAAATCTGTCATTTGTATATTATTATTATATAAATTTCAGGTGTATAATATCATGGATCAACATCTCTGAACATTGCAGAGTTATCACCTCCACGTGTCTTGTTAACACACATCACCATTACGTTGACTCCTTCCTTGCATTTTGTCTCACCTGGACACCATCCCATCTGGCCTATCTTTGTTTTTACTTTGTTCATTTGTTTGTTTAAATTAGCACAGTATTTAGTTTTCTCCATTTGACTCATTTCGCTTACCTTGCAAGTCTGCCCATGTTGGATAATTTCATTGATTTTTTTTGTCTACTTCATTTATTTCTACTCTAATATTATATTTATTTCCTTCTGTTAATTTTGAACTTTGTTCTTTTCCTAGTTTCTTTAGATGTAAGGTTAGATTGTGTGTTTGAGGTTTTTCTGTGTCTTGAGGTAAGCCAGGTGTTTGGGGGCTTGCCTCTCCTCTTTGGGGTCTAAGGGCTATGGTGCATGAACAGGGAGCCCAAGCCACTTGCTCCTGAGGAAAAAATAACTGTACCTTTGTGATCCTTCCCAATTATGGGTCACCAGCATTGGGGTGTGAGTTTGTCCTTTTAAGATTATATCTGTGTTTCCTACTCATCTTGGTGCTGTTCTTTTACCTTTTTTGTGTGTGGAGACTGTTCCTCTATTTTTCATAATTTCAGAAGAAATTATTCTATATCTAGTAGATTTGTTGTGCCCATGGGAAGAGTTGAGTTCAGAATCTTCCTCCTTCATCATCTTGAACCCTTGGGCTGTATCCTTAGTCCTAAATGCATAAAGTTAAGATTTTGAAAATATGTCTTCTGTACTGTAGCCCATGCTTCTGTGATATCTATTGGTTGAAGCAAAAATGTGAAGCCTGTTAATAATGCAGAATACTATTGACAGTAGATCCAGATTGATTTGACCCATATAGAAATGAGTTCTCATATCACAAGCATATGTTTCACTGAAAAAAAGAAATCCCATACAGGGTGAAATGATCTTTGAGCGTAGGGCACTTTTATCTGTCAGTGCAACAAAAGAGATTCAGTCATCACACTGTATTCGACACAAGACTCTGACATCAGTCAATCTAATCTACCCTTTTGTACAACAGAAATGAAATAAAATAGCTGCTGAACAAATATTTGTAAGCTAACATTAAACATTATAGAAGGAGAGTGTCACAATGATACGAGAGCCTTTAAGGTGGAGTGGTTTGTGATTCAAGGCAAGAGTGTTAAAAAAACAAAGTGACCTTTACATTTATTCTGCACTGCAGCACTACACGTTACTGGGGGGAGAGGGAGGCAGTCCCATTCTGTCAGAGGGAGGCACTGTATCAAGCTTAACTTTCTATAGGAGCTGAAATTTCTTTTCAATTTCTAAAATGGAATTCCAGTTTTCCACGAGCTTCATAATTTCATCTGCTAGGCAACTGGTTTTCTCAGACAATTATTGTAAGCAGTTATTATTCAAACCCAGTAGCAATTGGCCTACTATTTTGCTGTTAAAATTGTTCTCAGGCTATAAAGCAACAGAGAGGGATGTGATCTGAGTGCTGTTGTCCCTCCTCTCCCCAGCGTTCACATGCTGAAATCCTCACACACACACACACACACACAC
The DNA here is from genome assembly GCA_007570785.1 of Antilocapra americana. Taxonomy (NCBI): domain Eukaryota; kingdom Metazoa; phylum Chordata; class Mammalia; order Artiodactyla; family Antilocapridae; genus Antilocapra; species Antilocapra americana. The sequence goes on along the minus strand of ML660211.1, from coordinate 819,567 downwards.
ACACACACACACAGTGGGATGGTGTTAGGAGAGGGAGCCTTTGGGAAGTAATGGGTGATAGGGATGGAACCCTCACAGGTGGAATTAGTGCCCTTATACAGTAAATCCCATGGGGCTCCCACAACCTTCCCACCCTTGTGAGGACACAGTGAGAAGCTGACTGGCTGCCTGGCAGCAGAGGGCTCTTGCCAGGACCTTACCATACTGGCACCCTTATCTTGGCCTTCCAGCCTCCAGAATTGAGATGAGTAAATTTCTGTTGTTTCTAAACTCTGTAGTCCATAGTATTTCATTATAGCAGTCTGAACAGACTCAGACAGAGTGAAGGTCTTTCCTTAGAAGGTGTACTCCTGTGTGTCCCAAAGAGCTGGTTCTGAGAGAACTCTCCACAAAAGCAGTCACTGTCCTTTTCTTGCTTCCCTGGTTTGAATGTGTCCCCTCACAGCCTCTTCTGTGTTGCATGGTGTGTCACGTTGTAGAAGATATCCCAGGATCTGGTATGCTGTGAAGTGGAGATACACAGTAAACCTCTGGCATGGTAGTCTGCAGCTGGACTGCTGGCTGTGAATTCTGGCTACACCACTTAACCAAGTTTTTTTTTTTTTCAATTGGAGGAAAATTGCTTTATAATGTTGTCTTGGTTTCTGCCGTAGTGATATAGCTGCTATGGAGAACAATATAGAGGTTCCTTTAAAAACTAGGAATATAACTACCATATGACCCAGCAATCCCACAACTGGGCATTTACCCTGAGGAAACCATACTTGTAAAAGTCACATGTACCCCAGTGTTCATTGCAGCACTAGTTGCAATAGCCAGGACATGGAAGCAACCTAGATGTCTGTCAATAGATGAATGGATAAAGATGTGGTACATACATGCAATGGAATATTACTCAACCGAGTTTCTTAACTTTGCCAAGCTTCAAGACCCTCATCTGTAATTGAGAATGACAATAAACCTACTTCCTAGGTTTATTTAATCATTATGGCCTAATGATTAAATATGTCAGTAGTTATAATGCAGATGCGGATGGTAACTGCAGGCATGAAATTAAAAGACACTTCCTCCTTGGAAGAAAAGTTATGACCAACCTAGACAGCATATTAAAAAGCAGAGGCATTACTTTGCCAACAAAGGTCCAACTAGTCAAAGCTATGGTTTTTCCAGTAGTCATGTTTGAATGTGAGAGTTGGACTATAAAGAAAGTTGAGCTCTGAAGAATTGATGCTTTTGAACTGTGGTGTTGGAGAAGATTCTTGAGGGTCCCTTGGACTGCAAGGAGGTCCAGTCCATCCTAAAGGAAAACAGTCCTGAATATTCATTGGAAGCGCTGATGCTGAAGCTGAAACTCCAGTACTTGAGCCACTTGATGCCAAGAACTGACTCCTTGGAAAAGACCCTGATGCTGGGAAAGATTGAAGGCTGGAGGAAAAGGGGATGATGGAGGATGAGATGGCATCACCGACTCAATGGATATGAATTTGAGTGAACTCTGGGAGGTGGCGATGGACAGAGAGACCTGGCATGCTTCAGTCCATGAGATCACAAAGAGTAGGACACGACTGAGCAACTGAACTGAACTGATAATGTGGTTATTATAATAGTTATCAGTTTTACGAAAAATTTGTATGATTAATCATTGTGCCTTTTTTCTTTTTTTATTGGAGTATAGTTACTTTACCATGTTGTGTCTTTTTCTGCTGTACAGCAGAATTGAGCCCGCTATGTGTGTACATATGTCCTCACCTTGAACCTCTCTTCCACCTGACCTGTCCCTAGGTCATTTATGCTTCATAATACTGTTGTATCAGTAGTTAGTCCTTTACTATTTGAACACTTGTTTGACTTTTTTGATTTTTTTTCTGGAATTTTTCAATGATTTTTTTTCTCCTGTTGATCAAAACAACATATTATGATTATACTCATCAAGACTTTTCATCTATCTCAGATCAACATATAAAGGTAGCATTCACTTGGTTTCTTCTGAAGGACACTGAATAATATTTGGGGTTTCATTAATGGGATCATACATACATTATTGTCAGACTCCCTAACAAGATTTACAAAGTAAAAATCTGTATGTTGCATTTGTTTATTTACTCCCTTTTGCATAAAAACAGATAAGTGTTACACCTTGGTTATATTTTTAAATGTAAGGTTCACTGATTTCTTAAGAAAAGGAGTGTTAAAAGCTAGTAGCTCAATGTTTCTCTGGCTTTTCTCAATCAATTCATTGGCAACTAGAATTTAAATCTTAGTGTAATTTTTCTGTGATTCAATGTTTATTCTTTTCAGGCTTAAAAGTCAACATTTTTCTTTAAAATAGCTATAGCTTGTTTCATTTTTGAATTTTTGCTTTTAATATTTAAATATTATCATTAGCACAATGATGCTAATGATACACAGTGATACTAATATTAATAAGGATGCAATATTATAAATTAGAAATAGCTACAAGTAACATTTTGGTGAAGTTCATTTCTGTCTTATTCATTAACATTGGTAAACCATGTTAAGATTCTATTGGATGTTCAATCTTGGTCTTGTATCAGTTTGTATTTTAACCTGAGTCATTTATTTTAGTTCATTAAAATTTTAACAAGCATTTATAAAGATTAAATTTCATTACCTTGCATTCAAATTTCCATACTCTTTTGTTATATATGTAGGCAGTTTTCCTAAACTTTATTTAGAAACCATACATATTGTCATAACAGGAAGGTCAACAGATTACATTTCAGTGATCAGATCAACATATCTGTTAATTAAATAATGCTTATTTAGCTTGGCAATGAACATATAAAATTATTCAGAACATCTAAAGAGAATAGGAAAAAACTGTTAAGCAATCAGCCCTAGCTTAGAAGACTTCCCTGGGTTTATTTATCTTCCTGGGTTTATTCAATATATTGGTTTTTTGCACAGAGTGAATCTTGTTGAATATAAGGAGAAAAATACAGGTTCCTCACTCACCCTATATAACCCTCACTTTCCAGGGATACTCACAGACACATACAATAGTAAAAAAAAAATATATATATATATATTCAACTGATTATGAGTTATTAATATAACACTTAAAGCTTACCATGATATATCTCTCTCTACCACAATTACTACCTGGTTTTGAGACTCTTCATTGCCATTGGGAAATTCATCCTCATCTTTCACTAACCATATTATTTTCAAAATTAGAATTTGCTGCTATTAAACATTACATGTTTCATATAATGCATACATGAATAATAATAAAAATATTCATTAATCTTATTCAGTTTGAGAAATAATGCATGATAACAACCCCTTCTCTTTCACCATCAAGATCTTTTGATATTTCCCTGATTGTGCATTTTTATGCATATTTTCTGTATAAATTGTAACTAAAAAGTATATAGCTTAGTTTTATGTTTAGTGAATATCAATATCCTGAATAGTCTGTAATAGTTATCAAACCTTTATTTATTCATTGAAATTTTTCAGTCTTTGTAACAAGTTTAGATTGTTTTAAACATTTATTTCAATTTCCTCTCAAAGTTTATCTATTTCTATATATTTGCTTTTTGCATGTTCACAGAACTTCCATGACAGCCTCCTTTCATTGTCACTTTATGTTAATGGCTAAAATTATGAAATATCAGAAAATTACTACTAAAGTTCATATGGTAGATGGGAAAAGTGAGAATTTCTAAAGCTTTGTAACCTACCCAAATCTCACAGCTAATAAATGACATAGTTGGGACTTGTGCTTAAATTTTTCTGCCTAAAATCTCTTATACTTACCCAATGTTCTGTTTCTTCTTAGTATATTATAGTTATTTATGTATTACTCTATAGTTTCCCTTGTCTTTTGAGTAAGATTGGCTTTTTAGACAACTTATATGCCCTTGTTGCACAATGCCTGCTTTAAATAGATGCTTCATAAATGTTGCATCCTTTTACCTGTTGATCATGTAAATGAATGGTCTTCTCCTGTTTTATCGTTCAGAGGCTAAACAGATTTAATAGTACTCTCAATCAGAATTAGAAAAGACCCTAATGCTGGGAAAGATAGAATGCAGGAGGAGAAGGGAACAACAGAGGACGAGATGGTTGGATGACATCACCAATTCAATGGACATGAGTGTGAGCAAGCTCCAGGAGATGGTGAAGGACAAGGAAGCCTGGAATGCTGCAGTCCATGGAGTCACAAAGAGTCAGACAAATCAGAATGGGACAATCAAGTCACTCAAAGAGTCCAAGTTTACTTGCCAATAGATAAAGAATGCATTCTCTGGTTTGAATTGACAGATAGTATACATATTAATAAAGGTGAAAAACTGTACAATTTTAAGACACTTTTATGAATTTTAGGTATATAGTATAAGAATCAGTCTTTAAAATTAGCAAGAAAAATTATCAACATTAAAAAAAAAACAAAAGTCTTCTATATAGATACAGGCCATAAGCTATTTCTATGATTGAGATATCAGTTTAGAATGCAGGAAAGCCACATGTGGAATCTAGACTGAAATTATCTGACCCAAAAGCCAAACAAGAAATTTAAAACTCTACCTTCTCTTGCTGAGTCCTAGTTCACTCTGCTTGCCACACGACAGGCCAATAAATTGGATTTGAGGTGTTGAGGCGAGGAAGAGCAATTATATTCTAAAAGTTAACAGATGGAGAAGATGATAGACCGATGTCTTAAAATAACCATCTTATTGGGGTCTGGATGCCAGGTTATTTTGTGGAACAGAGAGGGGAAGGACATGAGGAAGTAAAAATTAGCGTCTTTACTCAGAAAGATAACTGACAGTAGGAGGAAACCCAGCTGTGAGATGAAAGATGAATAATGTCATGTAAAAGAAAATGGATAGCTAAGGAAATATTTACATGAATAATTCTAACCAATACTGAATGTTAAAATATGTATTTTATGTAATGTCAACATTAAAAATAAGACAGCTGGTTATTTTACCAGTTATAGGTTTTTCCAGAAACAGCAGAAAACTGCAATTCAGGACGGGCAAGCTATGGTGACTCACAGGCAAATCTGGGGAACAAAGGAGAAAGACATGCTTTTATTAGGTATTGGGAGGAAAGTAGGTTGTTTGCTTTTGTCCCATGGACAAAAGTTCATGGGAGAAGAACAAGAATTTAAGACTGTAGCCGCTTCTCACTTGTACATGGAGGGAGGAACATTGCTGCTGGCAGAGGGAGGATTTGCTTTTTCTTCAAAGCAGGGGGTGAAATCCCCATGTTATTAGCATTTCCCTAGCCTACATGGTTCTCATCTTTCTGCTCTTCTGTTTATGCCAGCTGCATGAGTGGTTCATGTGAGAGCCTTCCCCTTGCACAGGGCCTCCTAACTTCATCTTAAATGAGGTTTGATTTTCTTTCTTTTCTTTTGTTAAGTTTTTGGCCTCATCCTGCAACATGAGGGACCTTAGTCCCCCCATCAGATTTCGAACCCACCCCCGCTGCATTGAAAGGCAGAGTTTTTAACCACTGGACCACCAGGGAAGTCCCAAGGTTTTCTTTCTTTATTTCACAACGTTCTTCCTCCATTTATAATGGGGTTATGTCCCAGTTAACTCACTGGAGGTGAAAATATCATTAAGTCTGAAATGCATTCTATACGTTTAAACTAGCAACATCATATTTAGCCTAGCTGATCTTAAACATGCTCAGAACACTTAGGTTAGCCTACAGTTGGGTAAAATCATCTATCGCAAAGCCTATTTTATACTGAAGTGGTGAGTATCTCTTGAACAGGAAATGACTACCCACTCTAGTATTGTTGCTGTTATAATCCCATGGACAGAGAAGTCTGGAGGGCTACAGTCCATGAGGTCCCAAAAGAATCGGACATGATTGAGCAACTGAGCATGCATGCACAGTAAGTATTTTATGTCATTTCTAGAATACTGTACTGATGTGCAGAACAGGGTTCATGCATGGGTAGAGAACAGTTTTAAAAATATTGGCTGGTCACTCTCGTGGTCACCTGGCTGGCTGGGAGCTGTGGTTGCCACTACCCACCATTAGAGAGAGTATCTTAGTTCAGCATGCTAGCTCAGGGGAAGATGAAAATTCAAAATGCAAAAGCATGTCACTTTCAAGTCATCATAAAGTAAAAAAATTAAGTTGATCTGTGATGAATCAGAGAGGTCAGATATATAATTTTGCACTTTTCTAAACAAATAACCACCTTGTACCTAGACATAGCTACCAAGCTATAGATTTTTTTTTACCAGAAAGTGATTACTATGCCTTATTTGAATTAATATGTATCTTCAATGTTAAGAATCATCACAAGGATGACTTACCAACTTAATTTCTTATGATATAATTATAGTACACATTAAACTTACAACACATGAGAAAATGATTATACAATGCTTTATTAACATTATCTAGAAAGAAACCCTGCTTTTATTATGGTAGAAGGAAATTATTGCTTTTCTTTTTTATGCAGTATATATCTTACATATTGTTCAAGGAATCAGCAAACACCATTCTTATTAAGTGAAGAAATTTAAACACCTGAATCTATTTTGTAATATAACTAGAATATTCTTCATGATCAACTTAATGCCTATTTCCTAGGTAGCAAGAATAAAAATATAATAAAAGGAAAAAAAAGGGAACAGTGGTTGAGAATTAAGAACGATGAAAAAAAAAAACAAGTTCTCTGAAATCTTTTTTTATTTCATCTATTTAAGAAAAATCTATCGATTTTTCTCTAGTTGTGGCAAGCAGGGGGCTAACTCTGCAGTTTGGGCACATGGTTTCTCATTGCAGTGGCTTCTCTTGTTGCAGAGCACAGGCTCTAGGGTGCACAGGCTTCTGGCGTTACAGTACATGGGCTCAGTAGTTATGCCCTGCGGGCTTAGTTGCTCTGTGGCATATGGGATCTCCTGGGGTCAGGGATCAAACCTGTGTCTCCTGTGTTGGCAGTCGGATTTTTAATGCCCATCGTCGTTTATTGTGAGCTACTAAGTGAGATTCACAGTGAAACTAAAAGGTACAAACACTTGGACCGCTGCTGCTTGAAGCTGCACGTGTAGAAGAATCTGAGGCACTCTTCCTAAGGCCTGGTTTGGCAGCAGCAGGCAGCCATACAAGCGCCAAGACAGCATTCATTACATCTGTGTGTGCTCACGCGTGTCTGACTCTTTGTGACCCCATGGACTCCTCTGTCCATGGGATTTCCCAGGCAAGAATACTAGAATGGGTTGCCATCTCCTACTCCAGGGGATCTCGCCAACCCAGGGATCGAACCCACATCTCTAGTATTTCCTATATTAGCAGGTGGATTCTTTACCACTGAGCCATCTAGGTGGGTTTGATTAAACAAGGAGGCCGTTAGAATGAGGTGACCTTAATACGTTAGCTGTGTACATAAGCACCCCCAAACCTGTAAATGCCTCAAAGTGAAAATTCAAAGCCTGCCGGCAACCAATCACAACCAACCAAACTAGCCTTTTCTAAAACACTTAAGCTGTAACCTATCAAACAGTGCCCTGAATTTGCTTTCTTCCATGTCTTTCCCCAGGTCTGTTTGGTGGAGTGCTCTTCACTAATTCCAGTTTGGCACTGCTTGATTCAAATTGTAATTTGCTGAAATAAACTCTTAAAAAGTTATCATTCCTCAGTTTATCTCTTAACAGGTGCTTCTTGGCCTTTGGACCTTATAAAGAGTTAGGCTATGGCCAGTCCTTTAATAAAAGTATTGGCATCTTCATAACTATAAACAGCCACAGTTTCACAATACTTATATCTTCTCAGAGATGAGCTGTTTCTGTAATTAGAGATCAAGTACTCCTGGTACTATTAGATTTCCTTATACTGAATAAACACTGCTTTGAAGAAGTGAAATCAGAAAAGATGATCATTTGAAAGCAAGAACTCTGCATTGGACATGGATCACTGATATTGACCATGAGGGTGGCCCTAATTAAATGTATAAACAAATCCCTAGAGAAAGCTTGGCACCATGTCCTACACAAACCTCCACTATCACTCCCTACATATAAGTTATAAAAATTGCAGAGCTTGATATCCCTTATGTTCAGTGGACCTGAGTAGAGAGTTGCAGAATATGAAGTGAAAATACATCAGAGGAATTTGTAAAATGAGTGTTTTAATAGGATATGCCTATTGATAGCAGTATTTTCATTATGATAAAATTTAACAGTTTAGTGGCATTGTGTATACACACACAGATATAAACATGATGTTTCAATGAGTTAACTGAAAACTAATAATTATTAGTGATGATATCAGTGCCACAAATACACGATTAAATGCATGTTGCAGAAATTTAACAAGTATTAATAATAGGTGTTATTCTTCTGGGGAACAGGAAGAAATATCATAGATCTTTGAGCTTAATTTGTTTTGTGATGTGTCTTGGCTCCATAAAGGGAAAGTGATTATTATCTCTATTCAGTCAGTCAGTTCAATCGCTCAGTCTTGTCCAGCTCTTCAAGACCTCATGGACTACAGCACACTAGGCCTCCCTGTTCATCACCTACTCCCAGAGTTTGATCAAACTCATGTCCATTGAGTCGGTGATGCCATCCAACCATCTTATCCTCTTCTGTCCCCTTCTCCTCCCACCTTTAATCTTTCCCAGCATAAGGGTCTTTTCCAATGAGTCAGCTCTTCGCATGAGGTGGCCAAAGTATTGGAGTTTCAGCTGCAACATCAGTCCTTCCAATGAACAGTCAGGACTGATCTCATTTAGGATGGACTGGTTATAACTCCTTGCAGTCCAAGGGACTCTCGAGTCTTCTCCAACACCACAGTTCAAAAGCATCAATTCTTCGGCTCTCAGCTTTCTTTACAGTCCAACTCTCAAATCTGTACATGACCACTGAAAAAATCACAGCCTTGACTAGTCGGAACTTCTTTGGCAAAGTAACATCTCTGCTTTTTTAATATGCTGTCAAGGTTGGTCATAAGTTTCCTCACAAGGAGTAAGCATCTTTTAATTTCATGACTGCAGTGACCATCTGCAGAGATTTTGGAGCCCAGAAAAATAGTCTGCCACTGTTTCCACTGTTTCTCCGTCTGTTTGCCATGAAGTGATGGGACCGGATGCTATTATCTTAGTTTTCTGAACATTGAGCTTTAAGCCAGCTTTTTCACTCTCCTCTTTCACTTTCATCAAGAGGCTCTTTAGTTCTTCTTCACTTTATGCCATAAGGGTGGTGTCGTCTGCATATCTGAGGCTATTGATTTTTCTCCCAGAAAATTTGATTCCAGCTTGTTCTTCATCCAGCCCAGTGTTTTTCATGATGTACTCTGAATATAAGTTAAATAAGCAGGGTGTCAATATACAACCTCGACGTACTCCTTTTCTTATTTGGAACCAGTCTGTTGTTCCATATCCAATTCTAATGGTTGCTTTCTGACCTGCATACATATGTCTCAAGAGGCAGGTCAGGTGGTCTGGTATTCCCATCTCTTTCAGAATTTTCCACAGTTTATTGTGGTCCACATAGTCAAAGGCCTTGGCATAGTCAATAAAGCAGAAGTAGATGTTTTTCTGGAACTCTCTTGCTTTTTTGATGATCCAGCAGATGTTGGCAATTTTATCTCTGATTCCTCTGCCTTTTCTAAATCCAGCTTGAACATTTGGAAGTTCATGGTTCATGTACTGCTGAAGCCTGGCTTGGAGAATTTTGAGCATTACTTAAGTGGCGTGTGAGATGAGTACAATTGTGAGGTAGTTTGAGCATTCTTTGGCATTGCCTTTCTTTAGGGACTGGAATGAAAACTGACCTTTTCCAGTCCTGGGGCCACTGCTGAGTTTTCCAAATTTGCTGGCCTATTGAGTGCAACACTTTCACAGCATCATCTTTTAGAATTTGGAATAGCTCAACTGGAATTCCATCAGCTCCACTAGCTTTGTTTGGGCCCGCTTGACTTCACATTCCAGGATGCTGGCTCTAGGTGAGTGATCACACCATCGTGATTATCTGGGTCGTGAAGATCTTTTTTGTACAGTTCTATGTATTCTTGCCACCTCCTCTTAATATCTTCTGCTTCTTTTAGGTCCATACAATATCTGTCTTTTATTGAGCCCATATTTGCACAAAATGTTCCCTTGGTATCTCTAATTTTCTTGAAGAGATCTTGAGTCTTTATTAATTATCTTTTATCTCTATTAATATTTATATAAAAATGACAATCACTCCAGTATTCTTGCCTGGGAAATCCCATGGACAGAGGAGCCTTGCAGGGCCCATTGGGTTGCAAAGAGCTGGATATGACTGAGTGACTGAGCATGAACACACAACATAAAACAGAGAAATCAAGTTGGTTGTGTGAGGTTGACTGACTAAAGTGAAAGAATGGTCCTTACACAGGTCAGGACCTGGAAAGTCACAAGCAGAACAATGAAAGTTATCAACTAATTCAAGGCATATTTCCATAAAAACAGTTTGTACTGAATCCAGGAAACCAAGGGGTTCATCAGTGTGGTTCATTATTTTTACGATTGGTCTGCATCAGTGGCTCTCATGTTTGAATGTGCATTAGAATGCCTCACAAGGCTAATTAAAATGCAGAATTATGGGTCTGGCCCCTAGAGTTTCTGATTCTGTGGGTTTAGGATTTGACCCTAGAGTTGGACAGTTCTAACTTCTCAGGTGATGTTTACGCTCCTGGTCCAAGGACCACACTCTTGGACGCAATGGGCCAAATCATTCTGTTCAAATTTATAGGAATGTAGGATCTATAGATCTTGTCTAACATCCTTATCCCATGGCATGACTGCTCCCTTGTATACAGTCTCATTCATTGAGTCATGATGACCTCAACAATTTGTGTTCTTTTTCAGACACCATGTGTGATTCTTATGATGGAGTAAGACTGTGAGACATAAGTCTAAATACCTGGGGCGAGGAGGAGGAACAGAAAGAGCAATTGGCTTTCTTTGCCAAACCCTGTAGATTGGCAGCCCCTCAAGCTCAGGGGGGGCTAGTGAACCCATCTGTCAATGTAGGAGACATAAGAGATATGGGTTCAATCCCTGGTTTGGGAGGATCCCCTGGAAGTGGGCATAGTAACCCACTCCAGTATTTTTGCCTGGGAAATCTATGGACAGAGGCACCTGGCAGGCTACAATCCATTGGGTCACAAAGAGTCAGACACGACTGAAGTGACTTAGCACTTGTACGTATTGACCATCTTCATTTTCTCCATAGACTTGCATTTCTGTTGTGGTAGAGCTGTGGATTACTGTTTTATATGCTTAAATAAAAATTACTTAGGAATGAAGCCCTTGGATACTCAGCAATCAAAATAACTTCTGTAATTCTTACTCATCTTGAAGACAGAAGGTTTGTGTTTTGGAAGAGGATAATTGAGTTATATGATTTAATTAGAAATGTCTTCAATTAATAAACAGAATTTGTATCAAGAGAAAGCATACTTTTTTCATGCAGTTTCAATTCTGAGAGACTTTTCAGACAAGCTTTAACTGTAAGTGTTGCAATGGTTTTCATGATCCATACATCTTTACAAAAGTAGAGCACCTTTGTAAAACATTGGAACACTGTGAAACTGTATAATGTCACTCTTAAATATCAAGATTCTTGTATATTTTTGTGCTTCTGATTTGAATTAAAGTAGTATACAGTTAAAAAGACTCATTTAGAAAGTAACTCAAATTTTAAAATATCAAATGATACTTATATATTGGACTTCCCAGGTGGCTCAGTGGGAATCCTGAGCCAATGCAGGAGATGCCTGCAGTGCAGGAAAGACAGGAGACACAGGTTCAATCCCTGGGTTGGGAAGATCCCCTGGTGGAGAAAATGGCCATCTACTCCAGTATTCTTGCCTGGAGAATTCTATGGACAGAAGAGGATGGAGGGCTACAGTCCATGAGGTCTCAAAGAGATGGACACGACTTAGCAACTAAGCATGAGCATTTATATATTGGGTAATTTGAAGGTGTACTTTATTTCTCCTTTATATGTGAGATCTGAATGTCAGTTAAAGAAGAAATTACTGCCCCAGCACCTTCACAAAAATGCAGTAAGATAGAGGATTTAAAATTGATTTTAGAAGATGTATGGCTGGCAAACTGAAAAGAAAAATGTGAGGTGTCATTACATGTCCCATCAAAAATTTCAAAATATTATATGTAATTCCTATTTCCTCTTAGAAAAGCTGCTTAATGTAAAGTTTCTAACAGCTAGTATGTAACTCGTGTATTTTTAGTCATTCCCATATTTCATACTGGCAGTTCTAGAGGCAATATTGAAGTGGACAAATGCTACATCTAATCAGATATGACTGTAATACAGTGTAGCACATGAAAGGCTAAGTGTGTTTTCTGTGTACATGCATTATTTCCACAACTCTTGTAAGAATAAATGCTTCTGATATAATAAGATTTTTCTGAGACATATGTTAGTTTTCTGAAAAAATTCTTCATAATTTCCAGGAATATAATTAGAGTCAGCAAGCAATTTCATACAATGGCAAATATCCACTTGAAGTAAAATTATAAAATTGCAAAACTAGGGAAAGAAAATCTGAACAGCCCATCAATTCAACAACATAACATAGAGTACTTTAAATACAAGATGAATTCTACTAAATACTCTGTAATGACCTATAAGGGAAAAGAATGTAAAAATGAATGGATATTTGTATATGTATAACTAATTTACTCTATTGCACTCCTGAAACTAACAAAACATTGTAAATCAACTTTACTCTGATTAAAAAAATAATTCTTGAAGGCACTTTATAGATATGTGCACATTTTAAGTTGAAGAATCTTAGCAATATTTTTAAATTGGTAGAAATATGGCTATATGTCCTTTCTGTCAGATTAATTATTCAAAGCATGAGAGGTCTACTTTAAGAACAAGATAATGCTGAAAAAAATAGTTAAATGTTCAGATGGATAATGTTCAGGCAACTTATTTTTTTTTAATTTTCTTTACTTTATTGTGTTGGTTTTGCCATACATTGACATGAAAATTATTGAATTGACATCTAATTCTACAGTTATTGGCATTAGGCACTGGAAAAAATATATGAGGCAATTTATATTCAGGCAACACAGGACTGCCAACCCTCAGAGGGGAGAAGCTCATGAGGTGAGGCGATTTTCCTCTTCTTTGCCTAAGCAGAAATAATTGCAAAAAAGAGGTGGAATCTACGCAGAGTATGGTGAAGAAGCAGAAAATAGAATATAGGGTAGCTGCGGTTGGAGTTTTTTTTAATATGTATTAGCAGCAAAGAATTAGGAAATTTTGGATAGCATCTGTTAGTAACATAAGTAACTTCTGAAATTTTTTTGCAGTGTGATCTTTTTTTAAAATTTTTTTTATTATTTTTTTATTGGTTTTTCCATACAATGACATGAAATCGCCATGGGTTTATATATGCTCCCCCTCCAGAACTCCCCTCCCTGCCGATTCCCTCCCCCTGGGAAATCTCGGTGCACCAGCCCCGCGCATCAATCCTGGGCTGGCGATTGATTTCATATATGATAATTAACATGTTTCAATGCCATTCTCCCATATCATCCCACCCTTGCCCTCATCCACAGAGTCCACAAGTCTGTTCTATTTTTAATGGAAAATTCTGGTATGTAGGCATGTGCATGCGTCACTTCAGTCATGTCCGCCTCTTTATGACCCTTGGACTGTAGCCCTCCAGGAATTTGGTGTTTGCTTTGAATCTATATCTAGCACAGATAAATAAACCTATATTTCTGGATCTCTGAGTATGTATTAGTGTTGTTGTTATCATCAGTTTTAGACTATTTGTTCATAATTCTACTCTTTCTTGCTTTTGAACTGAATGAAAGGTGATGGTCTGTAAACTTTTGGACATTGTAAATTGAGAGTCTGGCTACTGACTATCAAACCCGAACCCCAAACCTGTCTTAAAGCTAAAAAATATGTCTAATGGTACAAACCAATCTCTGTGTAATATGACAAAACAGCATGCCTAAGTGAAGAATCCCAAGGTTTTACAACTCCTATTCATAGCTGTTTTATTAACTACCTTTTACTGATGCTAATACACTCCACTGATGCTGGGAAAGAGTGAAGGCAAAAGCAGAAGAGGGTGACAGAGAATGAGATGCCATCACTGATGCAGTGGACATAAACAGGGCAAACTCCAGGAGATGGTGAGAGACAGGGAGGCCTGGTGTGCTGCAGTTCATGGTGTCTCAAAGAGTCGGACACAACTGGGCAACTGAACAACAACAGTACACTCCATGAATATTTTCTGTATGAATTACGAATACCACATCTAACATAGGTGTTTTCTTCTTCTTTTTTTGTATCTGTCTTGTTTTATCTTTATATTTTTCACTATCCATTGCTTGTGCTGCAGTTTTGAGATATCATTTATTTCCATAACAGGTCTAGATGATTTCTCTGTTAAGTGATGGGTAAGGAGAATGGTAATGATCAGCCTTGGAAATCCATTCAATCCAAGAAGAAAAAAGTCCTGGTTGTGACCATGTGATGCAATATGGATAGAATCAAAAAGTGAGAATTGCTAACACAGAGCCTCACACATGTGTAAACATCCCCATCAGTTCACACTCAATCTTCCTCTGCCACTTTGCTTACTGTTCTTACAGCTTACTTTTCCCATCTATTGTCCTAGGTACTCATATTGGAAATCTCACTGATGTCTTAAGTGCTGTAATATTAAAAGTGAAAAAATACAGTTAGAGATATTTTTACAAGATAAATATGAAGGTTGATTAATTTTTGAATGCTTTATTATTATGTAGTTATTACAGCTGGTGTTGAAATGAAGATGCCAAAAATCCATGGAGCAAATGTTGTTTAGTATGAACCACTTTCATGAAAATTAGTTGTAAATAGCCTGGCACCAATTAGAACTAATTTTCCATTAAAACTCCTTTGACATTTCATCTGTTTTGAAGCAGGACTCTGACCATTTCCGTTGAAAATATCATATTTTATAAAGCAATTCTCCTTTTGGGAGTTTTCCTCAGAATTATGACCTAATTTTTTAAATCCTATACTCGTTCTACTCCCAATTTCTTTACGGAGATACATAGCTTTATAAAGAAGAGTTAGTGGTGTGAGTAAAGGGACCTGAGTCATCTTTGGGTTTTGATCAGTTTTATTGGCTATTGTAGATTAAAGATATAGAACATAGGTTAAGACATGAAGTTAGACCATGAGTGCTTTTTTCTTGTTGTTCAGTTGCCCAGTCCTGTCTGACTGTTTGTGATCCCATGAACTGCAACACACCAGATCTTCCCTGTTCTTCACTATGTCTCAGAGTTTGCTTAAACTCATGTCCATTGAGTCGATGATGCCATCCAACCATCTCACCCTCTGTTGCTCCCTTCTCCTCCTGCACTCAGTGAGAACTTAGTATATTTCATTAAGTGGAATATGCTTAGAAATAGACAGAGCTTGGGATATGGGGATCAGGGCATAACAAGTGATCTATAATCTGGACTCCGAGGATCATTGGGTGTGACTTTGAATCAAGCAGGTAGGTAGTCTATGAAATTGGAAATACAAAGAGAAGGTCCTGTGAACAATGCATTAGAAGCCTGAGCGCTGCTGTGAAGTTCTAAGAGGTTGACCTCAGGGGACAAAAGAAAAGAGAATGAAAGAAAAAAAAAAAGTAACTCCTCCCACATCCTCAGTTTCCCATCTTCTGACTAGAAAGAGGAGGATATCTTTCAGAGGTTTTTTTTTTCTGTGTTGATCCACAATTCACTTCCAGGACTGAGCCCCACCTTCTGCAGACACAGGGAGAAAAAAGAAAAAAAAAATTTTTTTGTGAAATTTAATCACCTACAGGTCCTAAAGTTTAGACTCTGCTCTCCTCTTTGATACCTGCTATTGCAAACTTATCTTTGTTTTCTAGCAGTGACTGTTAGTGTTGTGCCCTCAGTTTCTAGTTTAAATGAGCAGCAGAAACAGGCTACAGGGATTAGACTCCATCTTGCCTGACAGTTTTGCCAATCCCAAGATTAGTGTATGAGTATAGTAAGATTTGTGTAGACTAGCCGTACCAACTAGAATATACATGCATTTGGGTTGTATGGCATAGGGGAAAAGTAAGATTGGATTTCTAATGAATGCCTTATATTAAGATAAACTCCAGGTGAAATAAGATCTAAATGTGGTCTATGAAATTGCCAATAAAATGGACAATGTGGAGGATATCATTGTGCCATGGGTAGAAAAATACTTGTATCTACCTGAAAAGCATAAAATATAAATGAAGAACCAAAACAAAAAAATAAGGTGACAATCTGAAGCAGTTTGCTTTTAGCTGCTAAGGCCAGTAAGACACTTTCACTGTCCCTCCTCTGGGGTATATCTGCTTTCCAGCTATATATCATGATTTACAAACTAGAAGACTTGGTTGCATTTCTCTTCCATTGGCACCTTGCTTGCTCATTGCATTGGTAACATTATGCTGATGGGACCTAGTGAGCAACAACTAGCAAATACTGTAGAGTTACTGGTAAGACATCTGCATGTAATACCAAAATGCAGAGGCTCTCTTTCTTTAGAAAAACATCTAGCGATACGGTGGTGTAGGACATGTGGAGATATCGCTTCAAAGGTTAAGCATGAATTGCTGCATCTGGTTCTTATTTTCATTTCTCTTTTCCACCTTCCAGGGGATTATTTGAACATTTGGTGGAGGGGGGGTGGTTCCCTGTACATTTATTTGTTATTATTAGATGCATCTCTTTGTATATTTGTTATCAAGTTTGCTTTGAGTGTTGCAATACATGTATAGCATAATACATATACTTCTTTCTTTCTTTTTATTGGAGTCTAGTTGATTTACAATGTGCTAGTTTCAGGTGTCAGCTTCCCAGGTGGCACTAGTGGTAAAGAACCCACTTGCCAATAATACGGGTTCTATCCATAGTTTGGGAAGATCCTCTGGAGCAGGGCATGGCCATCCATTCAAGTATTTTTGCTTGGAGAGTCCCCACAGATGGAGGAGCCTGGTGGGCTTCAGTCCTTGGGGCTGCAAAAGAGTAGGCTACAACTTAGCAACTAAACATCAATGTGGTGTTTCTGACTGTTAACATTTTTTTCTTCTTTTTTCAATTTTTAAAAGTATAATTATAGCATATCTTGGTGTGAATTTCTTGGGCTGATCAAATTTGCAGTTTTTTTGTCTTCCTGCACCTATAGGTTTCTGTTTTTTGCCAAATTTAGGAAGTTTTCTGCTGTTACTTTCTTAAATATTCTTTCAGTCCCTCTCTTTTTCTTCTCCTCTTGAGATTCTATTATACAAATGGATCTTCTGTTGTTCCATTAGACCCTGAGGCTCTGTTCAGTTTTCTCTTTTTCCGTCTATTTTCTGTTTTCAGAGTAGGTGAACTCTATTTCTCTTTCCCCAATTCACTGATTTTTATCCTCTATTATCTCCACTCTCATAAAAATTTCATGAGATTTTTATGTTTGCTTTATATTTTTCATATCTATAATTTCCATTTGTTCTTTTCTATAGGTTCATTTCTTTGTTGAGTACTTGCAATTTTTCATTTGAATAGGATAGTGTGCCATTGAATGTTGAAGGGATTTTATGAGGGCTGCTTTGAAATTGTGGTCAAATCATTTTAACCTCTGATTCAACTTGGGGTTGGTGTTAGTTGATTTTCTTTTCTCATTCCAGTTGCAATATTATTGATTACTGGTGTGATTGGGTCCTTACTGTTTCCTGACTTTTTTTTTTTTATTATTACGTTAGGAGACTCTGGGTCCTATTATAATCTATTATTTTAGCTGTTGATTACACTGTTTAGAGTTAACATGTGGGTATTGGCCTACTTCTGAGGTAGCACAATGGTAAAGAATCCATCTGCCAATGCAGGAGACACAGATTTGATCCCTGGTTTGGAAAGATCCCCTGGAGTAGGAAATGGCAACCCAGTCTACTATTCTTGCTTGGAAAATTCCAGGGACAGAGAAGCCTGGCAGGCTACAATCCACAGAGTCACAGAGAGTTGGAAGCCACTGAGCGAGTGAGCACCCTGGCCTGCTTTGGTGTGATGTGTGTCCAGCGACAGTTTACTTTTTACAGTCCTTCGTTCTTCTTGGTTTTTCTGGTGCTGCTATTACTTCCATGGGACTTTGGCGGTACTTTCCTGCGGAGCAGAAAGCAAGTGTCCTGTCCAGGCTGCTTGGTCTCTCTAGGTGGGGGGAGGGGGGTTATCCCAGCAGTGCCTGTCTGCTTCCCCATGTCCCTGAGCAGATGAAGGGGTCCTCAGGTCTCTGAGCACAGAGGGGCTGCCTGGATCATGCTGTTTGTTGCAACTCGGCCCTTTCTGCTTGTTTGACTAACTAGTCAGGTATATCTGGACAGGCCAGGATGTCTTAAGCATCTGGGACAAATGGGCTTCTACGGTGAGGCCACGTGTGTGACTGGTTCCCTGTTTCTTGTCCAATGAACCCTCTCCAGTATCCCTCAGTGGGAAGGAGAGTCCTGGCCCGTAAGGATGCTCTTATTGAGCGGGCTCTTTTCTGATCTGGGTCTCTCTTGTGCCTGCTGCCTACACACCTTAAGAGCTCTTGGTCTAAATGGGAAGTCCCAGGCCTGGCAGCTAAAGAGAATGATTCCAAGGGCTACTTACTGTTGGGTTCCCAGCAGATTTTCTCTGCCCAGTAGGTCTGGCTTTTTCAGAGGTCCTCAGAAAAATTTCTGTTCAAGCTGACAGAGAAACAAGGTTTCTCTAGCTTCATTTTGTCACTAGATGGTGAGTTGGGATTGGGGGTCTGAGTGGTCTTTATTTGTTTGTTGAGGAGTTAACACATTACCCTGTCACTGGTGGATCTCCAGTCCTGAACTTCTAAAGAAGTTTGCTTTCTTCTTGTTTAGAATTCTCCTCTAACCTTTAAGAATTCTCCCTTGGTTTGATCTTGTGTAATTTCCCGAGTTTATAATTGTGATTAGCAGGACAGAGTAGAGAAAAAGAAAAAAAACAAAACCAAAAACAAATTCTACATCATTCTTTCTAGACCAGACCCCTTTAACTATTATCATTAAAAACTTGACTATTATTCCTAGTTCATTCTTGTGAAATTTCAGTTGATCTCTGCTCATCAGTTAAAAATATATAATATTTGCTCAATATCTTTATATGAATTCTGTGTTTGATATCTAGTTTATCTCACCTCACTTGTCACTCACAATGTATTATATATTCATTTTACAATGAAGAAAAATTGTATGTGACTTATTTAATTATGTTTAAGAAGAGCAAGGATGGAAATTCTAATTGGACTGAGTCCTGATACCACTCTCTTCTCTTGGCTTTAAACAGCCTCTTCAGTGAGTAAAGTTCACATAATTTTGTGTGTTTCTTCCTTTAATATATATAAAATAATTAGGTCTCCTTGTGTGTTTTTCTTTAAATAAAATCTTGGATGACACTCATTCATATTCTGCAGATAAAGCCCAGTGTACAATTTGTTAGGGTAGTAAATTTTAGTAGTATTAGTGTTTTTGCTTATGACAGCAGTATGCCCATTTCTGACTGTAGCAAGGCTAACTTAATTACCAGAGCGACTTCCTGGTGTGTGTTTAACAATACAAGCTACCACTGGACATCTGTGTATCTTAGTGAGCTTGTGTTATAAAAAAGAGAAGTTATTTGCTTATCTCAGAAAATGATTTTTCCTGAGAAAAATTTTTTCTCCCTTTTAAAGAGTCTTTCTTGTTAATTGCTGTTCAAGTTTAAATCAGTTATAAATGTACCTATATACACCCAGGAACTCCTGCCATCTGGTGTTCAGTAAAAATAGCATAGAGATTACCTTGTATACACTAATTATTTCAGGCTACCAGTTCATCATTGTACAGTATAGATAGTATCTATTGGAAGGAACTGAATTCCTGAAAGATTCTTAGCATTTGATGAAAGCAGCATAAAAACATTGTCTGTTTTTCCTTCCCTGCATCTGGAAAATATGTAAGACTTGTTATGAGCTGAAAACTAATCACTTAATACCATTAATAAAGAGCATTTTGAGGAATTCTACTCCTAGCCAAGATAGAAAAATAGGGGCTAGGTTTCTCCTGATAAATCTTTAAATTTAAAATGATTTACCATTTAAAAAAATTAAAAAGTAAGTATGTGACATAATGACTTTATTGGGTTT
>ML660211.1:529627-799398 GCA_007570785.1 Antilocapra americana | reverse complement strand
GAACTCTTTTGTTGACTATGATGGCTACTCAATTTCTTCCAGTGGATTCCTGCCCACAGTAGTAGATATAATGGTCATCTGAGTTAAATTCACCCATCCCAGTCCATCTCAGTTCATTGATCCCAGAATGTCGACATTCACTCTTGCCATCTTCTGTTTGACCACTTCCAATTTGCCTTGATTCATGGACCTAACATTCCAGGTTCCTATGCAATATTGCTCTTTACAGCATCAGACCTTGGTTTTTTTACCAGTCACATCCACAACTGGGTATTGTTTTTTCTTTGGCTCCATCTCTTCATTCTTCCTGGAGTTATTTCTCCACTGATCTCCAGTAGGTAGTTGAACATCTACCTACCTGGGGAGTTCATCTTTCAGTGTCCTATCTTTTTGCCTTTTCATTTCTGTTTATGGGGTTCTCAAGGCAAGAATACTGAAGTGGTTTGCCACTCCCTTCTCCAGTGGACTGCATTCTGTCAGACCTCTCCACCATGACCCGTCCGTATTGGGTGGCCCCACACAGCACAGCTTAGTTTCATTGAGTTAGACAAGGCTGTGGTCCGTGTGATCAGATTGGCTAGTTGTCCATGACTGTGGTTTCAGTCTGTCTGCCCTCTTATGCCTTCTCTCAACACCTACCCTCTTACTTGGGTTTCTCTTATCTTAGATGTGGTGTCTCTCCTCTCAGTCACTGCTCCTGACCTTTGACGTAGATTATCTCCTCTCGGCCACAGCTCCTGATCTTTGACGTGGGATAAATGCCTCTTGAACTTACTATTGGCTATGGAACTATGGATATACAGACCTTCTCTAGAGGGAATTAATGTAGATTTCTTAGGAGGTAGCATCTGCCTGGTATCAAGAGCTGGGTGCCCATGTGGGTGAAATATGGCCATGCTGAAAAGAATCCTGTGGCCAGTTTGTGTAGGGCATTTTGAAGCATAGTAAAAATTTCTGATTTTATGTGAGGTGTGGGTGCTGAATGATTGTAAACAGTGAAGAGATAATAGATCTGTATTTTGAAGTGGTTACTCAGATCGATGTATGGAAAGTAGATCATAGGGGAATCCACTTTAAATTATAATTAAGAATACCAATATGGGGGCTGTTGATTAGTCAGATAAGTGACAATGGTGACTTGGATTGAGACAACTTGGAATTGTTGATACACAATCATATTTGGAAAATATATTTGAAAAAATCTGGCATCATCTTCTGTTTTTATCTGGGATGAGAAGTTACAGTCATAATGCTTCCAAAGTCTTTGGCTTGAACAACTACATGAGTAAGATTGACATAATGAGATAACAATTTGAGAGTGGAACAGGTTGAGTATGGGATTTCAAAATTTCTGTTTTAGATGTGAATATTTAGTGGAAGAAGGCTTCCCAGGTGACTCAGTGGTAAAGAATGCACCTGCCAAGCAAAAGACTGACAGTAGACTCCGGTTTAATTCCTTGTCAGGAAGATTACCTTGGAGAAGGAAATGATAATCCATTCCAGCATTCTTGCCTGGTAAATCCCATGGATATAGGAGCCTGGTAGGCTACAGTCCGTGGGGCCACAAGAGAGTCAGACATGAACTAGCGACTAAATAACAAGAACAAATGTAATGGAAGAATATATAAATCTACATTTTGAGGGGATATTGGAACTAGAAAAGAATGGTGGCATCATCACTATATCTATGCCTTTGGATATTATCGGATTAGTCTAGCAATAGAGTTATCATTTATTCCAATCTAATCACAATGTAGCAGTGAAGAAAAGAATTTCTAGGACAAAGCCTGAAGACACTCTATATTAACACATCATTGACCAGAGACACTACAGCCACAGGTGTTAGATTCCGCAAAACTCCCCTAGTCAGTGATGTGTAAAAATGTTGATCTGGAAGGAGGGAGGAACCATCAGAAAGATGAAGGGGAGCAGGCCACGAGGCTCCCAATATTAAACCCACAACTCTTCACTAAATAACTTCTCCTTCTCCTACACACGGTTCTTTGCCATGTTAATTCCTTATTTATTTAGCTGCTCACATTAGTCGCATCTGCATTAGAATGCAGACAGTTTGGTTAATAGAGAGT
Organism: Antilocapra americana; assembly: GCA_007570785.1. Classification (NCBI taxonomy): domain Eukaryota; kingdom Metazoa; phylum Chordata; class Mammalia; order Artiodactyla; family Antilocapridae; genus Antilocapra; species Antilocapra americana. The sequence goes on along the minus strand of ML660211.1, from coordinate 797,311 downwards.
GTGTTTTTTAAATTTATTTTTAATTGAAGGATGATTGCTTTATGATATTGTGTTGGTTTCTGCCGCACATCAGTATGAACGAGCTATAGGTATACATATGTCCTGTCCCTCTTGCACCTTCCTTCTGCATTCCATACCTTCCCATGCCTCTAGATTGTTACAGAGGTGTGTTTCTTTAGCTCACCACTTTCTACCTAATTCCTGCCACTGTGTCCAACACACTTAGATGCTAAAAAATTTATTTTGTGATAAAATAAAATAATTACTTTGTAACATTATCCATAAAATATTCTTTAAATGTTTAATTTGAATGGTAAAAGTATTGCACTTTATATTTGAGATTTCTATTGAATTTTCTTTTGTGACTGTAAGTATATTTATGCCCAAATAGTTGGTCACATTTTTATTGTTTTTCTGAGCATTTATACTTTTAATTAAATATTAAATATATTTTAATATATTAATATTAATTTGATATTAAATATATTTATTAATATAAAGACTAATTTTTATTTATTTAAATTTTATAATTTTATGTACATTTACTACTTTTCAGACACTTTCATTTCTTGGTGATTTACTTTTTTTCCATTTTAAAAATTTGTACAAAAACTGTTACATACTGAGAGTCTATAGTCTCTTCTGTGTACATTTTTAATAAATTTATTTTCCATTTATCTATTTAATGTTTCTCAAGTATACCCTGAGGGTAGTTGTGATGTAAAGAGAAAAATAAACCTTTTTCCTGTCAAAAAACAACATCATCACCTTTTTTTTAGTACTTCTTCCTTCCAAGACATTATTTTAAAAATTTAATCTAGGAAAACATACTCCAAGAAACTGGTCTTGCACAAACTCCAGTCCCTTTCTCTCCCCAAAGTAACACTGTCATCCTTTACCTCTACCAAAAGAGTTTTGAATTTTTACACAATGGAATAAACTATACATTCATATATCTAGGGTTTTCTTTTTTTTTTCTTATCTCAGGACTATGTTTGTAAAATTAATCCCTGACATTGTAGACCTACAGTTCATTCTTTCTCTTTGCTTATTCTATGGTAATCTACTGTATTATATGTCATAATGTATGTATTCATTCTTCTGTTAATAAACATCCATATATTTATTGAAATTCAATAGTTATTCAAATTCTTTGTGATATTACTAAAAGTTAAGATATGTATATATATTTCTGTCACATATGTGCCCACAGTGGAATAGCTGAGTCATCTGCTTAGCTTCAGTAAACACACCAAAAAATTGTAATGTCTAGTCAAGGCTATGGTTTGTGGTGGTCATGTGTGGATGTGAGAGTGATCTATAGAGAAAGCTGAGTGCTGAAGTCTTGATGCTTTTGAGCTGTGGTGTTGGAGAAGACTCTTGAGAGGCTCTTAAATTGCAAGGAGATCCAACCAGTCCATCCTAAAGGGGAAATCAGTCCTGAATGTTCATCAGAAGGACTGATGCTGAACCTAAAACTCCAATACTTTGGCCACCTGATGCGAACTGACTCATTGGAAAAGACCCTGATGCTGGGAAAGATTGTAGGCAGGAGGGAAAGGGGGCAACAGAGGATAAGATGGTTGGATGACATCACCAACTCAATGGACATTAATTTGAGTAAACTCCGAGTTGGTGAAGGACAAAGAGGCCTGGCGTGCTGCAGTCCATGGGTTTGCAAAGGGTTGGACACAACTGAGCAACTGAATGGAATGTTGTACCAGTTTAAAATTTCACCATCAGTGCACACAATTTCTAGTTGCTATTTATTTTCAACAAATATTCTGTCCTTTAATTCATTTTGGTGATTTGAGCAATACTTTCCTATGGTTTTTATTTACATTTCCTTTGTGATTGATGAAGTTGAACACCTTTCCATAATTTTATCTGTTATTTGAATATCCTCTGCTTTGAAATGCCTGTTCAAATCTTTTACTTATTTTTCCACTATGTTTTCTTTTCCTTGTTAGTATGTGGGGATGATATATATGTTTACATACTGTCTTTGTTTTGATATATATATATATATAGTAAATATCTTTTTTTAGATATTTACTGTATATATATATATATATATATATATATATATATATCAAATATCTTTTTAAAAAAGATGTTATGCCTTGTGACTTACCTTTAAAACTGATTTATGGTGATTATCTATCTATTTTAATGTGGTCTGGTTTATCAGTTGATTTGTTTTCTTTTAGTTAGTAATGTGTATTTGTGTGTTAGTTACTCAGTCATGTCTGACTCTTTTTGACCCCATGGACTGAAGTCTGACAGACTCCTCTGTCCATGGAATTCTCCAGGCGAGAATACTGGGTTGGAATGACATTTTCTTCTCAAAGAGTTGGTAATATTTGTATCTTAATTAAAATATTTACTCTTAAAGTCATGTAATCTCTGTTTTCTTTTAAAAGCTTTATTGTCTTAAAGTTTACATGTAGATTTATCATCCATCTAAAGTTGATAATATGTATGGTGTGTGGAAATATTAATAGTCAAGATTTTTCCTTTTTTTCCCTAGCCTCATCATATATATCTCCAAGTGACACTGCACCATTTATTAAAAAGACCATTTTCCCTTGTGATGACAAAGTGGTATCTTCTTATAACTCAGTTGCAAGTCTGTCTTTGTCAATCAATTTTTCCCCCCACGTTCTCTTTATTCTTATGCCAGTATCACATTTTAATCAGTGTAACTTTATAATCAGTTTGATAGCTGATAGGATAAATCCTCCAACTTGATTGTTGAAGATTGTTCTTGTCATTTTAGGTTACTTACATTGCAATTGCAATTTGAAATCAGCATTTTGCTTTAAAATTGCTGCACTTTTGATGGGAATTATGATAAACCTACACATAGAGTTTGAGGTAAATTGACATCTTTACAGTATTGAGTTTTCTAATTTGTCACATGCCATATTCCTTCATTCATGTCATTTTAACTTCAACCGAGTTTAATAATTTTAGGTATAGAATTTTAGGTATTAAACATCTTCTTTTAAGCTTTTTAATGTTTTATAGCCTGTTACAACAGTATTTCTTTATTGAAAATTCTCATTCAGTTTTTGTGTATCCAAAGGTGTCATTATTTCACTTTCATTTTGAAAAATATTTGAATGAATGGGCCTTTCTGAATTGGCTGTTATGTTCACATTTTAGGATGAAATCTTAAAACCCATCTACTTCATTCTTAATTTTTGTTTTTGTACTTTCTAGTTTTAGAAATACTGTTTGACTTTTTTACAGATTCCAATTCTTTGTAGAAAAGGCTCTAAAACTTGTACCTAGTTTGTCAATCATAGATTTTATTGCTTTGAGCTTAAAATTATAGCATTTTTAAAGTCTTTGATAACTTGAATATGTAAGTCATATATTTAATCAGTATGTGGTAAATTTCCCCTGGTAGTTTTTGATGTTACCTTTGTGTGTGGTGTTCCTTTAGTTTGCTTGGCAATTTGTTAAATTAAAAAACAGATATTGTGAGTGAAAGTTATAAAGGCTCTGGATGATGCAAATGTCTCTAGAAAGAGTTGCCCTTTTCTTTACAAAAAAGGTCCATCTAGTCAAAGGGCCATCTAGTCAAAGCTGTGGTTTTTCCAGTAATCATGTATGGATGTGAGAGTTGGACTATAAAGAAAGCTGAGTGCCAAAGAATTGGTGCATTTGAACTGTGGAGTTGGAAAAGACTCTTCAGAGTCCCTTGGACTGCAAGAAGATCCAACCAGTCCATTCTGAAGATCATTCCTGAATATTCTTTGGAAAGAGTGATACTGAAGCTGAAACGCCAATACTTTGGCCACCTGATATGAAGAACTGAGTCATTTGAAAGGACCGTGATGCTGGGAAAGAATGAAGGCAGGAGGAGAAGGGGATGACAGAGGATGAAATGGTTGAATGACATCACCAACTCAATGAACATGAGTTTGAGTAAATGTCAGGAGTTGGTGATGGACAGGGAGGCCTGGCATGTCGCAGTTCATGGAGTCGCAAAGAGTCGGACACGACCGAGTGAACTGAACTGAAACATACATGTTTGTATATATAAATTGTATGCATTTGAATACAATATACATGTACATCATAACTATTTCATTTCAAACATTGCAGAGATCAATATTAAGCAATATGTCTTTGGAATATGTATATAATAGGCAGCAGAAGAATTATATTATTTTTAAACTACCTTTGTTTATTTGGAAGAAAATTAAACTGTATTCTATACTAAAATGTCTTTAGAAGTTTTCAACATTTGATGGAAGAACATACGATTAAATATAATTTAGTTTATTTTAAACTTTGGTTTATAAATGTTGTTACCAGAGTAATGACTGCATTTAATGAAAACAGATGAATCACATTGGGGACATTAAAAAGTTCAGTTAAATAATAATTTATTCAGTGGATGAAAACAGAAGTAACCTTTGCCTATTATGAGGTCTGTATTCGTTTTTTTTTAAGATGAGCTTTAATGGATTCCCAAAATGCATAATAGAGAAGCAAATTGGGTCATAATAAATATGTATTCTGGCACATTTCATTTTTAAAGGTGCAGAAATTTTTATATTGAGAATTTTCAGGAGAAAAATGACTGGCAATGGGTAATTTTGGAAGATGTTATCATGCTAATTAAATTATTAACATAGTAATTACAGTTAGTTAAATTTAAACAGAGTAGTGATTGAAAGTGTAACATTATGGGTGAGTTTGCCTTGGTTTAAATTCCAGTTCTACCCTTAGCTAGCTGCAGGTTTTTGAAAAAGTTACAGTGTCTCAGTTTCCTCATCTTTAATAATTAGAAAATAATGGTGTTAAACAAAAGGAGTAGTGTTGGAATGAAGTTATTGTACATGAGGTGCTTTGAGCAGTACAATGTAAGTTTTAGCTGTAATTATCATTTAGATCAAATAATGAATAGTTTCTGAAGAGCATCTGGGTACTAGTATTTTCATTGCTTCTGGGTTTCTTTACTTCAACACACCATCAGCAGACATGTGTTTATTATTATATTTGTTTGTCTCTATCTATGTATGTATTCATCCATTCATCTACCAACCTATGTGTATGCATATATTCAAAACCTTGGATACATATTAAAATCCTCCAATTCCAGTACAATAAGCACAAGTTTCTTCTAGCATTTCATATATATATGTATATATACACACACACACATATATATATTTCCCGTGTCCAACAGCGAGACATTATTTATAAAAAAAAAGTTTCTCATTATTTATAAAAAATTCATATGTGCTTAATCTGAGAATACAAATGAAGTACATGATTCATATTCACTAATCCATATCACTGTGGAAAGCAAACGTACTGGCAAGCATTTAGCCTAAGTTGAGATTGTAGTCATTTGATTTTTAGCTTGAAGAACAAGAACTTTCCAGCTCTGTGTGTGACATTTCCTGATGATTAGTTGGCCAAAGCAAGGCAAATTCAATGCAAATAGAAAGAAATTTCATAGTTGCATGTATACAGAGAAGTGTGACGCACTGTGGGACAGTGTTACTGTAGCAACCCATCACAATGTTCCACTGGACCCAGTGATTCATAACCTTCCACATCCAACATGCACAACTTCCTGCCAAGATCTCCACAATCTTATCTAATTATGGCATCAGGCTCAAAATCCAAAATTTGTGAGCACATCGCCTGGATGTGAGTAGATGAAGCTCTTCTGAGGCCCCAAACATCATTCGCAGACCTCTGAGTCAAACAGCAAAGGGGACTTCCCTGGTGGTCCAGTGGTTAAGCTTTACCTTCCAATGCAGGAGGGTGTGGGTTCAGTCCATGGTCAGAGAGCTAAGATCTTATATGCCTCACCACAAAGAAAACAAAAACCAAAACAAAACCTAAAACAGAAGCAATATTGTAACAAATTCAGTAACAACTTTAAAAATGGTTGACATCAAAAAAAAAAAACAACTTTAAAAATAAACAAGTTATCCAGTCCACAATGCTGATATGGTAAGCAGAATTCTACATGCCCTCAAGATTCTCTCTTCCTGGAATATATTCCCTGAGTGTAGACGAACAGTTAATAGAATATCTTTCTTACAATTGTGGCTGTTATTGCTGTTCAGTCACTAAGTTGTGCCTGACTCTTTGCAACCCCATGGACTGTAGCATGCCAGGCCTCCCTGTCCCTCAGTATCTCTTGGAGTTTGCCCAAGTTCATGTCCATTGAATTGGTGATGTCCTCCAACCATCTTATCCTCCATTTACCCCTTCTCCTCCCTGCCTCAATCTTTCCCAGCAGCAGGATCTTTTCCAGTGAGCCAGTTTTTCACATCAGGTTGCTAAAGTATCGGAGCTTCAGAATCAGTCCTTCCAATGAATATTCAGGTTTGATTTCCTTTAGGATGCACTGGTTGGATCTCCTTGAAGTCCAAGGGACTCTTAAGAGTCTTCTCCAACAGCACAGATCAAAAGCATCAGTTCTTTGGAGCTCAGCCTTCTTTGTGAATCAGCTCTCACATCCGTGAATGACTTTGGAAGGACCATAGCCTTGACTAGACAGACCTTTGTCAGCAAAGTGATGTTTTTGATTTCTAATATGCTGTCTAGATTTGTCATAATGTTCCTTCCAAGAAGCAAATGTCTTCTAATTTCATGGCTGCAGTCACCATCTGCAACGATTTCGAAGCCCCAGAAGAGAAAATCTGTCACTGCTTCCACTTCTTCCCGGTCTATTTGCCACAAAGTGATGCCATGACCTAGGTTTTTTTAATGGTGAGTTTGAAGCAGGTTTGTCACTTTTTCTTACCATTAGATTAACAATTCGCTCATGTATAGTGACTCAAAAAGGCAATTATATCTAACCAGGTGAATGTTTTACAGAGGTGAAGCATCAGAGATTTCTGTTCCTGTTGACTTCAGTGGAAGCAAACTACCAGTTTGTAAAGAGAACCATGAAACCCGGGATGACAAGTGTTCTTGAGAAGCTGAGGGCCTTCATCCTTCAGCCATGGGAAACTGAATTCTGCTAACAGTGATCTTGGAAGAAGTAACAGAAGGGGTCACAGCCTTGCCTAACACCTTGAATTTAGCCTCAGGAGACTCTCAGCAGAGGGCTCAGCAAATGGTACACAGATTCCTAACCCACAGATACAATGAGACAATAAGTTGTGTTATTTTAGACAGTGAGTTTGTGGCAATGTACAGTGTAGCAATCGGAAATTAATACAGAGGCCTGTTTAATGTGAGAGAGACAGTATAATAACTTGCCCAGAGAACTTCTGAAAATCCAGGCACCTGTTTCTGGACCCTATTCTAGGGGCAAGGACTGGGCTCTGACTAGACTTCAGTTTTCCTCCCTGGACACAACTCCTTATGCTGACTGCTCTGTAGTTCTTGGCTCCACTCTTTAGATTACCCTCCCTTAAAAAATAAAACAAATGAAGAAATATAACAAAACAGAAACAAACTCACAGAAAAAGAGAGCAAAACATCAGGTATTCCTAGAAAAGGGAAGCGGGGAGGGGCAAGGTTAGGGTAGGGAATTAACAGGTATAGACTATTGGGTATAAAAGAAATAAGTGTAAAGGATGTATTGTTACAGCACGGGAATATAGCCAATATTTTATATCTATAAAAGGACTATATAAAAATATTGAATGAATATGTTGTACATCTGAAACTAATAGTGTAAATCAACTAAGCTGCAATTAAAAAAAAACATTAAAAAGCAAACACAAACAAAAAAGAAATAGTCCATGTTTTTGGCAAAGCATTCCTTCTCAGAATGCATTTCAAAAGGGTCCGAGAGGCCTCATTTAATTTTGAATCCTCTCAGTTCCTTCTTCTCCATCCAAGCTGTCAGGGTTTTTAGTAGTACACTTATTTAAAGACCTTTGTGAATTTCCTGGAATGTTTTGGAGAACTTACTTGTGCCCCCCGAAGTCTTTCATTTCATAATATACCTCTGTCTCCTTCTGGATGTTAGGCTACTGTGTAGCAATGTTAATATGATATTTTAACCCGTCTTTGTCAAGCTGAACAAATCTTTAGGCATACCCTTAAACCACCCTGAGATCTTAAGAAAAGGCCTTCTACCACACCCTTGCTGATCTTTCCCTTGAGGCCATTTACTGCTTTAAGGATTTTTGTCGGATAGAGACTGAAAATGTAAATGCTTTATTTTCCAAACCAAGTCACTTCCTCTAAAATGCTTGCAAAATGAAGGGTTCCTTTTTGTCTCTCCTCTTTGTCCTCATACCTTAGCAAACTCAGCTGAAAGAGGCCAGATGATACTTTCAAAAACTGCCAGGATGTGTCCTTAGCCAGAACCAACAATTCATTAGATACAGTGACTTTTCAAAGCTCTTTCATGCCTGCTAATTATCCTACCTCAGCATATACTGGTCCTCAACCCCCAACACCCCTCCAGCAGCCCTTTCTTCACCACTTTACAGAAATAGTAGCAGTTTGTTTGCAATTCCTCCATCCTGACTCAGGCCTCCTCCTGGTTTTCTCCTCTGTGGTCAACCTCCTTGTATTCCTTCCAGCCTCTCTACCTGTTGGCTGCCCAAAGACAACGCCGCATCATTTTAGGCTTTTGCTGTGATAGCGCTCCATTTCAAGGTACTGTTTCTATGTCGTTCTTGTTGTCTAGTTGCTCAGTTTTGTTCAACTCTTTGTGAGCTCATGTATAGTAGCCCACCGGCCTCCTCTGTCCATGGAATTTTCCAGGCAAGGATACTGGAGTGGGCAGCAATTTTCTTCTCCAGGGGATCTTCCTGACTCAGGGATTGAAACTGCATCTCCTGAATTGGCAGGCAGATTCTTTACCACGGAGCCATCAGAGAAACCCAAATCAAGCATTTATCTGTAACTGCACTCACACACAGCTCCTGCCATGCAGGAGACCCCAGTTCGATTCCTAGATGGGAAAGATCCCCTGGCGAATGGATAGGCTAGCCCCTCCAGTATTCATGGACTTCCTGATAGTCAGAAGGTAAAGAATCTGCTTGGGTTCGATCCCTGGGTGGAGAAGATCCCCTGGAGGAGGGCATGGCAATCCACTCCAGTATTGTTGCCTGGAGAATCCCCGTGGACAGAGTCACAAAGAGTCGGACATGGCTGACTGACTAAGCACAAGCACAGCACATACTCATACACACAAACACACCAAAGATTATTGGCTTAAAATTTTTATTAAATTATTATAAATATTTTCTCATGACTCGGTGGCTCAGAAATTCGGCCTGGACTCAAGCGGAGGTTGCCATGGTTGTTCTCAATGGGAGATATCACGTGGCTTCAGTCATTCATTTGAGGCCATGTGGCCTCTCTGCACACTAGGTGGTTAATGCTACCTGTCTCTAAGACTCATGTCTGTAGCTTATTAGCCTGGGCTTCTTCACATGCGGGAAGTGTGAATGGAGTTTAAGCTCCAATGTAAACGTTTTTTATGTCTCTGCTTGTGTTAAATTTCTTTTTGTCCTGTTGGCCACAGCAAGTCACACGGCCAAACCTAGACTCAACGTGGAGGTGACTACAGAGGGCATAGATAGAGCAGATTCAGGAAGCTCCAGTGGGAGGCATTATTCGGACAACTTTCAGTCTTTTAATAGGAATATCCTGTGCTGTTATGCCCATGGCTTGAAAATTCTATCACCCCCAATGTTACTAGTATTTAAAATTTTGAGAACCATGATGGGGTTTACTATGTGCATTTCTCAGTGTTCATTGGACCCTCTGGTTGCTCTCATGGAGGTCACTTCTGTTACAGAACTATTCTCCTTAGTCCCACTAGATCTGATCTGATTTTTTCCTTGCCATTCTATTAGTCTGCAGTGATGAGGTTCCGTGGTTGTCTCAATGATTGCACTTGAGTTTCTAGAGGCACTCTGTTCTCTTCACATAGCATTCTCCTCACACCGTGTCCTGATATATATATATAAAACCTAGAATATGTTCTATTACCCTCAGGTGCAAAGTGCCTTCTCCTCTAAAAGAGATATACTGCATATTTTGTGTTACAATAATGCCTATGATTTCTTTTTATCAAATAAGTCATATTCTAATTAAAAAGGAAGATTTCCAAACAACTTAATTTTATATTAACTCTAATCTAACATAAGAAGACAGGATTTTGAAGAAGACTTGAAAGAGTTATTTTGTCTTTCTGTCATGATTTCTTAATACAAAGTTATTGTGAACTAGAGGCATAGTGATAAAAATGCTTTTAACTTAAACCAGTCCTATCAGTTCATGGCCTCAATGTATTTTAAACTGACTCAAAGTAAAGGAAGCACTATTATTTTCAATGCTATTGGCATTAGACCTTGATCTCTGAATTCTACAAGCTATACGTCCTTCATACTGGGTGCGGATGAGAGTTTGAAGAGGAAGCAAAATAGAGAAAGAAAATCCTAGTGACTTTTGAATCATTTTTTTGGTTGGTGAAAATGTTACTACTTTTTTCCCCCTGGATACACTTATTAATAATTTATTTATTTAGACAATTATTTAGGAATATTTTCCTGTCACTTGCAATCCCTGATTAATATAAAACCTAATTAAGGCATTGATTCTTTTAGTTAGGTTATTGCAGGAAAAATTCAATTACAATCACATACAACAAAAAATTAACAATATTCTTTCTTTGTGCCATGTAATAAAAGTTGCACTTTTACATATAGTATGTTCAGTCTCAATTGATATCCTTTTTATTAAAGTCACCACCCTGTCCTCTTCCACATCATCTATTTAGTCTTCCTCATATTAGTCATTAATTTTGCATATGAGCATTTGTCACTTACTTTGATTAAGACACTATACTTTGTGATGTGGAATAATCATTACCAAATACACTGCCTTCCCTCAAAGAGTTTTTATCCACTTTAGGAAGAGAGACAGTCAACTTAAGTACCAAACAGTGAAAGTTGACAGGGGGACTTTCTGGCATTATGAAAATTTATTAATCTTGTGTAGTGCAGGTGTACACATCTATCAGACTCATGGAAATTTAAAAATAAAATTGAAGTATTTTATTTGATATAAGTTATATTTCAAAACAAAGTTTATTGTGATGAGGGGCAGTCATAGGAGTAAATGATGAGAGAAACATGTATTTTGGGGTTTGCACAGCTTTGCTCCAAGGCCATTTTCACTTTATATCCATCCTACAGTATTCAGTTTGCTTTGCAGTTATGTTTTTATTTCTCTATTTTTTTCTCTTTAGATTTCTTCCTGTGACCTCCAACAAACTTTAGCTATAAGCTTGGATTTGATCAAATACTCTTCTAGTGGTCCTGAACCTGCTGAGTGTCACAGAAAATTACACAATATGCTTGACTGTAAGGGGGAAATATAAAAAAAGGAAAGCAAAAATAAAAGTAAAATAATGGGAAATGTTTTAGAAAATATTTCAGGAGAAGATTGATAAGAATGAGCAGTTAATAGAGACTGAGGGAATAAGTGTCAAAAAATAAAAACTATTCAACTTAAAAAACACACTCAATTCATTTGTGTTTAGATTTCAACTTAGGGTTTCTGTATTTTGGTTTTGATCTGTTTGCTAATTAGTTTCTTGAATTTCTTTGATCTTTCATTTAACAAATGAAACATATTACTCAGAGGAAAGTAAAATAACTCCAGATGAGGAGCAGTGAATTTGACCACCATCTAGAAGAGTGAGCCAAGCAAAGACCTTTAATGTACGTGTTGCATGTTCTTAAATATGAACCTAGAGTCTCTCACCAGACAGAAATTTATATGCAGAGAAATGACTTCAGTGCAGCTAGCTCTAGGGGACCATCTTCCTTTATTTATCCACCTTGCATGTTTTTTTCATGGGTATTTCAATAAAAAAAATAAGTAAACAATATTTACTTATTTATTTCACAAGTAGTTTTTGAAACACAGATTTCAACTTTTACATATTTACCAAGATTATTTTAAGTACCAGAATCTAGATGTTAATTTTAGCTATTAAAGTATCATTAATAGCTTTAATACTATTTAAATGAAGTACTTTGTAGTAGTTCTGTGCTATATGCTTTGAACACATATTCATTTCTCAGCCCATTAGTTATTCAGAAAAGCCATACATGGGCCTTGTTGCTGTTGAGTCACTAAGTCATGTCCAGCTCTTTGCAGCCCCACGGACTGCAGCACACCAGGCTTCCCTGTCCTCCTTCACCATCTCCTGTAGTTTGCTCAGACTCGTGTCCATTGACTCAGTGATGCCATCCAGTCATCCCATCTCTGTCGTCCCCTTCTCTTCCTGCCTTCAGTCTTTCCCAGCATCAGGGTCTTTTCCAACAAGTCTGCTCTTCACATCAGGTAGTCAAGTACAGGAGCTTCAGGTTCAGCATCAGTCCTTCCAATGAATATTCGGGGTTGATTTCCTTTAGGATTAACTGGTTTAATAAGATGCACCTATGCAGGTTTTTTTTTTATTTTATTTTAAAGAAAGGCTGCATTAAACTGGTAGGCCCAGGTCTTCCTTCCCCATTTGCCAGCGCCTGCCTGAGGTTTGTTGTTGTGTTATTTAATCCTTTAGTCTTTTTTGACTCTTTACAACCCCATGGACTGCAGCTCCCCAGGTTTCTCTGGCCATGGAATGTCCCAGGCAAGAATACTGGAGGGGGTTGCCATTTCCTCCTCCAGGGGATCTTCCAGACCCAGGGATTGAATCCATGTCTCTTGAGTCTCCTGTATTGGCAGGTGGGTTCTTTACCCTTGAGCCACCAAGGAAACCCTTGCTTTAGGCTTAAGGACCCACATCTCCAAGGCTGTCAAGATTTAGTAGGAGGAAAAAGAAAATGAGTTTGTATTTTCTTTTCACCATATTTGGAAATAATTTGTAGATTGAAATTTGTAAGGATTGACTTTGAAAATAATTCTCTTTCTTATAAACAATGATCCTGAAATTAAAACTCACAAAATCTATATGCTTTCAATAGTCTTTGTGTATGTGTGTGTGTTGTGTGTTTGCTTTTTCGTTTGTTGCATGTGGGATCTTACTTTCCTAACCAGGGCTCAAACTTGCACCCCCTGCATTGGAAGCACGGCACTTTAACCACTGAACCAACAGGGGAAGTCCCTTTTTATGTACTCTAAATTAACTTTAAACAGAATGATATTATTTATAAGCTATTATCAGATAATTGCTACACAACTTTTATTCCTTTGTTTTCAACTTCTAATTAGGAAAGCATTTGACTCAATAGAGAAATATCCTGAATTTCAGTTGAACTCACAAAATTTATGTATAAAGTAACTGATTTACTAAATCAAATTTGTTTGTATCCATCAATCTATCATCTATTTAAGTATGCAATTTAATAATGATGTAATTTATCAAAATAATGTACTTAAAATATTTTTCTGAAAAGTACAAAGTAACATCAAATTACAGCAGTGATCCTCTTTCAAATTGTTATGTGGGGAAAAGAAAATAGATTTTCTAGAGAATAGATACTTTATTTTATATCCAAAGTGTCTTCTCTGGAAGCTTTTGGAGATCAATAAAATGAGAAAAAAGATTAAAAAGTAAACTGTGAAATACAACAGTTTTATGTGGCTGTATAGACATATCACTTTTGAAAAGTGGTTGGTTGAAGGATTATTTTAATATTTTAAAATCAATACTATTACACAGAATAAAGGGACAGCTTCAGGTGATTTTATTTTACTTTAAATAGGCAAATAATGTTCTTCTAATGTCCTTTACCATTTTGTGAGAATGTTTTATTGGCAAAAATTTTGATTACATGCAATTCTAAGTGGTATACATTTTTCTGTGATGGATAATACACACTGTCTGGCCAGTGTCACTCAATTTGTCTACTTTCTGGTGTTCCCAGTATATATTGTGTCTTGTAAGCCACCTCCAAATCAAATGACCTAAATGATTTTATTATTTCTATGGACTTGGTGAGCCAGAGAGGAGGCAGTGGGGCCCAACCTTCTTAGCCAACAATATCTGGGGCCTAATCTGGATAGCCTGAATGGCTCAGGGTGACTTGTATAGATAGGACCAAAATACTTGAAGCTGGAATATCTGATTCTAAGATGACTTTTTAAAGTCACATATCTGGCTTCTGCTGGGAAGGCTGAGGGCGGACTCAGCTCCCATTGGTTTTTGTTTCATTTTTTAAAATTATTTATTTATTTACTTATCTACACCAGATCTTAGTTGTGGTGTGTAGCATCTTTTAATTGTGGCAGGTAGAATCCTTAGCTGTATCATGAAATCTTAGTTGCAGCATGTGGAATCTAGTTCCTCCACCAGGGATCGAACCTAGGCCCCCTGCATTGGGAGTAGGGAATCTTAGCCACTTAACTGGATGACATCAACACAGTAGTCTAACACATATATATGGAATTTAGAAAGATGATAATGATCACCCTGTATGCAGGACAGCAAAAGAGATGCAGATATATAGAACAGTCTTTTGGACTCTATGGGAGAGGGAGAGGGTGGGATGATATGGGAGAACGGCATTGAAACCTGTAAATTATCTTATCATATGTGAAATGAATCGCCAGCCCAGGTTTGATGCATGATACAGGGTGCTCAGGGCTGGTGCACCGGGATGACCCAGAGAGATGGAATTGGGAGGGAGGTAGGTGGGGGGTTCTGGAAGGGAACACATGTACAGCCATGGCGGATTCATGTCAATGTATGGCAAAACCAACACAATAATGTAAAGAAGAAAGTCTTTCTTGAATTTGTTACAATAAAAAATAAATAAATAAATGGGGAAAAAAAAGGAAGTTGTCCAGCTCCCAGTGGTGACTGGGGTGTTCCATAAACAATATGAAAACTGAATAGTGTGTAGGACACAGCTTCACTATATGCAGCTTTCACAGTGCCAGCTAGAACACTTTTTCTAGAAATACTTCTACTTGGAGCCCTGATACTCCACACTAGAGAGGTCATAGACATTTTAGCCCACAATCAACAGTCTGTGCTCTACCTGCCCCTCAACCAACCCAGCTCAAATCCAAAGCCCTACATATGAAATATCTTTAAAATAAATCTCCTGAAACCAATATTTATATTTATACCAATCTGCTAAGTATGTATGATTACTGAAAAAAATGTTTTAAATATCCAAGCCCTATCCATTTTTATTGTCAGCTATGGTAAGCCCATTACCTTATTGCCTATGATTTTGTAATTATAATAGCTGTTCCTTTTGAGAGGGCAGATTATTTCCTAATTTGTGACCATACTCATTTTGAAATTTTATATTTTCCACAGAGAATAACTGACACTCTCTATGTTTTGTGCTATTTTCTGCATATCCATCTATCATCTCTCTCTCTCTCTCTCTCTCTCTACATATATATATATATATATATATATTATATATAGGATGAGTTCATTTAAAATTCTTTTAAAAAAATCTTTAGTGGAGTAGAATTGTCTTACATTGTTATGTTACTTTATGCTGTATTGCAAAGTGAATAAGATAAACATGCATTTACTTTTCTATAGTTGTTTTTTTTTCCACAAACAAGAGTATTGAGTAGGGTTCTCTCTGCTATTATTTTATTCTTTTTATGGCTGATTAATATTCCATTATATAGATAATATATATATGTATGTCCCACAGCTTCTTTATCTATTCCTCCATCAATGGGCATTTAGGTTGCTTCCAGTCAAATGGCAACCCACTCCAGTATTCTTGCCTGGAGGATCCCAACGAAGGGGAGCCTAGTTGGGTTGCACAGAGTTGGACACAACTGAAGTGACTTAGCAGCAGCAGCAGCAGCAGTCTTAGCTATTGTAAATAATACTACAGTGAACACTGGGGTGCAGATACCTTTTTGAATCATGGTTTTCTCCATATATATGCCCAGGAGTGGAATTGCAGGATCATATGGTAGCTCTATTTTTAGTTTTATAAGGAACTTTCATACTGCTCTCCATAGAGGCTGTAACAATTTACATTCCTACCAAGAATGTATTAGGGTTCTCTTCTTGCCACACTCTCTCCAGCATTTAATGTTTGGAGATTTTTGTTGATGGCCATTCTCATCAGTGTGAGGTGATACCTCATTGTAGTTTTGATTTTCGTTTTTCTCATAATTAGTGACATTGAGCATCTTTTCTTGTGCTTTATGGCCATCTGTATATCTTCTTTAGAGAAATGCGTATTTAGGTCTTCTGCTCAGTTTTTTTGGTTGATTTTTTTTTTTTATTACCGAACTGCATAAACTGTGTGTGTATTTTGTAGATTAATCCCTTGTCAGACACTTCGTTTACAAATATTTTTTTCCCCATTCTGAGGATTATCTTTTCATTTTGTGTATGATTTCCTTTGCTGTGCAAAAGCTTTTGAGTTTAATAGGTCCCATTTATTTATTTTTATTTTCATTACTCTAGGAAGTGGGTCCAAAAAATCTTGCTGTGATTTGTCAGAGCATTCTCCCGATGTTTTCCTTTACTGCTCTCATAAGATTTTAGTTTCATTTCAACAAACTCTATTAAGGTAGCCAGTTCAAGGAAAACTCACAGGTTGGTCCAAGGGGTTGCAAAAAGTAGGACACGACTGAGTGACTAACTCACAACCACTCAGTATGTAACCTGAGATTTCCCGGTTCCCTTCACTGAGGATAACCCACTCAGTCAGTTCCTGAATTAAGCAAAATTTACCCAGTCCTTCAACTGAGGATATCCCAGGTACCTCTTCCTGAAACTAAGTTTCAAAGAAACCTATTCCCTCACTTAATAAAACAGTATCATCAACCAATAACAGTAAATCCTAGAACCAGGAGAGATTCACCCAGATTCATCTGAACTCCATGGAGGTGGATGGGCACAAGAGGCCTCTGCTGGTACCAAGGCTCTGGATCCTTGTAGAGTTCAAGCAAAGTAAGAGAATCTGCTCTGGTCCCTTTGTTGGCTGGTCATAATTGTCGACTAAAAAATATTTTCATAACCTCAAAATTGAAAGTTATGTTTTATTTGATGAAAACTTGTAATACTTCAAGCCCAAGTGACATCACCTCAAGTGGCCCTGAGAGAACTGCCCCCTAAAATTCTTAATTATAATTTTTGTAATTTATAAGAATTAAAGAAGCATTCACATGAAATGCAACTAAACTGATGCAGCTTATCCATCAAGATGATGACTTGAGTATATACCTTTGCTTCCTGTTCTTTAAAGAAACCATGTAATGACAACAGACAGACACAAAAGGAAATGACTCTATTCATTGAAAAGTATTCTCTGGATGATTAAAGATTTTAATGCATTTCTAGAAGAAAGAGAAGAAAGGATGATGATGAATAAAACAGAGCCAAGAAACTCGAAGCCTAGAATTGCTCACTCTGGAGCAGGAGTGAGGAAAGAAAACTAGTCTATACAGTAAACCTCAGTCTCCAAATTTAGAATCAGGAGGAAAGAAGGGGAGGGGGTAAGGTTGGGGGAAAAGTAGGCCTCAAAATAGGTCAGTTGACTAAAGATAGGTCCATGGAAAGTTAAGTATGGGTCTGTTTCCCCTCATCCTTTGACTATTATTTTTAGTACTTCCACATTTTTTCATTTTCTTCCATAAAACTGAGCAACTTACATTAAAAGGTGGATCATTGACTTAAGAAAAGATGAGAAAACTCACTTTCTTATTGTAAGATTATACTACCTATATCTAAAGCTATAGAAAAATTATGTATAAAGTGACATACCAAAAAATTCTCTCATTAGTGGAAGGGAGAAAGAAAGAAAAATTGCCAATGAAAAGCACAATTATGAAATTATAGATTTCTTTTGGCTTTGGGTATATTAATAATTCACCAAATTGTATCTCATGCAGTATAACTTATTTCAATAGTATATGCTGCCAGTTAAGTTTCAATTCCATACTAAGCCCAAAGTTTCAGAATTATTTTTAAAAGAGAGAAATAGAGAGTATAAAAGTAGATGTGGTGATCTCTTAATAGCCAACCATTGTTTGTATTTATTTTCAAGTTAGAAATGAAGAAGTCAGAGAAATATCTGTCATTAAATTATATTATTGACTGGAGAGAATACACAATGACTGAGAGACCAACAATGCATTGTACAGTTGACACAACTGAATGCTTGCTAGGTGAAAAATCAGCAAAGCCAATGATGGCACTGCCACTTTCCAATAAGAGAGAAACTTTTAAAATTTCAGATTTAATTGCAAACAGTAGGTTAATAGCTGATCTATGGATGAAATACCTGGACTTGATGTTTTTCTATCATCCAGAGTCAGTTTCACATTTTTCCTGAAGATGTGTGTGTGTTTCTGTGTGTATAAATAATGCTCATAACAACAGTGAGTGCTGACATAATCCAGTATAGAATGCATTCTTTAAAATTTCCTGATTTATCCTAGAACAACTCTATGTGATAACATTTACTCTGATGGCATGAAATCATAGACTGTGAAATTGTTGGTACCTTAGTGCAAGTCAAGGCAGTACATCAAAATCTGTAAGTAGTCACTGTTCTTCACTGGCAAGTACTGCTCTCTACCCAAAAAAAAAAAGAAAATCAAATTTCACTTAATAAAATTTCCTAAATAAAAATGAATATCTTTGAATGTTATTAAATTTGCACACTTGAATATATGTCAGTTTTAATATGTCTACTGAGATTTAATTGAAATATCAGAAATTTCACATATTTAGGGCATGCAGTTTGATATGTTTTAACTATGGTATACACCTGTGAAACCATCACCTCAATCAAGATAATGAACAAATCCATCCGACTGAAGTTTCCCATGCTCAAGAGCAAACGCTTCTTCTCTCTTTCATGCCAACTGCAGCAGGACTATGTCCTGATGGTGAATGATTTGCTTCACTGTAGTTTAGTTGATATTTCCTATATGTCTACAATCTTGCTATCTATTTATCTTCCTTAGTGAAGTATCTGCCCAAATCGTCTATTTTTTATTCAGTGATTTGCTTTGTTACTGAATTTCAAGACCTCCTAGAGTTTAAATACAACTCTTTTATCAGATTGTGATTTTCATTCTTCTCTCTCAGGCTTTGTGTCTAGCCTTTTTATCTTCTCAATGGCATCTTTTAAAGGGCAGAATTTTTAAAAATTTTAATGAAGTCCAGTTTATCACTTCTCTTCTTAGAAAAGAAACTACCACTTAATGAGTTTTGATGTAGCATCTAAGAAATAAGATCTAAGATGATCTGAAATGATTATTAAAATCATGCTATCAAAGTTCTATAAGATATGAATTTCTTCATAAACTTCCAACAAACCAAAGTATAGCAACATATTAAAAGCAGAAGCAGGGGGTTCTGGAGGGGGAGCATATGTAAACCCATGGCGATATCATATCATTGTATGGCAAAACTAATAAAAAAAAAAAAAGCAGAAGCAGATAGAAGAATTCAGCTCTCTTCTATCAATCTAGATGGGCTATATCCATCTCATGGCATCACCGACTCAATGAATGAGTTTGAGCATGATCTGGGAGATGGTGAAGGTCAGAGAAGCCTGGAGTGCTGCAGTCCGTGGGATGCAAAGAGTCGGACATGACTGAGTGACTGAACAACAACAACACATACCCAGAAAGGCTCCTTGGACTCAAAAGTCAGAGGATAATTTCAGGCTATAATGAATCTTGCTCCTCCCAGAAACATTCACTTTGAGATCCATCTTGGCTAAGGTGTGCATGCACACCCCAAGGGAGGGTCCTAAGACAAATTAACAAAGCAAGGTGCTTGGCCTGAGAGAAGACAAAGATCACCTCGGAGAACTGCCCCCTTATAAAGGATTAAAACTTCCCCAAGGAGCAACTCGCTCTCTGAGCTCACCCCTCTGCCTTTCCACATGAACTTTTTTTTTTTAAATAAACTTTTTACCTTCTGCCTTCTTGCCTGAATTTGCTCTTGACTATGCAGGCAAGACTAGGGACCTTAGACATTACAGCTGGCTCCTGTGGTCCAGTGGTTAGGACTCCTGGTCTGGGAAACTAAGACCTTGCTTCCAGCTGCTGCTTGCTGCTGCTTGCTGAAGCTGGCAATTACTGCTAAGCGCATCTGAAATCAGTGTAACTAAAACACATAGGGGTAGAGTCATAATTTTTCTTCTATTCACAAGAGAATTAATTCTCAGGTAAATAAAGTAATTTGTCTGGTGCCATCCAGCTAGAATATGTAGAGCTTGGATTTTGACCCTGGCTTTGATTTAGGAAATGAATTTGGAGAATGATGGAAAATATCAAGAATGACGAAAAAGGAAAATAATACATTTGAAAAAAGGAAAGGTTGAAATATGATTGAAACAGGAGAGAAGCGCGTAGGACATAACCTTTAAGACAAGGATATAGCCCAAGGACATAACATAAACTGATCAGACTAAACAGGAAGAAGATGGCAGACAGTCAGCTTCCCACCTGAGCCTCAGTGTATGCTCATTGGAACAAATCCACAAGCGCCCACAGGAGCCATGACAGTCCAAGGCCAATCTGGAAGGTCAAAAAGTAGGCCATGGCTCCTCCCCCAAAATAGCCAGAATATTCCTCCCACTTACTAGCCTATGAAATTTCTCACCCCTATAAAAACTGACAGTACCATAACCGGAGGCCACTCCTGCCTTCTGAAACAGCCCACACCCTGTGGAGTGTTCCTCTCCAAATAAATTCACTCTTTGCCATCAGGGCTTCCCTGATGGCTCAGATGATAAAGAATCTGCCTGCAGTACAGGAAACCTGGGCTCAGTCCCTGGATTGGGAAGGTCTTCTGGAGAAGGGAATGGCTACTTACTCCAGTGTTCTTGCCTGCGGAATTCCATGGACAGAGGAGCCTTGTGGGCTGTAGTCCAGGGGGTCACAAAGAGTTGACTAACACTTTCTGAATGACTAACACTTTCACTTTCACAGACTTTTACCTATCACTTTGTCTCTAACTACATTCTTTCTGAGACAAGACATCAAGAACCTGAGCTTCATTAAGTCTTGAGACCGGGTATGTCTTAGTTAAAGACTGAGTTTAAGTTTCAATCTAGGTTTTGGCTGGGTTCGAGTTTTGATCCATGGATTCAAGTCCCAGTCTGAGTTGCAGGGTTTCAGCATCATGAGAAAAAAGAGGGGATTATGAATTCATGCTATTAGACCCTGTTTGGGGAGTCTAATGTACTTTCAAAAACTGCACTTTCTTATACTCTTATTCTGCTGACATTTCTGGAAGATTTTACTGTTGTTCAATTTTGAGTGTTGACTTTAGAATTCATTATGCTGTTTTTATATTTTTGCCTTCAAAGTTTCATTGAGAGAAGTTAGGGTTAGATATAATAACCATTTGTTTGTAGCTAGTAATGACTTCAAGAGATTCTAAAGAACCTTTTAGCTTACTTTTCCTCTATTATTTCTTCTCTCCCATTAATTTATGTTTCTTTTAGGTACTGGCACACAGTTCTCTTAATTTTTTTTTTGACAGCTCTTTTCAACAGATGTCTGAAAAATGTGAAATTTCTTCTACCTCCACCTTTCAGCATTATTCTTTTTCCTAATAACTTTAATATTTTGTTCCATTTTCTCTATATTCTTCTCACTAAGTTTGGGGATTCATAACTTGCCTTTAATACTTTTTTAAAGAAAAGCAATGACATTAATGATTTCTGCTGCCCACAGATATGTGTATTTCTGCAATGAATATGATTTTTAGATGACATTATATTTACCATAAATCCTTTCATTTATACAAAGTGATTTTTTTCGTTTATATTTATTTATATTTATTTTTTGTAAAATTTTCATTAGAATCTATTCCAAATATATATTGAGTTGTTTAATGAATGTCAGACACTGATCAGGGATTGTGAAATAGTTGTAAAAAGGCAAATAAGGTCTTTATTTTCAAAAACCTTATAGTTAAGTAAGCACAGGCAAAGTAATTTAGTTATTAATTAAATAAGGCTAGTGCAGATAGTATTAAGAATTATTATGAGAGTGAAATAAAAAAAGGATATAAGCTAAATGACAGTAACTTTTTTTTTTTAATAGGTAGGACAGAGCAGCCTTCTAAGGAATTTGAACTGAAAAGTAAACTAGTGAAGGAGCTAGTTGTAAGGGAGGAAAACTTCCTGATCAAGGTGGACCACAGTGCAAACATTCATAAGCAGAACTAATTTAGGTGCTCTAAGACAGAAGAAAACTAAGCTCGCCAGCTCACAGTAGCTTGAGTAAGGGATAAAGTCAACTGTTAGATGAGAGCTAAATCATTCAGGGCTTTGCAGACCAAAATAAGAAATTTATATTGTATTCTGAGTGCAATGAGAAGACGGAGAAGTTTAAAGCAGGGTGACATAAAGTTATGAAGATTATTCCAGCTACTTTGTGGATAAATAACTGATAGAGCAAGAGCAGAAGCAGGAAGATCATTTAGGAGGGTGTTACATGATTCCAAGAGAAGATCTAGGGTTGGCTTGCAGTAGGATGGTAGAATCGGAGAAGGCAATGGCACACCACACCAGTACTCTTGCCTGGAAAATCCTATGGACGGAGGAGCCTGGTATGCTGCAGTCCATGGGGCCGCTAGGAGTCGCTGGACACGACTGAGCGACTTCACTTTCACTTTTCACTTTCATGTATTGGAGAAGGAAATTGGCAACCCACTCCAGTGTTCTTGCCTGGAGAATTCCAGGGACCGGGGAGCCTGGTGGGGTCGCACAGAGTCGAACATGACTGAAGCGACTTAGCAGCAGCAGCAGCAGGATGGTAGAATAAAGAGAGCAGACAGATGGAAATCAAGACATACTTTGGTGGAAGAGACTCTGGGGAACGATTCAGGCTGTTACTCAGCGTTTGGTCCTACTTGTCTGGGGAAGAGCAGTAGCGAGATAGGAAAAATGGAATTGGAGGTATCCACATTGTTTGTTGCTGAAACCATCAATGCAGACTTGTCCACAGCAATTATATTTACACTCACCCCATACAAATACACATCAATGGAAAAGAAGCAGTGCAGTTTTATGTATGTTCATACTTGGCTAATTATTTTTGGTATCTTTAAACAACTTATTATTTATGATTATTGCTTTCACATCTTGGAGATATTCTTTAACTTTTCAGTAAAAGATGCCCAACAGTTAGAATACTAGAACTCTTTTTTTGCTATTATTAAAACTATACTTTTCAGTACTCACCCGTTAATGAAATTAATTTATTTTTCTTAATAAATTTTAGAATGTTTATAGTTTATAATTTGTGATCTCATAACATATCTTGTATTAAGTTTCAAGATATATTTGATTTTTCAGTAAACACTTTAATTGAACTTACCATTTGAAAACATCCCATATTTTCTTATTTTTAATGTTGTTACCATGGTAACAATAGCTGTTTCTCATCTAACAATTTCACCTCAATGAAAAAGCCATGCCATTCTAGACAGAAATGATAGGGTGCATAGTTTCCTGATCTCTCCCTATCATTTTCTCTTCATGATCATGATGACAGAGTGTAATGCTTATTTTGAAATTCTGATTGTGTAATGCCATCTTGCTCTAAGGTTTATAGCAAGTCTTAGTTCTCTTTGTTTCATGTTGCTGTAATGTACATGCTAAATGGCTACCTGATTTTACCACTTAAACAATAATCATTCTACTATTATAGTTTCGTGGTGTGAAAATTGACTTACAAAGGTGAAACTCCTGCTGAAATACTCAGTGTATTTAAGCTTTGAGCTTTGCAATGTGCTGTCTCTGCAAGTCTCAAGTGGATACCTTGATGCAAGATTTTGTTTTATTTGAATCAAATGCCTATTTAAGCTCATTTAACATTTTAAACCCCTCTTTTTAGAGAAAACCTCGTATAGGACCTATCTGCTACTTGAGTATCCAATATCTATTTTCCCTTTAAAATACTGCACCTTGAGTTTATTATAAGCTATGAAAGGATGCCAGTTGAACTGTCTTCTAGGAAACCATGAAAGGTTCTGTTTCAGCTGTGATGTACACTTGTTTGTTTCTCTTTGCTTCTCACGTGCTTTCTATAGATGTTGACCAATCATTTCAGAGACCATATTGGGCCATGAAGAAGTAATTTGAGCATAAGCATCATGAGGTAAGGATGGCCAGGGAGGAAGTTAAAAAAAAAAAAAGGCTGAGCTTCTTCTGTCATTTTGAACCCTCCATAACAGCCCTGTACTAGCTACCTCTGGATTTCATGTTATGCAAAGAAAGCTGAGCTCTGCAGAATTGATGCTTTTGAAATACACTGTTGGAGAACACTTGAGAGTCCATTGAACAGCAAGGAGATCAAACCAGTCCATCCTAAAGGAACTCATCCCTGAATATTCACTGGAAGGACTGATGCTGAAGCTGAAGTTTCCATACTTTGGCCACGTGATGCGAAGAACTGACTCATTGGAAAAGACCCTGATGCTGGGAAAGGCAGGAGGAGAAGGGGACAACAGAGGATGAGATGGTTGGAAGGAATCACCGACTTGATGGACATGAGCTTGTGCAAGCTCTAGGAGTTGGTGCTGGACAGGGAAGCCTGGCGTGCTGCAGTCCATGGGGTTGCAAAGAGTTGGACATGACTGAGTGACTGAACTGAACTGAAACAACATAAACCTTTATACTTTGCTTAAATCATTAGATCTTCTATTAGTGTCTTTCAAATGTATTGCCTAACTCATGTGCCTTATATAGTAAAGCCAGCTGTGATGTCTGTACACATTGATATTCAACATCTGATAATATTGATAATTCTCTCTGAGATTTAATTTATGTTAATTCTGTATGAGTTAATTTAAACCTTCCATTTGACCTTCACAACAACTCTATGAAGTATGTATTATTAACTCTAATACTCTGGCCACCTGATGCAAGCTTCTAACTCATTGGAAAAGATGCTGATGCTGGAAAGATTGAAGGCAGAAGGAGAAGAGGACCACAGAGGATGAAGTGGCCGGATGGTATCACTGATGCAATGGACATGAATTTGGGGAAAGTCTGGGAGATGGTAGGGGACAGGGATGCCTGGAATACTGCAGTCCATGGGGTCATGAAGAGTCAAACATGACTTGGTGACAGTGAACAACTATTATCTCCTTAGTTCAGATGAGAGAACTTAAACATATGGGGTGGGTAAGAGAGCTTACCAAGGTCACACTCTTCTGGGTTGTGTTAGCCATTGAATCCACTCAGCTTGCCCCAGAGGAACATTTTTGACTGATAGCTTTATATGCCCTCTAGAAAGCTGTCATCACTGACTCAATGGATATGAGTTTGAGCAGACTCCAGGAAATAGGGAAGGACAGGGAAGACTGATGAGCTGCTGTTCATGGGTTCACAAGGAGTCAGACAGGACTTAGCAGCTGAACAATAAGAAGAAAGCTGTAGGTCTGTATTGAAACAGGGCCCTAAATGGAGCCTGAAAGAGTATTTTGCCATTAAAGGGAAACAGCTCTGAACCTGATTAATAAAGTCACAATAGTTTGCAGTTTTACTTAACATCTTATTTTTTAAATTTATTTTGAATTGAAGAATAATTGCTTTACAAAATTTTGCTGTTTTCTGTCAAACCTCCACATGAATCAGCCATAGGTATACATACATCCCCTCCCTTTTGAACCTCCCTCTCATCTCCCTCCCCATCCCACCCCTCTAGGATGATACAGAGCTCCTGTTTGAGTTTCCTGAGCCATACAGCAAATTCCCGTTGGCTATCTATTTTACATGTGGTAATAAAAGTTTCCATATAACTTTCCATACATCTCACCCTCTCCTCCCCTTTCCCCATGTCCACAAGTCTATTCTCTATGTCTGTTTCTCCATATTCTTTAATTATCTGGTTTAACATACATTTGTGGTTATTTGTTTTAAGCATTATGTTTCAAGGACAGGCATTGATGTTAAGCAAATAGTCTGTAGAAGAATATTTCTTCTCCCATTAAATTACCATTAGTAGTCTATGAATCAAAATAAAAGAATGAAATTCATTCTCAGAATCAGAAACAAAGGAAAACAATAATGTCTTAATACAGAATAAAAACTCTGTCT
Organism: Antilocapra americana; assembly: GCA_007570785.1. NCBI lineage: Eukaryota > Metazoa > Chordata > Mammalia > Artiodactyla > Antilocapridae > Antilocapra > Antilocapra americana. The sequence continues at coordinate 771,329 of ML660211.1, read as the reverse complement.
AGAATTCTATTGGAATTACTAAGATGGGTCCTAAAATCACAGGGATATCAGTTATTTATTGACTAAACTATCTGCTGTAGCATATGCAAAGCTCAGTATAGAAACTGTCATGTTTAATTTAATCAACAGCATTATGTCTAGAGTACAATACTTTTCCCATTTTATAGATGGAGAGATGGAGAACTAAATGAATATTAGGCATTCACACTCCATTAGTACATAAACAGCATCTTATTTCATGTTGTATTGCTTCTCCTAAAACAGTGCCTATCATATGCTAGATATTTGCTAATAATGGTCTTGAATAGAAATCACATATCTGGAAAGGGATGGAGCTAATTTTAACACTCCATGTTTATACAATGCAACCTAACACCACTATTCTGTAGTGTTTAATTTGGAGAGAAGTTGTAAAGTCTATTCTTAAGATAGAATTCCAAAGGGACAACAGTTTAAAAGATGCTTGCAAAGTAGATAATTATCACGCTTACACATTGCTTTGGGGGAAGAACCCTTTGTTATTAGAAGAAAACCAGGAACTTTTATGCCAGATCAACATGAAGTAAAGTATTTATGTTTATATATAGTTATTCCTGTTGTTGTCATCAACTCATTTAAAGATATAACTATGAATGTTAACTTTGAAGTCTGTATTTCTCCTTTGGCTCTATTTTGTCAGGAGCATGATGCATTACCACATGTCATTAAGTTAAAAATTTTTCTCAACTACTAAGCTTATAATTAAAAAAAGTTATTGGCTATAAATTTGTAGTGTTAATGATATTAACATAGGAGTACACTTACTCTGTGTCTTTTCTAGTTCCCCATACTAACTCTGATGATGTATTGTGATAATGCATATAGAAACATTAAACTCATGCTCTTGCTTAAACTTGTGTTCTAAATACCATTTTAATTACATTAATGTATGCTTGTATGTGTGTGAATTGATGTAATATTTTTTTTCATAATTGTGTGAAAGATTTTGGTTGAATTAACCATATAATCAGATAATTGCTTCTTAAAGTATTTAGCTGTTCAGCAACTATACCTGACATATGCAAAAATGTTTCAATAATTAGAGAAATTAAATCTCTGACTATCTTATTAAAGCAGAAAGAAATTAAATCACTTCTCTTTAACCTATTTATTCTGTTATTAACCCTACCAGGAGTTCTTAGACATTATTTTTCTAATTACTCTCATGTGAAGTTTTATACCACAGTATACTGTGTATGTCCATATTTTATGCATATCTAATTTATACATTAAAAGGTAAATAAGTTTCACTACCCCCGCCATCTGCTTCAGCATCCTTTCGCGGTGATGCAGTGGTTTAAAAAAAAAAAAAAAAAAACCTGCCTGTAGTGCAGATGACTTGGGAGATATGGGTTCAGTCTCTGAATCAGGAAGATCCCTTGGAGAAGGAAATGGCAATCCACTCCAGCATTCTTGCTTGGAAAATTCCATGGACAGAGAAGCCTGGTGGGCTCCTTCCTTTCAGTGTGGGCTGGATTTGGTGGTGGTGGTGGTGGTGGTGGTCAGTCACTCAGTCGTGTCCAACTCTTTGCAACCCCATTGACTGCAGCACGCCACGCTTCCCTGTCCTTCACTATCTCCTGGAGTTTGCTCAAACTCATGTCCACTGAGTTGGTGATGCTCCCTAATAATCTAATTCTCTGCCACCCCTTTCTCCTTTTGCCTTCAATTGTCCCCATTATCAAGATCTTTTCCCTTCACATCAGGTGGCTAAACTATTGGACTTTCGGCATCAGTCCTTCCAAAGACTATTCAGCGTTGATTTCCTAAAGGATTGACCAGTTGGATCTCCTTGCTGTCCAAGGAGTCTCAAGGATCCTTTCCAAAACCACAGTTCAAAAGCATCAGTTATTTTGTGTTCAGACTTCTTCTCACATCCGTACATGACTACTGGAAAAACCATAGCTTTGACTAGACAGACCTTCGTCGGTAAAGTGATGTCTGCTTTTTAATTCTCTTTGTGAGTTTGTCATAGTTTTCCTTCCAAGAAGCAAGCTTCTTTTAATTCATGGCCGCAGTCACTGTCTGCAGTGATTTTGGAGGCTGTCACTGTTTCCATTTTTCCCCTTCTATTTGCCATGAAGTGATGGGACTGGATGCCATTTTCTTTGTTTTTGAATGTTGCGTTTTAAGCCACCTTTATCACCCTCTTCTTTCACCTTCATCAAGAGTTTCCTTAGTTCCTTTTCACTTTCTGCCATTAGAGTGGTCTCATCTGCCTATCTAAGTTATTGATATTTCTCCGACAGTCTCGATTCCAGCCTCCTCCTTACTCTCTTCTTGAATCACTGGCATTGGGGGAAGACAGCTGTCATGCGATGGGAACACTCAAGAAGTACTGTAGAAAGGTTCCCACAGTGAGGCTCTGAGGCCACCTGTTGACAACCATGTGAATGAGTCATCTTGGCACAAGATCCTCAAGCTCTAGGCAAGTCTTCAGACTGCCCCAGCCACAGCCAGTACATTGACTGCATCCTGGTGAGACTTCCAGATGAGAACCACCCAGCCTAGACTTCTAGAGAACCACTCCCAGAATTCTGACCCTTAGAAACTTGAGATTAAAAGTTTATAATTTTAGGGAATTCCTGGGCGTCTGATGGTGAAGACTCTGCATTTTCATTGCTGAGGGCTGGATTCATTTCCTGGTCAGGGAACTAAATGCTGCAAGCCATGCAGTGTGGCCAGAAATAAAAATGTGTGCGTATATTCTCAGCTGAGTTGAACTCTTTTTGTCTACATAGACTGCAGCTCCCCAGGCTCCTCTATCCATGCGATTTTCCAGACAGGAATACTGGAGTGTGTTGCCCTTTCCTCCTCCAGGGGATCTTCTCAACCTAGGGATCGAACCTGTGTCTCTTGTGTATCCTTCATTGGCAGGCAGATTCTTTACCTCTGTGCCACCTTCGAAGCCTGAAAAAAATAAAATAGTTTGCAATTTTAAGCTGTTAAATTTCATGGCAGTTTGTCATGCAGCAATTGATACGTAATATACCATGGTTAATTATTTTTTTGCACGTATTTGCTTTCCTTTTGATATAATTATTTTTACTGTGGCAATAGGTTCTATTAGATTGCGTTATTACATTTAAGTTATACTCATAAATTACCTCTTCTAATATTCCAAACTTTTCAATTCAAGTATCTGCAGATACCCTAGATTTTTAAGGCTGTGGTCATAATGAATTTTAATTTTATGTTTGCATGTTATTTAGAGTTTATAAACACTTTAACAAGTATTACAAGGTTTAAATCTTAAATAATGCTAAGAGAGGCATTAATCATATTTTCTGACTTTCTAAGATTAAAAAATGCTTCTGCACTTTCATATTTTATGTTCTCAGAGTCACACAGCAGGTGAATCAATGCAGGGTCTTTGATTCAGTAATAATGATTTTTCCAAGGCTTCATGTTGGAATGGATTCTAATGTATCCCATGTAAAGATGAAAGAAAGGGATACTGGCTACTGTGTTGCCATGAATAAAATGTATCTATGTGAGACATGTTTTATTGGAATGTTAAAATGTACATTTGTGGTATGATCATTTTAAAGAAAATATCAAAATTAACTGTATATTAAAACATTCTAAAATATGGTTAACCCATTAGAAGTACATCATTTATTTTTGATTGAGTTTCATTACAAGAAGAGACAAAGAATGAATCACAGTGTCAGACCAGCTTCTCTTTATGGTATTAAGTATAAATAATTAATTTGAATATACACAGTGAAGAGTCATAGCTATATCTTTATTCACTTGCTGTTTGGTTTTAGATACTTTCTTTTACCTCTGTGTTATTTTTACATTTTAGTGGAATGTTTAGGGACTGTGGGACAATTTTGGTACTGCTTATTATTTGATAGCTAAAAATATAATTACATAGATTGTGTTAAACAGTGATTTTTTGAGCAATACTAATTTTTGTAATTAATAAGAGCTATAATATTGAATTGTTCACTATAATGAATTAGTTATTAAATATTTACTTATCTGATGGACTTACTTGTAAACATAGAAACAGCATCATATTAACTTCAAAAAGAATGGATCTAAGTTTTGTAAAAGAATCTTGCATATATTAAATTTGCCCTCTGAATACCTAAAGAAGATAATCAGCCTTAAAAATGACATAAATGATACATGAAAGTGGGGCTTCCCAGGTGGTACTAGTGGTAAAGAACCCACGTGCAAGTGCAAGAGACCTAAGAGATGCAGGTTCGATTTCTGGACTGGGAAGATGCCCTGGAGGAGCCCCTGGCAACCCACTCCAATATTCTTGCCTGGAGAATCCCATGGATAAAGGAGCATGGCAGGCTACAGTCCATAGGGTTGCAAAGAGTCGGACACTACTGAAGTGGCTTAACACACATATTGAAAGTTATTGTCTGTTTTTTCCAGGAGAATCCAAAGGTGGGACATATAAATTAGGTGGGATATGAACACTATACCAGATATGAAGCAGTAACAAAGATATACCAGATATGAAGATATGAAGGAGAAATACAATCAGGTAGTTAAGCATGTGGATTTAGTTGACAGACTATATGAGTTTGAAATCTATCTCTACCATTTACTGTATGTGAGATCCTGGACAAGCTACTTGAATTCAATTTTATATATCTTTCTTAAGCCACTGGATTTTCTCTTGTATATTAATGGTTATAGTTTCTAACTAATGAATGTGGTATTATATCATCATCTTTGCACAATTTGTTATAATTTTTTTTACTATTAATAATGCTAAATGTTAGTACCTAGAACAGTAGCCTACACAATTAGGTCTTCAATACTATTAGAACTATAAGCAGCACAAGCTACCTGTATTGAATCCATACTAGTGATAGAATCCATCCATGTTACAATTTCTTCTTCTAAGATTTATGTCCATAAGTTGGCATTTTATATTTCCAAAAGCTACTCTAGACAATTTCCTTTTCCTTTAGGCCAAATAGGCTCAAAATGAAGGTTTATTTTTGCTATTGTAGAATATTATTAAAATTTAAAATTTAATATTCTACTAATAGAAAAAATAAACCTCATAAATAAATAAATTATATTTATATATAATTCTTTTATATTATTTTCATAAAAATTTTTGCTGGTTTTACACTGTAACAGGAGAAGGAAATGGCAACCCATCCCAGTATTCTTGCCTGGAGAATCCCATGGACAGAGGAGCCTGGCAGGCTACAGTCCATGGTGTCACAAAGGGTCAGACAACCTGAGCGACTGAGCTCTAAACACGATGCTCATACTATCAAAGTGTAAATTAAGTTGCTGGTCACACACCTGGATTCTGCTTTTACTTATTCAAATCTGAAGAATGAATGGGGCCCTAATATTACCAACCATGTGACTTAGTTTAACCAATAGGAAGTGCGTAGATATGATGGCAGAGAGTTGATACACTTGTGTGGTCATGATGCCTCTCTTGCACGTCTGACACTGCAGTGAGAAGTTACCCCAGCTAGTCCATTCCTCCAAGGAGTTAGACAGATGGAACAGACCCAGACCCAAACTGAAGCAGAGAGCCAGGCTGAGCCCAGTCTGACTCAAAATCTTCCAGGCATAGACACATGAGGCTGTTTTCTAATGCTTTGTGTGTAGTATTGTGGCAGTAACTGCTTGACACACTGACTTATAAGAATGAATCAACTATGTGGAAAATAAATGATAGGGATATGAGGAAGTTAAATATAGGGCCTTAATCCTGATGTTATTTAAAATACATGTGTGTACTAAGCTGTTCCAGTTGTGTCTGACTCTTTGCGACGCTATAGACTGTAGACTGCCAGCTCCAGGGATCTGGGGTATAATACTGGGGTGGGTTGCCTTGCCCTCCAGGCGATCTTCCAGACCCAGGGATCAAACCTGTGTCTCCTGCATTGCAGGCAGATTCTTAACCACTGAGCCACAGGGGAAGCCCTATTTAAAATACAGTTAATAAAAATTTGAGAAAGTAAATATGTTTTTCCATTGAAACAGCAGAATGGTGTTGGTGCTGCAATATGTCATCAAGCTGAGAATAGTTATGGTTAACCATTGTTGTCATATCCACACTCTACCATTTCCAATAGATAATTTTTTCCAAAATGAAACTTAGAAATTTAACTACAAACGATGTGTTCCGTTGCATGTTGGTCTCTGACTACGGGCAGTGATGCTACCAGCTTGGAGTGCCTGAGGCACTCACAGGGCCATAATGCTTGTTCAGAGCTCCCACAGACATTCAGACAGTAGGAGCCAAGCTTGGTTCTTTTTATTAGTGCAAGATATTGTAAGATGCACCTCAGTAACAACCAGCAGGTAATTGAAAAAACAAGGCTTATTCTCCCAGGTCATGGAGGCAACATGGTGGGCCTGAGAGCCACATAGGGAGGTCATGTAGGGCTAGGAGAGAAAGAGACAGATGCCAAAATTGTGGCCCTTGTATTGTTGTTTTTCAGTTGTTAAATTGTCTTCAACTCTCTGCAACCCCATGGACTGCAGCACACCAGGCTTCCCAGTCCACCTCTGTCTCCTGGAGTTGGCTCAAACTCACGTCCATTGAGTTGGTGAACTATCTCACCACTTTAACTTCTGCCATCTCTGCCTATCAGTGCCAAATCAAATCGTGGAGATAGTTTTGAGTGAAATAGGAAAAAAAAAAAAAACAACAGTTTTATTGCTTTGCCAGACAAAGGAGACACAGTAAGCTTTTGCACCCCACCCCCCCCCAAACTGTGTCCCAACCTAGGAGGATTTGAAGAGGAGTTTTGTAACAATGGTTCTTCAAGAGCAGGGATACTCATAAGATTAGGGTGTGTTCAGGGCCATTACTCCTTTGTTGTTGTTCAGTTGCCAAGTTGGGTCTGACTCTGCGATCCCATGGACTGTAGCATGCCAGACTTCTCTGTCCTTCACTATCTCCCGGAATTTGCTCAAACTCATGTCCATTGAGTCATCGATGCCATCCAACCATCCCATTATCTGTTGTTACCTTCTCCTGTTCTCTTCTCTAGTGAGTCAGCTCTTCTCATCAGGAGGCCAAAGTATTGCAGCTTCAGCTTCAGCATCAGTCCTTCCAATGAATATTCAGGGTTAATTTCCTTTATAATTGACTGGTTCGATCTCCTTGTTGTCCAAGAGACTCTTAAGAGTCTTCTCAAGCACAACACTTCAAAAGCACCAGCCTTTAGGGCTCAGCCTTCTTTATGGTCCAATACCTACATCTGTACATGACTACTGGAAAAAATCATAGCTTTGACTATATGAATCTTTGTTGGCAAAGTGATATCTTTGCTTCTTAATATATTCTCTAGGTTTGTTATAGCTATTCATCCAAGGAGCAGATGTTTTTTAATTTCATGGCTGCAGTCACAGTCAGCAGTGATTTTGGAGACCAAGAAAATAAAATCTGAAACTGTTTCCACCTTTTCCCCATCTTGCCATGAAGTGATGGGACTGGATGCTGTGATCTTAGTTTTTTTAATTACTTTAATTTCATGTAATTTTAAAAGATTCTTTTATATGTACCATTTTTAAAGTCTTTATTGAAAATCTTATTTCCCTGGCTAGGAATTGAACCCACACACCCTACACTGGAAGGAAAATTCTTAACCACTGGACTGCCAGGGAAATCCCTCAAGTAATCTTGATGAGTTCCTCTGGTTCTTTTAACGTAGCCTCAGGTGGTCTTTCTCTGGTTTGGAGAATGCTGATACCTTAAAGAGCTCAAAGATACTGTTATGTGTATACCTTGAGGAGGAACTAGGACCTGCCCCAAGACGGCAGCCCACCAGGCTCCCCCATCCCTGGGATTCTCCAGGCAAGAACACTGGAGTGGGTTGCCATTTCCTTCTCCAATGCATGAAAGTGATAAGGCAAAGTGAAGTCGTTCAGCCATGTCCGACTCTTCGCGACTCCATGGACTGCAGACCACCAGGCTCCTCCGTCCATGGGATTTTCCAGGCAAGAGTACTGGAGTGGGGTGCTATTGCCTTCTCCAGGAATTAGGATGAGGGAAGGGAAAAGCTTTTTGTTATCTACATAACCCAGTGCTTTCTATAAAGGAAACTTCATGCGTGGGGTGGCCTGGTTCCTTACCTGGTTGTTTTGTCAGTAGTTGTGACTTGAAATTGTTAGTTGCTCAGTGGTGTCTGACTCTTTGCAACCCCATGGACTGTATCCCATCAGGCTGCTCTGTCCATGGGCTTCTCCAGGTAAAAATAACGGTGTGAGTTGCCATTCCCTTCTCCAGGGGATCTTCCTGTTAGGTAATTAGAAAAGGAAAAAGGAGTCCAGAATGGCAGTGGCTAAAAGACAAAGAAGGGAAAAGCCCTTAAAAGTAGAACAAAGGAAGGTCCAAGGACTGGAGTGAGAACCTCAGGTAGAACAATCAGCCCTCCTGGGTAGCCAGATTTACATAGGATAGGCTCAGGGGGAGGAGAAATAACATGTAAAAAGATGAGCCAAAATTGAGCCAGGGGATTCTCTTCTCTTCCAGTCTTTTGGGTCAGCCCACCCTCATACCTCAAGGATGTATTTCCCTTTGCTTGCCAACTAAAACTGAGCTATAACACGGAGCTGTAACATTGGTCCATCCATTGCTTCAAACTGTTGCTGTGGCAAGACAGAAAAGAGGAAATTACAAACTCCTCCAACATTCCCAACCAAGGGATTGAACCCAGGTCTCCTGCATTGCAGGCAGATTCTTTACCACTTGAACCACCCAGGAAACCCATACAGCTGGCAATATATTTGTGAAAGAAGAATGTCTTTGAAATGGATTTCTCAGCAATCTAAAGCTTAATGTCAGGCACATACATTACAATCAAAAAAAGCTTATTTTTATGCACTTACAATACTTGCTTATATAATTTTAAAGAATGGCATGCCTTTTCAATTGTTTTGTTCATAGAATGCTATGAAAATATGTGTATGTGTATACATATATGTGTATAATATTTACTACTTACCAGGTAAATCTGTATGCATGTCAAGAAGCAACATTTAGAAATTAACATGGAACAATAGACTGTTCCAAATTGGGAAAGGAGTACATAAAGTTTGTATATTATCACTCTGGTTATTTAACTTACATGCAGAGTACAGCATGCAAAATGCCAGGCTGGATGAAGCACAAGCTGGAATCAAGATTGCCAGGAGAAATATCAGTAACCTCAGATACACAGATGACACCACCCTTATGGCAGAAAATGAAGACCTAAAGAACCTCTTGATGAAAGTAAAAGAGGAGAGTGAAAAACTTGGCTTAAAATTCAACATTCACATAATTAAGGTCATGGTATCCAGTCCCAACACTTGATGGCAAATAGATGGGTAAACAATGGAAACAGTAAGAGACTTCATTGTTTTGGTCTTCAAAATCACTGCAGAAGGTGACTGCAGTCATAAATTAAAAGATGCTGCTCCTTGGAAGAAAAGTTATGATCAACCTAGATAGCATATTAAAAAGCAGAGACAGCTTCTTCTTCGTGAAAACACCAAATGGCGGATGACGCCGGTGCTGCGGGAGGGCCCGGAGGCCCCGGGGGCCCTGGAATGGGAGGCTGCAGTGGCTTCCGTGGAGGCTTCGGTAGTGGCATCCGGGGCCGGGGTCGCGGCCGGGGTCGGGGCCGAGGCAGAGGCCGCGGAGCTCGCGGAGGCAAGGCTGAGGACAAAGAGTGGCTCCCCGTTACCAAGCTGGGCCGCCTGGTCAAGGACATGAAGATCAAGTCCCTGGAGGAGATCTACCTTTTCTCTCTGCCCATCAAGGAGTCTGAGATTATTGACTTTTTCCTGGGAGCATCCCTTAAGGATAAGGTTTTGAAGATTATGCCTGTACAAAAGCAGACCCGTGCTGGCCAGCGGACCAGGTTCAAGGCATTTGTTGCCATTGGGGATTACAACGGACATGTCAGTCTGGGTGTCCAGTGCTCTAAGGAAGTAGCCACTGCCATCCGTGGGGCCATCATCCTGGCTAAGCTGTCCATCGTCCCCGTGCGAAGAGGCTACTGGGGGAACAAGATTGGGAAGCCCCACACGGTTCCTTGCAAGGTGACTGGCCGCTGTGGCTCTGTGCTGGCGCGCCTCATCCCTGCCCCCAGAGGCACTGGCATTGTCTCTGCCCCTGTGCCCAAGAAGCTGCTGATGATGGCTGGCATCGACGACTGCTACACTTCTGCCAGGGGCTGCACCGCCACGCTGGGCAACTTCGCCAAGGCCACTTTTGATGCTATCTCCAAGACCTACAGTTATCTCACCCCTGACCTCTGGAAAGAGACAGTGTTCACCAAGTCTCCATATCAGGAATTCACTGACCATCTTGTGAAGACCCACACCAGAGTCTCCGTGCAGAGGACCCAGGCCCCAGCTGTAGCCACCACATAATTTTATAAAGAGAATAATAAAGTGAATGAAACCAAAAAAAAAAAAAAGCAGAGACATTACTTTTCTGACAAAGGCCTGTCTAGTCAAAGCTATGGTTTTTCCAATGGTCATGTATGGATGAGTGTTGGACTATAAAGAAAGTTGAGTGCTGAAGGATTGATGCTTTTGAGCTGTGGTGTTGGAGAAGACTCTTGAGAGTCCTTTGGGTTGCAAGGAGATCCAACCAGTCCATTCTAAAGGAGATCAATCTTGAATATTCATTGGAAGGACTGATGCTGGAGCTGAAACTCCTATCATTTGGCCACCTGATGTGAAGAAGTGACTCATTGGAAAAGACCCTCATGCTGGGAAAGATCGAAGGTGGGAGGAGAAGGGGGCAACAGAGGGTGAGATGGTTGGATGGCATCACCGACTCAATGGACATGAGTTTAAGTAGGCTCTGGGAGTTGGTGCTCGAATGGGAAGCCTGGCATGCCGGAGTCCATGGGATTTCAAAATCAGACATGACTAAGAGACTGAACTGAGGGAAATACTTAAATAATAGTTTTCCAATCCCTACAATTCATAATTAGAATTTATACATTTCAAGTTCTCATAAGAACTTGAGGTAGCCCCTTCACAACTCTATTCTAATGTTTGAGTATTTTGTGTTTTGTGATATTTTCTAACTCTTCAAACAGTGGTGATTAGAATACAAGAATAGTATATTCTCTATGTTTTTTCTTTCCCTAAATGTACCTGCTAAACCTTTGTGAACACTGCATTGTTTAGAGAACAGCTTATTATATTTGGAGAGAGATTTTGAAGATAGGAGCTTGTGCTATACTGTTGAGCTAAACCTTATCCATTTCTAAGACTTGCACTTTCCCAGCTTCAGGGTCAAGTTCAGTTTACTTAAGTCACTCAGTCGTGTCCAACTCTTTGTGACCCCCTGAACTGCAGCACACCAGGCCTCCCTGTCCATCACCAACTCCTGGAGTTTACCCAAACTCATGTCCATTGAGTCGGTGATGCCATCCAGCCATCTCATGCTCTCTTGTTCCCTTCTCCTCCTGCCTTCAATCTTTACCACCATTAGGGTCTTTTCAAATAAGTCAGCTCTTCAAATCAGGAGGCCAAAATATTGGAGTTTCAGCTTCAACATCAGTCCTTCCAGTGAACACCCAGGACTGATCTCCTTTAGGAGGGACAGGTTGGATCTCCTTTCTGTCCAAGGGATTCTCAAAGGTCTTCTCCAACACCACAGTTCAAAAGCATCAATTCTTCAACACTCAGCTTTCTTTATAGTCCAACTCTCTCATCCATACATGAATACTGGAAAAACCATAGCACTGAGTAAATATACGTTTGTAGACAAAGTAATGTCTCTACTTTTTAATATTCTGTCTATGTTGGTCATAACCTTCCCTCCAAGAAGTAAGCGTCTTTTAATTTCATGACTGCAATCACCATCTGCAGTGATTTTGGAGCACCCAAAAATAAAATCTGACACTGTTTCCACTGTTTCCCTATCTATTTCTCATGGAGTGATGTGACCAGATGCAATGATCTTAGTTTTCTGAATGTTGAGTTTCAAGCCAACTTTTTCACTCTTCTCTTTCAATTTCATCAAGAGGCTTTTTAGTCCCTCTTCAGTTTCTGCCATAAGGGTGGTGTCGTCTGCATATCTGAGGTTATTGATATTTCTCCTGGCAACTTTGATTCAAGCTTTTGCTTCCTCCAGCCCAGCGTTTCTCATAATGTACTCTGCATATAAGTTAAATAAGCAGGATGACAATATACAGTCTTGACATACTCCTTTTCCTATTTGGTATGAGTCTGTTGTTTCATGTCCAGTTCTAACTGTTGCTTCCTGACCTGCATACAGGTTTCTAAAGAGACAGGTCAGATGGTCTGGTATTCCCATCTCTTTCAGAATTTTCCACAGTTTATTATGATCCACACAGTCAAAGGCTTTGGCATAGTCAATAAAGCAGAAGTAGATGTTTTTCTGGAAGTCTCTTGCTTTTTTGATAATCCAGCAGATGTTGGAAATTTGATCTCTGGCTCCTCTGCCTTTTCTAATACCAGCATGAACATCTGGAAGTTCATGGTTCACATATTGCTGAAGCCTGGCTTGGAGAATTCTGAGCATTACTTTACTAGCGTGTGAAATGAGTGCAATTGTGCAGTAGTTTGAGCATTCTTTGGTGTTGCCTTTCTTTGGGATAGGAATGTAAACTGATCTTTTCCAGTCCTGTGGCCATTGCTGAGTTTTCCAAATTTGCTGGCATATTGAGTGCAGCACTTTCACAGCATCATCTTTCGGGATTTGAAATAGCTCAACTGGAATTCCATCACCTCCACTAGCTTTGTAGTGATGCTTTCTAAGACCCACTTGACTTCACATTCCAGGATGTCTGGCTCTAGATAGTAATCACACCATCGTGATCATCTGAGTCATGAAGATCTTTTTTGTATAGTTCTTCTGTGTATACTTGCCACCTCTTCTTAGTATCTTCTGCTTCTCTTAGGTCAATACCTTTTCTGTCCTTTATCGAGCCCATCTTTGTATGAAATGTTCCCTTGGTATCTCTAATTTTCTTGATGAGATCTCTAGTCTTTCCCATTCTATTGTTTTCCTCTATTTCTTTGCATTGATCTTTGAGGAAGGCTTTCTTATCTCTCCTGGCTATTCTTTGGAACTTTGCATTCAGATGGGATTATCTTTCCTTTTCTCCTTTGCTTTTCACTTCTCTCATTTTCACAGCTATTTATTTGTAAGGCCTGCTCAGACAGCCATTTTGCTTTTTTGCATTTCTTTTCCTTGGGGATGGTCTTGATTCCTGTCTCCTGTACAATGTCACGAACCTCCATCCATAGTTCATCAGACACTCTGTCTATCAGATCTAGTCCCTTAAATCTGTTTCTCACTTCCACTGTATAATCATAAGGAATTTGATTTAGGCCATACCTGACTGGTCTATTGGTTTTCCCTACTTTCTTCAATTTAAGTCTGAATTTGGCCATAAGGAGTTGATGATTCGAGCCACAGTCAGCTCCCGGTCTTGTTTTGCTGACTGTATAGAGCTTCTCCATCTTTGGCTGCAAATAAGGAGTAAGTGTCTTTTAATTTCATGGCTGCGATCACCATCTGCAGTGAAGCTGATTCCAGATGGTGATTGCAGCTTCAAGGTCAAAGAAAGAGTAGAAGTCAGTGACAGAGACATCAGTGGTTTAATGGATAGGGGACAGGGCTTCCATGTCTGAAGCAGGGCCCTGGATAGACACTCCACAGTGTACAGCACACAACAGGCAGGGCATTGTTAACTACACATTTGCGCTTGCCAAGGGCATTTACAATCTGCGTCTGCTGGACTGAATCCTGTGTTGCTCTACTTGTTGACTTTAGTCATGCTCTGAAAGGAGTTCTCTATAGGGTAGAGAACAGAAATGAGGCACTTGTGTTCCAGGAAAACTGGTGGAACAGGTCTTTCGATAGTTAAAGTATTTTTAGGAACTGGTTTTGTGAGCCCAATCCCTGCACCTCCTTTTATCTAGGAAATCCAGTCATGGTGACATTAACTCCTTGTGACTAGCAGAAAACCTTTTGTAGAATAAGTGCTTGATTGCATTGAACTCCCTCTTCACCAGAATCACGTTTATTTACCTTCCCCCTCTGCTTCTTTGGAACAGTTTCTCAGAGCCGTCCGGGGTGCAGCCTCTTGTGCTGCAGTCCTCACATCGCCCCAAAGAAAACTCAAATCACAACTCTCACACTGCGCTTTTTTTTTAAAGTCCACAGCATGGTGGCAATCTTCACTCGAGGAGAATGGAATATTACTGTTAGGGGAAGCACACTGATTGAAACCGCCCACCCTGGCCAGGCACCATGGTAACCATTTGCATGAGTTGTTTTATGACAGGAGATCCTGATAAGGAATACGGAACTAATAAGCCACCACCAACCAGACGAGTTCGGGAAAGGCCTACAGGAGAAGGAAGTGTGTCCGTCCCCTTCCCAGAATTCCTCTCACTAGCATCCATCTTGGCTGAGCTATGCGTGCGCCACCAGGAAAGTCTCTGAATTAGAATGATTGGCCAAAGACCACCAGGAAACTAATCCCATCACCATAAAACCCAAGACTGTGAGCCACACAGCAGAGCAGTTCTCCTGGGTTCCCTTACCCTACTGCTCTCCACCCGGGTGCCCTTCCCAATAAAATCTCTTGCTTTGTCAGCACATGTGTCTCCTCGGACAATTCATTTCCGAGTGTTAGGGCCCTGGAAGGGGTCCCCCTTCCTGCAACATTACCAGTTACAGGTTATGGGGGAATTGACGTCAGGTGGGCTTGTTAGTTACCAGGGAAACAGCAGAGGGACACACCTCTCACTACCCTTTTGACAGTAACTGTCACTAGCTAGGGTCTAGGGCAAATACATAGGAAGGTCAGTCATTTGAGTAGGGTGCAGTTGAAGCAGGCGCTGGTTGGGCAAGGAATGTACAGAGAACAAAAGAACAGCTATTTTGAACATGCCTATAATTTTTTTTTTCTTTTCAATTGAAATTATTTTGATTAAATGTGAAATCACAATGTATTGTCTTTTAAATGAAAAGCGTAAATCTAGGAAATGTTTATGTGTGTGTCTTTTAGTTGCTCAGTCATGTCTGATGTTTATGCCTATATAAATCATCTTCCTCAAGTATATAAATCAAATACATTGAAGAAATAATTCTTTGCTTTGGATCAGAAATTAATGTTTTCCGTGATTAATCTTTCAAGTGGCTGAAACGTTTCAATTCTGCAAATTTAAGGATAAAATAATTATGTTTGTAAAGAATTTCTTAAACTGAGTTTGGCTTCCCAGCTGGTGCTCGTGGTAAAGAACCCGCCTGCCAGTGCAGGAAATGCAGGAGAGGTAGGTTCGTTCCCTGGGTCAGGAAGATCCTTCAGAGTCAGACACTACTGAGTGTCTAAGCATGCATGGATAAAACTGAATTTTGACACAGTTATTTTTTAAGATTACTGCTTAGAAATACGTATGAAAACTGCCCAAGTGTCCTTTTCTTTTTCTAAATACATCTAGAAGTGCATCTAAAAGGGGATGAATGATCATTTTTTTCTCAGGAGGGCCATTTTGAGAATGATTTTTATTTATAAACAATGTTTTTATTGTCCTGGTAGTGGACATGTGTTATCTGCATGAACTGGTATATTGAAGGTCATATAAAAATTGTGATAGTGGTAAACAGCAAAAATATTAGGGTCCCTGGAAATGTTACAGTGATGACAAAAGTTTAGCATTTCAGAGGCTTATGTATCATATGTAGTGATTATTATCCCAGTGATTCTGTTTTCACATCATTGTATCTTCTGCCCTGGTGGTGCCTAAGAACTACTTATATCATGAGATAGGTATTCATTTATTAAAATTTGATTTCCTTTTTATCCTTCATACTAGAATTATAAGGCAGAATGATAAAGTATATTTTAGTATTTAGATCCAGTGAACACTTTGATTTTTGTGTCAGGTCAATACTGTCTTCATAATGAGTTCAGAGTATTCCTTCTTTTCCTAGTTTCTGAGTTAGTCTAAAATTGAAATTATTTATTCATTAAATGTCTGCAAGAATTTGCCAGTTTACCTACTCAGAGTTTTCTATGTAGTGAGATATTGCATAGTGAAATTTATTTTATATAATAACTACTTAGGCTATCTATTTGTTTCTTTGAATAGCTTTCTTAGTTTGTGTCTTTCAAAAAATTTGCCCCATTTATTAGTTGGGAAATATATTGGCATAAAGTTTTTCGTATGTCCATATTATCATTGTAAGGTCAGTAGCATCTGTAGTGGTATTCTCATTTCATTTCTGATGTTTCTTTGTATGTTCTCTGTTTATAATTGTAACAGTCTGCTCTGAAGTTTATCAATTTTCTTAGCTTTTCAGAAAACTAAGGAGTTTTGTTCATTTTCTCCATTCTCTTTCTTTTTATACTTTTAATGTTACTGATTTCTTTATCTTCCTTATTTTTTGTTTTGATTTTAATTTACTTTTATTTAGTGTTTTTAGAAGCTAAATATTTCATTTGAGACTCTTCTTCACTGACATTATGTACTTATTTTTAAAGATATATAAATTATGTATTAATCAATGCTTTAGATGCATCCTGCAAGTTTTGATATGTTGAACTTTTATATTAACTCTGTTTAAAATATTTTGCAATATTTCAGGTGGCTTCATTTATTAATGTATTATTTCTTTTGCAAGTTTTTGGTGGGATATTTTTCTGTTAATTTTATTTTATTTCCATCATTATTATAAAATACAGTTGATCCTTGAACAACATGTGTTTGAACTGCATAGGCCAAACTACTATACTACTTATACATGAGTATTTTTCAATAGTAAATACTGGGGTACTACATTCACAGTTAGTTGAGTTGCTGATACAGAACCACAAATACGGAGCGTAACAATAGATACTGAGAAACCATGTATACAGAGTACCAACGTATTATAGGGGAATTTTTGACTGTGTAAACAGTCAGCGTCTCTGTTCCTATATTGTTTGTTCAAGGGTCAACTGTATGTTTCATATAATTTAACTTCTTTTAAATATGCTTAGACTTATTTAAAGGACATAGTCTACTTTGGTAAATATTCCTTATGCTCTTGAAAAAGAGTATATATTCTGCTCATCTTGGGTGGAACATTCTAGAATTTTCTATTTAATCTATAATTACCCATTAGTTCAAGTTGGTTAATAGTATTATTTTATATTTCATACTGTTACTGAACTTTTAACCTCACTGTACTGCTTAATAAGAGAAATTTAAAGAACAGCTCTATAATTTTGGGTTTATCTATCCTTTTAGTTTTATCATCATTTTTTATGTATTTTGAAGACATGCACGTACTTAGGATTCGTATGTCTTTGTGAAAAGTTGACAGACTTTTCACAATATTAATGTTCCTCTTATCTCTGGTACTATTCCTTGTTCTGAAATCTATTTGGTCTAGTATTTTAGTCACTCCATTGTTCTTCTACCAAGTAGTCAGACACTATATTTTCCATTCTTTTTTTCTTAACCTACTCATATCTTCTTGTGCTTATATAATTATGCAATATATGGCATTTTCTTTTAATTGGGGTGTTTTGGAACAGCTGTATTTAACATGATTAAGATGTTAAAGTTTACCATTTTGCTACTTATTTTTTGTTTGTTTTTGTTTTTTCTCTTTCTCTATGGTTTTGATTTATTCAGTAGTGTTTAAAAAATCATTCCATGTTGTCTACCTTTTTGGCTTACTACTTATATTTAATAGAGATTAATATATGACTTTGGACTGGGGCACCCCATGTGGAGCATGAGATGCAAGTGACTGAACAAGTTTGAACCAAAGCTAATTATTATAATTTAAGGGGCTCTGCAGTAGAGAATTGCCCCTCAGGGAACTTGAGAGAGCTCACACCTGTGCCTTGTGAGAACACCTGCTGCAGAGGTTATTATTGTGAATCAGAGCTTTCCTGATGGTTCATTGGGTAAAAAAATCTGCCTGCAATGCGGAAGACGAAGGAGACACAAGTTTGATCCCTGGACTGGGAAAATCCCCTGGAGTAGGAAATGGCAAACCACTCCTGTATTCTTGCCTAGACAATGTCATGGACAGAGGAGCCTGGAGGGCTACAGTCCATAGAGTGGCAAAGATTCGGCCACAGCTGAGCAATCGGTCACTAACATTGTAAGTCAGAGAAAAGTGATAATCTATTTAGACCTAAATAAAGATGTTAATTAAAAATGTGTCACATATTTCCACATTCTTACTCTTAGCATTTCAACATACCAGAGATGAGAGGACAGATTTTTTTTTAAAAAAAGGAAAGAAATTACTTTATTTGTATTTGAGGATATTTGATCCACTAGCATGATTAGCAGTGGAGAGAGAAGATGTTTTAAATTAGATAGAACATTATGGTTTTAAGGTGGATGAATATTTAATAAACAGAATGTACAAGAGAGTTATAAAGTCTTCCCAAGATATGATAAAATATCTGCAACTGGGGAAATAGAAGATTTCACTTAGTACCATTGGATGAGATGAATGAAGAAAAGTGAAAATACTTTATGCATTGGTGAACTGAGGTTTTCCAAATGCTTGTCTCATGTTTCTTTAACTCACTGAAAATCACATTTTATGCTGCAGAAGGAGAAAAGTAATAATGAGACAGAAGAAACTGTCAGTGATAGCCAGTTCAAAACAGTTTACAGTTTGTTACTGGAGGGAATGTTTTTGAAAGGTTAGGATGAAAATGTAAATGCTACTGAGAAATCATGAATGATGATCTTTAGATTTAGCATTTAGTAAGCATTTGTGGTACTGGAGAAGACTCTTGAGAGTCCTTGGACTGCAAAGAGATCAAACTAGTCAATCCTTAAAGAAATCAACCCTGAATATTCATTGGAAGGACTGATGCCAAAGCTCCATTAGTTTGGCTTCCTGATATGAAGAGCTGACTCATTGGAAAAGACCATGATGCTGGGAAAGATTAAGGGCAGTAGGAGAAGGGGGCAGCAGAAGATGAAATGGTTAGACAGCATCACCAACTCAGTGGATATAAATCTGAGCATATAGTGGAGGCCAGAGGAGCCTGGCGTGCTGCAGTCCATGGAGGTTGCAAAGAGTTGGGCATGATTTAATGACTGAACAACAAAAATATCAAAGTTGGTCAGAGATAATAGTTTCAGGGCTCTGATTATCATAGCAATAACTTAATAGGTTTTGCAGAAATGTTTTTGACTAAGATCATTTATTCAAAATATTTGTGAGGGTAATATGAAAAAAATCCTGCCTAATAAATAATGGCAAAGCAGCAAAAGAAATAAATCTGAGTAGATCTGTGGATATAAGAGGATAAAGAGGTGGAGAGTGAAAGCTGAAGGTTTATCAATAGTAGGACATCTTTGAAGAAACAAAGAGTTAGGCAAGTGGAATAAAAAGGAGGAATCAGTAATTAGTTCCTAAATAAGCCCCTTTCCCCCTCTTGGGCCACAAGGATAAGAAAAAAGAATGGTGAATTCAACTTTATCCATGGATTGAAAATGAAGTTGTAGTGCATACGTTATTTTGGAGCTGTATAAACCATGGCATTTTGGGGAAAATCCATTAATTTCTTTATCTTGTGGTTCCTTTGAATGGTAAAGCATCTGGAGGAAAAAGAAATAGAAAGTCATTCTCTTTACCACCAGAGTCGATGCCAATAATTCAGGCACATTAGCCTCTTCAAAACAGATCCTTCAGGACTGCAGAACTGAATCTGCGGAGATCAAACTTATCAGCAGACTTGTCTTTCTGATATTGTATTCAGATTGGGTTTCTGAATTCTGAAAAAATTAAACTGAAATCAACAAAAATCCCATGGATCATGTAACATTATTACGCTTACTTTTTTTGTGTTTGTACCAATCATTCATCTCCCAATTGACCACATACAACTGTCCATTCTGGCTGCAGCTAGCATCTCCTCATGTATCTACAGAAAGGATGTGGGCTATCTTCTTAGAATAGTGAAGTTGTAAGACGCTCTCATAATTCACATAAGATATTGAGATCCTTTCTGCAAGGTTAAATGACATCTAATTTGCATTTGTACAGGCTGTTTCGTTTGCTGGTGAGCATTTTGAAATGCTGGTACAATCTTTTAAAAACAGAAAATCTTGCACAATCCTCCCAACAATTCCACTCACTCACTATGACAGTAGGTGGTAATGATTTTAACTGAATATTTCATATTGGGGGTAACTAGCACTAGATTATTTTCCCTTTAGTATTTTGTCCATCAAAGTCTGTATTTGTTCTTTCTCCCACCCTCCCCCCATGTATTCCAGTATGCTTTTCTAAGGAATATGTCTCAGGCACTCTGTTAAATATTGGGAAAACCACAGGGAGTCTAGCTCATGGCAGCTTCTCATTTCACAGAGTTTACAATCTAGCTAATAAAATGTAAACATGAGATTATGGTTGAGATTGTGTGCAAAAGGTACTGTGAAGCACATAACAGGCTGCTTATGGTAAATCAGGGTACTTGTTTGCAAAAACAGAAACATTTTAACTTAAGCAGCAAAGCAATCAGTTTCAGAAGATTCCTCGTAGTTCTGAGCATGGCAGGGAAAGCTGGAGGAAACGGCCTCAGACAGGGACCACGGGAGGACGGACTCAGACACCACCCTGCCACAGGCCCTTCGTTTAGAATTTCCATGTTGTCTTGACTCTGAGGGTGCCGTTCTGAGTCATCCAAAGGATCTCACAACACTGAATTACTCCACAGGATTCAAAGTCCTATAGCAGGAATATTTTTAATTACCAAATCTAACATTCATCATGTGCTACTGGTTGTTCTAAGTTGTCTGTATATGATAACTCAAAACGCATCAGAGCCTGGCATCTCTGACTCAATGGACATGAGTTTGAGGAAACGCCAGGAGATTGTGAAGGGCAGGGAAGACTGGCACGCTGCTGTCTATGGGGTCGCAAAGAGTCGGACACAGTTTAGCAACTGAACAACACCGTAACCTAAGGATCTGGAGAGTGTTACTGTAGTCTTCTTATCCACATTTTCCATATCCTTTTTTATGAGAAGATCATTCTTGAAGGGATAGAAGCTCCTTTTATATGTAATCATCATGCCCTCAAATAGCATCATAATTCTCCTAAAAGAAAAGGGGGGAATGAGAGAGTCATTTCCTAGGCAGGTTGATATCTCCTTTATATTTTAATAAAACTTTATTACACACACAAACACACACACACAAATAACCTCTCATCATTACCAAATCCCTCAGTTTCACATTTTAAAATGTAGAAGAAATAGTTTGAGAAGAAAATCATATTCTTTCAGTCTTGACTTTGCCGTTTTTAAAATACAGATTTAATGTTTTTATTGTGTTGTGTGATCAGTCACTCAGTTGTGTCTGACTCTTTGCAACCCCATGGACTGTAGCCCACCAGGTTCTTCTGTCCGTGGGATTTCCTATGAAATAATGCTGGAGCGGGTTGCGATTTCCTCCCCCAGGGAATCTTCCTGACCCAGGAATTGAACCCTTCTACACTGCAGATGGATTCTTTTACCACTGAGCATTGGGGAAGCCCTCAATGTTTTTATTAGTTTAATAATAATTGCCAATGTAATTACAAATTGAGTGGTGTGCATTCCAAATCAGCAGAAAGTAAAGAACATATGTCATAGAATAAAAAGTTCAAATCAAACTAAATGCACATGTTGTAGCCACGCGCTCCGGGAAGCAAACTCACTCGGAAGGACATTGCAGACAGTGAAGTGCAGTTTATTACACCAGCGGGCCCAAGGCAGAGTCTCCTCTTAGCCAAGGACCTCGACCAGCATTTGTGAGGATCTTTTATACCCATGTGTACGTGTCTAAACCCACCACCCCAAATCACCTGGAACTTACATCAATGAAGGAAAGGTAAATACAATCACAATAATGTCATCATTCAAGTATCATGTGTTAGAACAGTCGATAATCAATAAGCCTGAGGTTACATTCCAAATGGTTAATAGTCGATAAGCCCAAGGTTACTATCAGAAAATTTATGACCTGTCAGGAGCCAGGGTTTATGACCTGTCAGGAGCCAGGGGTGATTGGTGCATGTTATCACTTAGGTGCTGAGTATCCTGGATCTAACCTTCGAGATTCTCCTGTCCAGAGGGGGGTCTAATCCCTCCACTGTAATTTCTACAGGCACTAAGCACAGAGTTCAGAGAGGTGCCCGAGCATGATCAGCATAAACGGGCCTGAAATGGAGATCGGGCCCTATGAATTCCTTCTTCACACAAAACAAGAAGATAAAATCATGTACGTTATAAATATATACATTTTCAACTCAGAGTGAATTAAAAGCTATTTTAAATTGGATCATCAGGTACAGTGCCAGGCAAATAGTAAGCCCTCAGTAAATACTTGCTGAATGCACAGGCTTTTCAACTTACAAAAGATTTATAGTAGACAATAAGTAAAAACAAAAGGATGATATAATATTGACTAGAAAAGTTAAAATTAAATGTTTATCATTGAAACTTAGTTTTATACAAAGTTAAATGAAAGGTATAGAGAACATTTTAGTTGTGAAATGGACACTTACATTTAAAAACTAATAGTTTGAAATATTTAAGTGGCAATTTACATGTCATCAAATATAAAGTTAAAACTGTTAGGTTGTCTGGTTGATCTTATTAAAACTCCCAGGCAATTTAAACATGTCAGTAGTGCTTATCACAATCTGGCAGAATCATCTACTAAAAAACACCATCATTATTTTCAATAATCCTTATTGCCATCTTTGTAATCACTTAGAATTACAAAGTTATGTAAGAATATTAGAAAAGAACAGCAAAGAAGTCAATACATGTTAAGATTGAATACTAAGAAATGATATAAAAATAACTGCAACATTTTTTGGAAGAGTCAACTTAATTTCTGCCCTACCACTCTTTCCTTTTTTCTTGCTAATAACCTTTCTATTGAAATCCAATATATACAGGTAAAAGACATGTTTTGGAAATCATTGAGAGTTGGTTGGATAATGTGACTATTACCTAACACATGGAATGATAGCTAAACCTGTTGGAAAGTTTATGGATGATTCCATAAGAGGTGGGTGTAGGTACAGACAGCTGGGAAAATCACATTTACCCTTACACTGATACCTGATATGTAGAGTATAGATGTGTAGATAGAGATTTGTCAACTCATTTTGGGCCATGAAGATAGAACTTTGAGTCAGAAGAGAAAGTTAGAAGCATCGTTCTTGATAAAACCATTGATCTACAGCATCAAACCTGAACTCCAATTTGTAGACAGTTTTTCATGAGGAAGAAATACATTTTATCCTGTTTAATTCACAGTTGTTTCTCAGAATTATTAATATCAGTTTATTATAATTCTAAATAAACAATGCTGCACATTGTAAATATGTCAATAGAGCATCCAGATAAAAATAAAAAATGGTAGATTTTAATGTATCATTAATATTTATTAGATTATATAATGAACAAATGAGCCCATTCACTTCCATGTCTTTGCAATTATAAATAGTGATACAGTGAACATTGGGGTGCATGTATATTTTTGAATCAGAGTTTTCTTTAATATACGCTGAGAAGTGAAATTTCTTGATCATATGGTAACCCTGTTTTTAGTTCTTTATGGAACCTCCATATTGTTCTCCCTTATGGATGTACCAATTTATGTTTTCACTGGTGTAAGAAGGTTCCTTTTTCTCCACCCCCTCTTCCAACATTTATTGTTTGTAGACTTTTTGATGATGGTCATCGTGACAGGTGTGAGGTGATACTTCACTGTAGTTTTGATTTGCATTTCTCTGATAATTAGAGATGTTGAACATCTTTTGATCATGTGGACTTTATTCTTCAATATGTCAATATGGTATATCATGCTGATAGATTTGTAGATATTAACAATTTATCCTTAGAATAAATTCCACTTGGTGATGGGATATGATTCTTTCAATGTATTGTTGTACTCAGTTTGCTTGTGTTTTGTTGAGGATTTTTGTGTGTATGTTCATCAGTGATATTGGTCTGTGATTTTCTTGAAGTATCTTTATCTGGTTTTGGTATCAGGGTCATGTTGACATCATAGAATGAGTTCAGAAGTGTTCCTTCTTCTGCATTTTTTGAAACAGTTTCAGAAGAATAGGTGTTAACTCTTCTCTAATTGTTTGGTAGAATTTGCCTGTGAAGCCATCTGGTCCTGGATTTTGTGGCTGGGAATTTTTAAATTAGATTCAATTTCAGTGCTTGTAACTGGTACCTATTTTCTATTTCTTTCTGGTTCAGTCTTAGGCGAGTGTACCTTTCTAAGAATTTATTCATTTCTTCTAGGTTGTCTATTTTATTGGCATATAGTTTATTGTAGTAGTTTCTTATTGTCCTTTGCATTTATAAATTTATTTTAAATACATTTAATATTTGCTGTCATGTCAGTGATTCAGTTTCAATGATGAAACTCTTGAGCGAGCAAATATTCGTTGGACAAGCTAAAATCAAAATCTGTGAAAGATCTGTTACTATGACAGACTCAGAATCATGTAGATACTTAACGTATTTTAATGCATTGTAAATACAAAATTGTGACACACGTTTAAAGTGACATGTTACGTGTTTTATGATTATTTTTTAAACATTTTAAGTAAAAGCTTAGATAAGGGCATTTTTATAAGCTTCTATAATCCTTCATCTGTCCGTGTTTACATTTTTAATGACAAGTATGCTACCTACTTGTCATTAAATATATTTGAAATGGTCACGCCAAAGTCATATCCCTTCAAACCTGGGAACATCTTAGTATATGAGTAGCATGTCCTCTGTGTATAGAGCTTATATGTCTTCTTTTCCCTTCCCATTGTTTTTCAGGTTTTGTTTCTTTGTTTATTTTCAACTGCTTTTGTGGATAATTCATAGGTTACTTGGAAGGTTGACAGCAAAATCTTAAATTAAGATGAAATGCGTGACACTGCATATTTCTTCCTCTGGATCGCTATGTTAGGAGTGACCCAACTATATCTAATCAGGATGAATCTCAAAAGTCTGCCTTACCAAGATATTTAATTTAACTTGGATATAACCCATCAATTCTAAATGAAATCAGCCTTGAATATTCATTAGAGGGACTGATGCTGATGCTCTGATACTTTGACCAGTTGATGCAAAGAGCCTATTCACTGGAAAACATCCTGATGCTGGGAAAGGTTGAGGACGGGAGGAGAAGGGGGCGACAGAGGATAAGATGGTTGCATGGCGTCACTGACTCAATGGACATGAGTTTGAGCAAACTTTGGGAGATAGTGAAGAGCAGGGAAACCTGGCCATGGGGTCACAGAGAATTGAACACAACTTAGAGACTGAAAGGAAAACAAAGGAAGCCACTCTGAGGAGGAAGAGAAAAAAATGGAACCTGAGATCAGGTGATGTCATGCCGAATTGATCTAACTGTGCCTGTAAATAACACCAGTGGTTTATTCTTCAGAATTATTTAATTCCTAAAAGTGATAGTTAGAGTTTAAGGGTGCTTGATTTGGATTTTCTGCAACTTGTAACTGGAAATTATAACAGGATTTATATTCTTTGAAAATGATGCAAAAAGCTAAGCATATAAAGTGAAAATGATAGTTTACAAGGGATCAGAGAGCTTAGCCTAGTTCTCTTGGTGAAGATATTATACTAAACAAATAGATCTGGGTGGTTAGGGGAAAATGCCAGACGTTCCATGGGAGGTACACCATGGGAGTTGAACATGATAGAAGAAGGAACATATGAGCAGAAATAAAGTTGGGTGTAGTGGGCTGGGAGCAAAGTTATGGAGGATTTTTAACTAAAAAGGATATTCAGATAATGACTAAGTTCCATGGTTACTGAGTTTTTATTGAGAAAGTGTTTAATCACTCAGTTGTCTCCAACTCTTAGGGACCCTTTGGACTGGAGCCCACCAGGCTCCTCTTTCCATGGAATTTCCCAGGCAAGAACACTGAAGTGGGCTGCCATTCCCTTCTCCAGGAGATCTTTCTGACCCAGGGATGTAACCCAGGTCTTCTGTGTTGTAGGCAGATTCTTTATCATCTGAGCCACTAGGGAAGCCCTGAATATTTATTGGTTTTGACACATTTTGAGCAGGTAATGGATCTATATGATACAATTCAGACCACATCACAAGAGGGTACAAGCCAGTGGGTGGTTAGGCATAAATTTGTGTTTTTACTGCCTTTTGATAACAAAATATACTTGAGGACAGTGATGCCTGCCATTGGCGTGGAGGGGGTAAGTGAAGAAACTTGAAGGTTTTCTTGCTGATTTTTATTATCTTATTGCTGAGCAATAAATATCTCTCCCTGTAGGTTAGCTGTTTAGCCAATTAAAGAAGCTGCAATAACCTATTCCAGGAATAAATCCGCATTAGCCCTTCACCCCTGCCCTACTTCTTTATTTCATTCTCTCAATGCCCCATAAGCAGGATTAGAAAGTGGAGTCAGCCAAGGGTGAGACTGACATATAACTCTCAATTCCGAACAAGAACAAGGTGACCCGAGCAAGAGATTATCTCACTGCCCCCCAGTTCTACTGGGATCCTGAGGTCTTGGACAGCTGTGGTTCCTATACCATTGTCACTCCCCAATCACAGATGTCTCTAACCCTGGAGGATTATTACAGGCAGCATAACTGGCTGACCATGAACAAGCAGATGCTCAAAGCTTCCTCAGCATGAATTTTGGACCCTCTTGACAATAAGCTTTTACAATTTTCCAAGCCTCTTATCTTTTGTAAAATGAGAATAATAAGAACAGTATGGCATCAGATTGTTTTGAGTATTGTTTAATGCATATAAAGAGCCCAGCAAACGTCCATAAAGAAAATATTTTAGCTAAAGATCTTTAACAATTCTTTTTTCTATTTAGGAATTACTCCTTAAAGATCAATAAGTATAGTCTTACAACCACTTGATGATTTTTGTGCTCACTGGAAAATGAAATCACATGAAAATTCATGTTCAGCTATGACTTGTTGTATTTCTACTTAGTTGACAGAGATATTTATTCTACAGGATACCCCAATATATTAGATTTTCATCATGAAAAACTATGATATTACTACTGAATTGTCAGAGAAGCTAATCAGGGTAAACAACATTGTAATTTATTCTGACTCATTCTAGAACACCTAGCAGACTCTAGAACACATGGAGTCTGTTGTACTGTAGACTCTAGAATACATCCTAGAGTACTAATACATTGATAGGATAAAAGATGTGTTACTTTCAGTATGCTCCTACAATTCAACAAGTGGTATTGGAAATACAGTCTCTTTGAAAAAAATATTTTACTAATTGTGGCATAAAACAAATATCTTTAAAAATACTAAGAAAATTTAAAAATGTATAAGAAATTTTATAATGCTTACTTTATAAAAATTGGTGAAAGAAATATACAGTATTTAACCTCAATGTATAGGACTAGAAACAAAAATTCCAACCTTAATAACAGAGTATAAAAATAATATATATATAAAATCGATAGAAGCATTTAAAAGCTATTTTTTGCTCACCTCTAGGAATACTATAGTTATGATTTCTCATTTATTACCTATAGGACTAGAGAAACGAAGAGTCTTTTTGGAGTAAAATTTGGTTAATTTTAAAACTATTTTTATTTCCATTTTTCCTATTAACATAGGAAGAAAAAACACATTTCTATTCCTTATTTATAATTGTAAAATATTATAAACTATAGCCAGGTTTAACAGTCGTTAATTGCTTTATATATACACCTCTTGAAATGTTAAAAAGCCATTAGCAACAAGGTTTTGAAAAAATATTATCGACAAGGGAAACATCTGGTGTAATAAATTAAAAATCAATATTCAACACTTTGTTTGATTCAATTGTGTAGATTCAAGTGAGTAAGTGTGTGTGTGTGTGCAGACTTTGCAATACCACCCTTGTGTCTGCTGTATGTTAGATCACTGGCCAATCATGATGATTCCACTACCTTTCCTACCTGCTGATTAAGGGACGACGATGTGGCTTAAGTCCAAATAATGCATCTGGAGAAAACCTGGAGAGTCCCTGGAGAGTTTCCTTACTCCCAAGGGAGGCACACAGGAAATGACACACTCTCCTCCTTCTAGGGGCCATTGTGCTTAAATTCTAGCAGTTGTGTCTGTTTCAGCAACTGCTACAGTCTTTCTATCCCATAATAATCAAGTCAACATTATAAACTGCAGAACCTCTGAATGATTCAGTTTTCGGATCCATCTGCCTCTGAACTTGATGTTATTTTTGTATGTTCTTTATTTAAACTAATTGTTAGTTTTAGCCCAACATGTATGAATTAATACTTCCTATATCATCACCTATATATTAATCTGTACAGAAAAAAATTTAAATATAGTACATATACTGTACTATATATATTTAAAAATATATACTGTAGTACATATTTCAGATTTGGTTGTATAGTGTATATTTCAGATGTGGTTACTTGGAGATGGGCCATTCTTTTGTCATTACTTGGGATTTTCATTTTTGATGGACTTAAGTTTTTCTTCAATGCTTTTTACTTGAATTCCTGTTTTGAAAAACTGGTTTACTTACCCTTTTTTGAGTATATCATATTTGTTCCCATTTTATTATTCTTTTCTTTTTTAATTGTCTTCTAGTATCTAACACTTCTGAATTTTCTGTCAAATCATGTAATTTTAAATTTATCATTGGTTCATTAAGAGACACAGGCTACTATGCATAAAATTTTTAAACAACAACAATGTATTGTACAGCACAGGAAAATATAGTCATCCCTTTGTAGTAACTTTAAATGGAGTATATATAACCTATAAGAATATCAAATCAGTATGTTGTACACCTGAAACTAATATAGTATTATAAGCCAGGTATATGTCAATTAAAAATTAACAAAAAATAACCTTCAGATTTCTTCTTAAAGAAGATGGTGAATGGTATTATGGCTTACAGTAAAGTTTTCATGACTCTTTTTATAAACCACAAAGACCACGCTAGATCTACATTGAGAAAGGAAAAAGGAAAAAGTGTTTACTTTTACTTGGCAGAACCTTTGGATCTCATGGTTCCAATTCCAGGTTGTCGGAGTGAACACTGTCTTTAAATCCTGGACTAATCAAAGATGAGAGAATGTGCATTCTAATTTGTGCAAAATGAGTCCAAGAGCTTGCCTTAGAAGGATATTAAAAGAAGACACAGTTCATAGAAAGGTTTCTGTATGTGTGCAGCAGAGGAGGACTTGATATATAGGCACATAAATGCCCACTAGATAGTATTAATATGTGAGAATAGAGGGAACATTGTCCTGATTCCAATCTTCAACTTGCTGTTATCCAAATGTACATTTTTGGAAAGTCATTTACTGTCTGTGAAATAATTTTTCCTTCATAAAATTTGGTGTTGGACACAATTCTATCTTGACTTCTTATATTAAAGTTATATTTTTCTCCAGGTATATAATTTATTTTAAAATTCTTTTCAATTCTCACCCATTGATATGCATTACAGTTTAGTCTACTGCTTTTTTGGTTATGTTCTATGACATTTGTTATCATTAAGATCAGTTCCTAGTAAATAAACTGTAAATACCATAGGGCACAGACTGTATATAAACTTGATAGTGCCACCAACATACACACACACACATATATATAATATGTACATGTATATAAGCATATATGACTATATTATACATATATACATACACACACATATATATTCAAAAGGCTAGAGAAGATACTGTGCATATATTTGAGAAAAATCTTGATAATTATTTTGAAATGTATAATATGAAAAAAGCCCTATACAATTTAAAATCTGCCAACATCATTACAAAATTTTTCAACATTTATCCAAGAAACAAAAGAGCCACTAAAAGAATAATTACACACATATAATAAAAATAGATTGAGCTCTTCAAATTGTATTAAATTGCAAGAAAAGAATTTGTTAAGTGGTTAGAGAGGAAAAAAAGCAGTCAGATCTCTCTTGCAGTTTGCTCTTAACCTATCTATGTGATAAAGCTTCTTATTGATGCTGTCAGAAATTCCAGACAGCAACACCAAAAAATTATAGGTGATCATTTTAAGTGTTAAGGTGATGTTAATTATGGTTAAGTACCTCATTAAAATTTAAAAATTTTCATTTGAATATTGTAAATGATTTTAACATACATTGCCATTAACTTTTATATTTTGATTACACAATTAGTTTGTATAAAGACAATATAATTATTTTTTTAAGAATTTCATAAATATCCTTCAAAATCCTCTCTAGTTAACTCAAATCTGCTGTGAAAGTTTTATTTTGTTGTGTAGTACCATATGGAAATGTTAGCTACCTCTGGCCTGCTTGGTCTGAAGTAAGTAAGGTATATAACATTGTGGTTTTCAAAATTAACTGATAAACACACTTAATACATAATCAAGGCAAGCTCCATGCAGCAGTAAAAAAAAAATATAATGAAGATTCTATGTTTCTATACACTGATATGATACAGTATATAATGGTTTGTCAGGTATATTTTAAGTATGAAATATTTGTGTCAGACAATAGAGCAAGGGAAATTTATATACACACAACAAAAATTT
This sequence comes from Antilocapra americana, assembly GCA_007570785.1. NCBI lineage: Eukaryota > Metazoa > Chordata > Mammalia > Artiodactyla > Antilocapridae > Antilocapra > Antilocapra americana. The sequence goes on along the minus strand of ML660211.1, from coordinate 740,739 downwards.
ATATACACAAAAATATATACATACATGTATGTGTATGTTTATACAGATGTAATATATGTGATATATGGGTTTCCCAGGTGATACAGTGGTAAAGAATCTACCTGCCAATCCAAGAGATGCAAGAGATGCGGGTTCAACCCCTGAGTTAAGAAATGTAAATCTACTCCAATATTCTTGCCTGGAAAATTCCATGGACAGAGGAGCGTGACCGGCTACAGTCCATGGGATCACAAAGTGCTGGACGTTACTGAGCACCATCACCACCATATTTGATATATATGCACATGTGTATTTTATATTTACATTTGAAAATGAAAAAATGGTAATAAAAGCCTGAATTAATCTAAAGTTATCTAAAGGAGAAAAGAAAGTGTGGCCTTGGGTGGAAAATGAAATGTACCTTCTAGTATAATAAAATTAAAAAATGAATTGTACCTTGAAGCCATGTAACTATTTTAAATGAAAATGGTAAAATGCTATCTCAAAGGACGAATAAAGATCAATCCTGCATAACTGCAAACAAGCAGAGGAATCTCAATATATGTCAAATCAGTGGTATAATAACCCAGAGAAAAGATGAACTTCAAGTGACTTTAAAGAAGACTTTTTTGTGTATGTACTCACCGTTTTATATCCTGGGCACAAAAAAGAACCTCAAAGAAATTCTATCATTTTAATAACCTTAATATTGGTAGTGATATTTGTATTATTATTTAGTTAAGGGTATATTGTAGGCATATGTTATATTGGTTGCAGAATAAAGCAAAAAGAGTTGATCCTCATAATTCACAGATTCTTTATTTGTGAATTCATCTACTCATTAAAATGTATTTGCAACCTCAAAACCAAACAGTACTTTAGTGGCCATTTGAAGGCAAATGCAGAGTGGTCATGAATTTGAGTCCCTGGACACATGTTCCCTGCTGGGGTCAAACCAGGTGATGTTCTGCTTTCTCTCAGCTCTCCTACTGTAAATGAGGGTCTTTTTTGCAGCCTGTTATAGTTCACATTTTGTTATAGTTCTCATTTTGTGCTCTTTGTTGGTGACTTTGCTATTTATAACAGTCCACACATGTACTGTTGAAATGCTTCCTAGTGTTCCTAAGTGCAGGAAAGCTGCGATGTGCCTTATAATTTAAAAACTTTAATTTTAGGTTCCCAAATATCAACTAGGATGATGAATTCAATTGCTATTTTCATTTCTATATTATATGAATTTGCTAGTCTTTATATTCACATCTCCCTTAACATTTTGTTTTTAACTTATGAATCATATCAAGTGAAGTTTGATATACAAACGTGAGAGTTAAAAGAACATTGTCATGCATTTTTATAGCAATGTGGAATAATCCATTTTTTTGTCACAGAATGTTCTGTAATGAATTTCTTCCTATTGAATAATTAATTGGATAGAATAATTTACTTTTGTCCTTTGGAATATATATTTTTAAAAATATAGAAAAGCAAGTTAATTTCAAAATAAGAGAAGTAGCATCCATAGTCCAGTTTTGGGTAGAGATTATTAAATAAGACCAAGGTAAACACTAGTTGTGCATACATTGTGTCAGATAGAATAAGGAAATAGTTGATGGGGAAAAGAAAATTTTTGCTTTGTAGAATGATTTCACCTAATACTTGAAAAAGAATAATAAGAAAGATAGCTTTTCTTATAGTTACAAATTTAACATCCCTATTGGAGTTCATACATTTATTTAATATTCCTACAACCAGGTGAACAGTTAATGGTTAATTTGTGATAAAGGAATCAAGTCAAAACCATCTGGGCTTATTGACTTATTGTAGGATCACCAGTTATGAGACTGACAACACGTAATATTGTATATGTCTCCTAACGGGAATGTTCTAGAAATGCTAGTCTTGCCCCAATCCTGAATTTTAACATATTTGAGGCTCTAGATATTTTATAATGGATGTGGGAGTGTCAGAATCTAGAGATTCTGATTTAATTTCCTTTGGATAACTGCTCAGAAGTGAAATTGCTGAATCACATGGTAGTTCTATTTTTAATTTTTTTAAGACCTTCCATTCAGTTTATTATAATGGAGGGAGATTTTTCCATAAATTCTTGCCAAAAGATAAGAATGTACTTCTTATCTTTTGGCTTCTTTGATAATAAACACCATTTTTATTTTCCAATGATCAGTGGCACTGAGCTCATTTCCAAATGTCTGTTGGCCATTTGTATGTCATCTGCAGAGAAATGTCTATTTGGTACTTTGCCCAGTTTGAAACTGAATTATTTGTTTCTTTGCTATTGAGTTACATTAGTTACCTTTTCTTTTATTGTTTATTATTTTATTATTTGTTTATTTGCTATTGAGGTTACATTAGTTACCTCATTCCATTAGTTACCTTTGCTTTTATTGATTGTGTCCTTTGCTATGCAGAAGCTCTTTAATTGGATGTTATCTCACTTGTTTAGCTTTGCTTTTGTTTTCTGTACTTTTGGCATAGCAGTCTAAAATATTGCCAACATCAACATCCAGCAGCTCCTTCCCTGTTTTCTCCTAGAAGATTTATGATTTCAATTTTATGTTTAAATTTTCAATTAATTTTCAGGGTTTTTTTTCACATATGGTATGACATATGAATCCAATTTCATTCTTTCACATGTGGATATCCAGTTTTCAGAATACCATTTATATGAGAGACAACCCTTTGCCCATTATTTATTCGTCACTCTTTTGAAAAGCAGTAGACCACATATGTGGGTTTAATTCAGAGCTCTTTGTTTTGTTCTATTGGTCTATGCATCTGTTTTTATTAGGGTTTCATTTTGTTTTGTTTGTTTTTATGAGGATGCATAGACCAATAGAACAAAACAAAGAGCTCTGAATTAAAAATTGACTTTTATTAGAATGTAATTTGAATGCACTAACTATGAAGATTATTTGAGGTATTTGGGGAAATGTAACCATTAAGATTTTATTAGATGATGTTGAAGAATTACATTAATTTTGGTAGGCAGTAATGTATTATGGTCATTACTGTTATGGCCCTTTAATGGGCTGGGGCTTGGGGGTGCAGAGTCGAGGATAAGAAAATAAAGGAAGAGAGAAAGGAGAGAAAGAAGGAAATCAAGTGAGACATGGGGACCAAGACTCTGATGGAGTAAAGGTGTTTGTAATATAATGTGGGCATATATATACTGTCTTACAAGATAGCCTTTTCAGCAAAGATAAGGATCAAAAAATCTTACAACTTATCCAGGAAACATAAGGCTAGGATCCATCTCAAAGAGAGGGGGGTTGTAAAACTCACTTTCCATAACAGAAAGGGAAGAAGGCAGTAAATAGTTACTTTGAAAAGTTTGCCTTTCCTCTCATCTCTGACTATTAAGGGATTAATAAGGGACATCAGAAAACAGCACACAGGAAGCCTCCTGCCAAATGTTCCCTGACACATTACTATATGCATAACAATATATAAAATTATTATGTTTTCCATAATGAAGTATCTGTGGGTAATATAACATCTAGGATTTTTTTTTTCTCAAAGTACTGGATTGGCCAAAAAGATCCTTAGGGTTTTACCATAAGATGTTACAGAAAAACCCAAATGAACTTTTAGCCAACTCAATACTTGTGATTAATGCATTATCCATCTATAATTTTTTAAATGAATGAAAAATTGCTTACTTTTGAGGTTGAGTGATAAATATTATTCTGTGTTTGTTTCTGAAAATTTCCATATTCACAAATTAAAAACAGTATCATGAAAACATTATTTCTTTTTATCTTCCTTGGAAATAATCAAACTGTGGTAATATAAGTAATGTGAACACTGAATAACACATGTATACCCATGGCAGATTCATGTCAATGCATGGCAAAACCAACATGATAATGTAAAGAAAAAAATAAATAAATAAAAATAAAAAGCACAAGTTTTTTCAGTTAGGGTTAGTATTTTTAATAGGCTTCTTGTCAGTTTGTTCATTATTTTCCTGTTTTATTTTTTCCATACTATGAACTTTTTTTTTTTTTAGAAAAAGAAGAAACCCTGCTTTAGAAATTGTTTTCTTCATTTCTTTATTCTATTCATTCTGACTAGTTTTCTAACTTTGTGTCCTTCCTCCAGTCTCACATTGTCATTTTTGGTTTCAGAAATCTTTAATAACATATTAAGGACTAGGCTTTTGTTTTGCTGAAAATGAAAGTATTTCTAAATATTTCTTTGAGAGTCACCGGTGATTTCGTCCCATGAAAAATCTGTCAGTCTTCCCTGCCACCGTGTCTTCTGCCGTCATCTCTAAATATTAACTGTCTCTGAACCACTGACCACAGCTTTTGTTTGTCTTTGCTACGAGTGAAGAAAGGTTCCTTTTCATCTATGCTTTCTAAAGTATATAGCAGACTTTTAATTACTCATAGTCCTCCTGAGATAAAGATATAGAACTTTATAGGATTTAATGAAACCCTTAGGAAGAACAGATATGAATTAATTACATAATACAGGGTAACTTAAACCTGCTGCTCGATGTGAATATTTTACAGCCTTCTGGTCTGGATGTGTCTTCGGGGGCTCTGAGAATACATTACGTTCTTGTTTCTGATCTTCCTGTGTATAATAGATCCCAGCTGTCCTGCGTCATCACAAGTGAGCAGATCATGCCTAGATACTTCATAATACAACTTGCTGTAATTTCCAAAGATGCTGACATTCACCTCAGTACACCATTAGAAAGCAAACATCTGTCTCCAGTAGCTGGGGATGGGAAGGCAAATGCAGCCTGGGGGACAGAAGACCCTGGTCCTGGTGTATTCTTTGGAAGTGGTGCCTGTTACCATGTGTGGTAACACTTGGGCTTCCGTGGTGACTCAGCAGTAAAGAATCTGCCTGCAGTGCAGGAGACCCTGGAGAGAAGGGTTGATCCCTGGGTCAGGAAGACCCTCTGGAGAAGGGCATGGCAACCCACTCCAGTGTTCTTGCCTGGAGAATCCCATGGACTGAAGAGCCTGGTGGGCCACAGTCCATGGGGTCGCAAAGAGATGGACACGACTGAAATGACTGAGCACAGCATGGGACTTAAGGGTAACACATGGACGTGATGCGTATGAAAATAAAAGCTCTAGTGGAAGCCTTTGAAAACAAGATTGTGAAACCCTGAGAGAGGTCAGTCAAAGGTGGAGCCTACATTTTGTTTCCTTGTGTAAACCACTTATATGTTATCTAGCAAATGCTTGTTTTACTCATTCAGGTATTAGAACTTGGTTATGTATAGGTGGTGTTTCTTCCTAGAATTGGTGATAACTGCTATTTTTCAGAGGTGGATTTAGGCTTAACAGAATTCTTCTGAGCCTGTGATATTCATCAGCATCCTCGAGGCACTCAAAATATGTAGACTATTTGCATAAAAATATGTTTGTGTAATAAAAATACAGCTTTATAATGAATATCTAAATGTCCTTTTGTCTTTCTGCCGCATAGACTGCCTCTCTTGCAATGATTTTGCTCTTCCTAAACTAACCTATAGAAATCTTGGAACACAGTGGTCCACTACTAGCTCATTTATTTCTCAAAGTTTTCAAACAAAAATGTTTCAATTTTTAAAATGTATTACTTAATTTCTAAAATGTTATTTAATTTCTAAACATTTGAGAATTTTCTGCCTATCTTTCTCTAATTGATTTTTAGTTCAATTTTACTGTGATCAGAAAATATCCTGTATGATTTCAAATATTTGAACTTCCTAAGACTGGAGTTACACAGTAGTGTATAGTAAAGTTTGTTAAATGTTTGAGGTATACTTTAAAAAGAATATGTATTCTGCTGTCTTTGGGTGTAATAGTCTATATCTTTTATTTAATTCAAGAATCTTCATATGTTTAATTCTAATATCATGTTACTGATTTTTATTTGCTCCTTCTTAAAGTTACTGGATAGGGATGATAAAATATTCAAATATTTTTGTACATGGATCTGTTTCTCCTTTTCATTGTATCAAATTTTCATAATAACATTAAAATTATGTTATTCTTTTCATGTAAATTTAGGACAGTATGTTTGTTCCTGTCAAATTGAATATTTGCTCATTTTCTTTCTTTGAATCTAGAAATGTTATTAGCTTAAAATATTATTTTTTCATCAATTTAACTTCAAAGGTCTTATTTAGGTAAGCATTCACATTGTTTAGTGGCTTAGTTGTGTCCAACTCTTTATGATCCAAAGGAGTCTAGTCTACCAAGCTCCTCTGTCCATGGGATTTTCCAGGCAAGAATACTGGAGAGGGTTGCCATTTCCTACTCCAGGGAAGCATTCACATTATATATATATAATTTATTTATAATTATGGACTATATATAGAGTCCTGGAAAAGGACAGTTATAATTCCAATCCCAAAGAAAGGCAATGCCAAAAATGTTCAACTACTGCAAAATTGCACTCATCTCACAAGATAGCAAAGTAATGTGCGATATTCTCCAAGTGAGGCTTCAACAGTACAAGAACCAAGAACTTCCAGATGTTCAACTGGATTTAGAAAAGGCAGAGGAACCAGAGATCAAATTGCCAACATCTGGTGGATCATAGAAAAAGCAAGAGTTCCAGAAGAACATCTACTTTTGCTTTATTGACTCCGCAAAAGCCTTTGACTGTGTGGATCGCAACAAACTATGGAAAATTCTTAAAGAGATGGGAATACCAGACCACCTGACCTACCTCTTGAGAAACCTGTATGCAGGGCAGGAAGCAACAATTAGACCTGGACATGGAACAATGTGCTGGTTCCAAATTGGGAAAGGCTGTATATTGTCATCCTGCTTATTTAACTTATATGCAGAGTACATCATATGAAATGCCAGACTGGATGAAGCACAAGCTGGAATCAAGATTGCTGGGAGAAATATCAATAACCTCAGATATGCAGACAACACCACCCTTACAGCAGAAAGTGAAGAGGAACTGAAGAACCTCTTGATGAAAGTTAAAGAGGAGAGTGAAAAAACTGGCTTAAAACTCAACATTCAAAAAATTAAGATTATGGCATTTGTTCCCATCACTTCATGGCAAATAGATGGGGAAATAATCATAACGGTGAGAGACTTTATTTTCTTGGGCTCCAAAATCACTGCAGATGGTGACTGCAGCCATGAAATTAAAAGATGCTTCCTCCTTGAAAGAAAAGCAGAGACATTACTGAAAAAGGTAGGTCTAGTCAAAACAATGGTTTTTCTAGAAGTCATGTATGGATGTGAAAGTTGGACCATAAAGAAAGCTGAGCACCAAAGAATTGATGCTTTTGAACTGCGGTGTTGGAGAAGACTCTTGAGAAGTCTTTTCTTGGACTGGAGAAGGCCATGGACTGCAAGGAGTTCCAACCTGTCAATCCTAAAGGAAATCTGTCCTGAATATTCATTGGAAGAACTCATGCTGAAGTTGGATCTCCAATACTTCGGCCACCTGATGTGAAGAACTGACTCATTGGAAAAGACCCTGATGCTGGCTGGGCAAGATTGAAGGCAGGAGGAGAAGGGGATGATAGATGATGAGATGGTTGAATGGCATCACTGACTTAATAGACAAGAGTTTGAGCAAGCTCCAGAAGTTGGTGATGGACAAAGATTTTGGTGTTCTGCAGTCCATTGGATCTCAAAGAATCAGACACAACCAAGTAAGTGAACTGAACTGAATAGAGAGTCCATTTGTTTTAAAATTTTATTGTATTTTTATATTATCATAAATTTTTTCTTAAAATTTCTAGATTTTGCAGTTTATATTTAGCAAAACTGTATATATGCATATGTTTAAGTAATTTTGCTGTTTGATTTTTATTTGTTTCTTCTTTGTTAATATTGCTCCTGTCTGGTTAAGTCATATATTTCTGTGAATCATATTTTTACTATTTTATATATGTCACATTTTACATCTATTATGGATTTATATACATTTTATACATACAAATACTTATTATTTTATGGTTCTTGTACAGGAGATCCAAAATATGAACCATCTGTGACATTTTTCCTAATGTCTTCTTCCTATTGGCTTTAAGTCACTAGGTTTTGTTTTTAGCTTAAAAATTATGAAAACTCTAAAAAGCATCTTTTTATTAAAATAGGGATTTAATTTTCTTTAGGCTTCTATGCTCCTGGGATGTCCAGTCAGAGGTTGGGCACCTAATGGAAATACCTACCTACCTTCCTACAGGTGGGCCTACCAGTGCATACCTGACAAAGAAATCAACCTAGCTCTTGAGTAGGTGGGCAGTTGCCCCTCTGTAGGATTGACATGGTGGGTATCACCACCATAGGAAGGAGATTGGAAGGCCCGGATGAAGTACATTAAGGAAGAAGAAGCTAGAACTAGTGCCCTTAGTTCATCTGATATCACAATGCTGGTCCAGGGAGCTGGCCTGTGGCCACACTATCAGTAACACTGGTCATGAGTATTTCTGTCCATCAAATGGCACAGGCAACCATCCCACTGATGATCGATCAGAAGGATCCTAAAAATATAACCTTTAGGGTCTTGGATGTCTGTGCTCAGATTTGGAATGTGTTTTTGTGGCTTACACCAGTCTATGGACATTTGAGCAACCGGGCATCTTGTCTTTGAATACAGAAAAATCATTCTAAACAGACTTAACCCAACTGTACTGGGCATATAAGAAGGTTATCCTATCACCCTAAAGGATAGCAACTGATTTTGCATGGATGGGTTGTGCCACTCAGGTATTTATTGGGTCCACCTGAATGGGACCCAGTGATTGTATAGCACAAATCTTTGGTCGTACCTTCCACCTGGGAGGTTGGGCTGCTGTAGTCTGGGTTTTCCTAGGTACAAGATGAATCTACCCCACAGTAACAGAAATTGCCAACCTCCTTCTCTACAAGGCCAGATGGCAGATTTTTTGTGTGTTTTGGTATGATCATTTTGCTGCCATCTTTGTTACCCTCATTGGCCTGAAGGACATCAGCAAATACATGCCCTGACTAAATTCATCCACCAAGCCTTAAACGACGGTTGGCCAAGCCTGTCTTTACTGAACACTGATGTATGCCTAATGAGGAAGCTGTCCTCCAAAATACAATGCCCTTGGACATTTTTACGACTTTGGAAGGAGGCTGTATGTTCATACCTGATGAGTGTGTTAATGAGTCATCTTTATTAATTCACATTGGGCCACAAATGAACATCTCAAGTGATCTGACCTCCAGTTTAGGGGAATTAACACATCAATGATTTGGATCATGGAGCTACTATTAGAAAATAAAATTTTTATTTTTTGTTGGTAATCATTTTTTAATCTGTTTCTTCTTACACGTGCCTCTATTATTGCTGTGACATCTGGTCCAAGGCAGTCGGATAGCCACCAAATGAACCACCCTTTGATGAAAACCCCTTGCTGAACTCTCCAGCGCATGGCAGGGGTGGGGGTGGGGTGGGGGGGAGGGGCATGTGGGATTAGCAGAGGAGGTCCCCAAGGGCAAGGTGTTGGGAGAGGTCATCAAGAGAATGTGACTGATGGTTGAACTGAGAGCTGAGCTTGGGCAGTTGGAGAATGCTCACCCTCTCCTGTCCTTGGCACGTACATTCTGCCCACTGTTCCCATAGCCCGGGGCCTTTTTCAAGGGCCTTGAGAGAGCAGTGCATTGTTGAGACCATTCTGCATGATATTCCAGACAGAACCCAATTGAGGCCTCTGTAGAAATGTTTAAGATTCTAGTGGTTAGATGAGGAGGTCTCCTCTTCTGCCTTGTGATTGCCCAAGAGAAAGAATTACCAAGCTCAAACATTTATTTACTTTTTTAAACTTTGTATTTTGTGTTAGGGTATGGCCAGTTGATAATGTTGTGATAGTTTCAGGTGGGTAGCACCATGATATGAAGACTTTTATTTTTTTTAAATCTCATTCTAAGAAATTTACCTTCACTAGTTACTTATATTTTGTGATGTGAAAACTCTGAAATAGCCTATCAAAGTGTCTCTAAATCACCTTGACTACTTTCTGCTAATAATGAAGGACTTTTCCACCTATCAATAAGGTAGTACTTCAACTTTCAGTTAAATCTTTTTATCCTCTTTGATTAATAGGACCCTGCTTAATAAGACACAGATAATCAAAGTATTTAGAGTTGACATAGCTTTTAAAAAACAAAGAGTAGAGGTGCTTAACATAAAATATAATCATTTTTTAAAAAGAAAAAATAATTAAAGGCAATATTTTCCTCAGCCTAACTACAGGTGATTATCCTGGTATTATGCAGTTAAACGAGGATAAATAAAAGGCAATGCTTTATGCCAGGTATCACCCTATCCTTTACACTGTGTATGCTGTAAATGGGGCTGGGGAAGTTTTACTAGCATGATCACTCATTCATTTTGTGTTTGTGATACTCATTTGTGATCACAATCTTTGATTGTCTTGAAAAAATAGTTGCTTGGTTAAAATGTATACTCCTGAAATCAGGGGCTTTTCCCTTCCTTCTTTTGTATCTTTAGTTTCTACATAAGAGAATGTCTGTTATGAAATTGCATAGATGTGGCTTCACTAACTGAATTTGGGCTTAAATAAGATCCGCTTTTAAAGACTTGATGTTGTGCATGTGTATGTGTTTAATGTGAAGTGCTTAATGCTTATGTGGATGGACTTCTTAGATAAGTTAGATTTAAATAAATAACATTTCTCTATTAATTAATGCTGTTACTCAGTCACTAAGTTGTGTCCAACTCTTTGCAACCCCAGAGCTGCACACCAGGACTCCCCTGTCCTTTGCTATCTCCAGGAGTTTGCTCAAACTCCTGTCCATTGAGTCAGTGATGCCTTCCAACCTCTGTCACCCTCTTCTCCTTTAGCCCTCAATCTTTCCCAGCATCAGGGTCTTTTCCAATGAATCAGTTCTTCATATTAGGTTGTCAAAGTATTGGAGCTTCAGCATCAATCCTTCCAATGAGTGTTCACGGTTGATTTCCTTTTCGATTGAATGCTTTGATCTCCTTGATGTCTAAGGGACTCTGAAGAGTCTTCTCCAACACCACAGTTCAAAAGCGTCAATTCTTCACTGCTCAGCCTTCCTTATGGTCCAGCTCTCACATACATACATAGCTACTGGGAAAATTATAATTTTGATTATAGGGACCTTTGTTGGCAAAGTGATGTCTCTGCTTTTTAATACACTGTCCAGGTTTCTCTTAGCTTTTATTCAAAGGAGCAAGCATATTTTAATTTCATGGCTGCAGTCACCATCTTCAGTGATTTTGGAGGCCAAGAAAATAAAGTCTGTCACTGTTTCCACTTTTTCCCCATCTATTGCCATGAGGAGGTGCGATCAGATGCCATGATTTTTGTTTCAAATGTTGAGTTTTAAGCTAGCTCTTTCACTCTCCTCTTTCATCTTCATCAAGTGGCTTTTTAGTTCCTCTTTGCTTTCTGCCATTAGGATAATATCATCTGCATATCCGAGGTTATTGATATTTCTCCCAGTAATCTTAATTCCGGTTTGTGAGTCATCCAGCCTGACATTTCACATGATGTACCCTGCATATAAGTTAAATAAGCAGTGTGACTATATATAACCTTGATACACTCTTTTCTCAATTTTGAATCAGTCCATGTCTAGTTTTAACTTTTGCTTCCTGTCCTACATATGGGTTTCTCAGGAAACAGGTAAGATGGTTTGGTATTCCCATCTCTTTAAGAATGTTCCACAGTTTATTGTGATCCACACAGTCAAAGGCTTTAGTGTAGTCAGTGAAGCAGAAGTAGATTTTTTTTTTTATTCCCTTGTTTTTTCTATGATCCAATCTTTTCTATGGTAAAATTGATCACTTGAAGAATTGTAAGAAGGCTTTATGACAGATTCTCAGAGATAGGAATTAAGACATTAGTTAGCATTGACCAGCTATGCTGAAATGGAACTTTGGAACTTGTTATATAAACGGCTAAAAATAGTTCTTTAGAAGAGGAAAGCCTGACCTTGGTAAAGTAAATCTGTTGATCAAGAGGGTACTTGCATGTATCCATGTTCAGTTGCTAAGTCTTATCTAACTCTATGAGACCCCCAAGGACTGTAACCCATCAAGTTCCTCCATCCATGGGATTTTTCAGGCAAGAATACTGGAGATGCTTGGCATTTTCTCCTCTAGGGGATCTTCCCAACCCAGAGACTGAACCAATGTCTCCTGCACTGGCAGGCAGATTCTTTATTGCTGAGCCACTGGGGAAGTCTATAATAACACTACAATTGGTACATATTTGTATGTATATATTTGCCTACTCTGGCTAAAGTAAATGAAAACTGAGATAGACTATATAGTGTCTCTTATGATCTTGCATCATTTGGAATATTGCTTCTTTCAAAACCTAAATGTTTCCTTGAAATCCCAGAAAGCATACTTTGCCTCACAAGTGTTATTTTTATACTCACAGCATATTTAATTCTAATGCCTTTGACTTATTTATTTTTCTGTAAAAGAAATATTATCGTATTAAAGGCATTGCCACTGGGAACAATAGGATGTGATTTAATCAAACATCTGTATTAAGAAGAAAGTTAAATAAATAAAGCAGTTCTCTTTTTATTTCTCAACATCTAATAAGTATGGAGCATATTTGTATGTTTTAGAGTGTTTTGATGAATAGTATTTTCGACATCTTAGATTTGTATATAAGTACTGTGATAACAGCAACCCTCTCCCATTTTCTTGCCTGGGAAATCCCGAGGAAAGAGGAGCCTTGCAAGCTACAGTCCATGGGGTGGAAACGAGTAGGATGTGACTGAGCAGCTAACACTCACTTTCAAAGTCTACATATTAACACATTTCATTGATAAATCATGTGATTTCTGGAGACTGAAAAGTCCACATTCTTATCTATTCATTGGCTTGGAGAGTCTTTATGAGAGGAAATAAAAAGTATTTCAAAAATATCTGCATTTGCTGAAATGTTGAAGATTTTTTTTTCATATAAATACTATAGTCCTAAGGTTAGAAAGCGTTTTCTGATAGCTCAGCTGGAAAATAAAAAATACTTCTAACATTTTCCACTCTTCTTACTATTCTCACTCTTTTAAAGCATTTCTTGCTAATATTATGACATGTCACATCATATATTTCAAATTTCTAAGCATCAGAATAAAGCCCTGAAAGGTGTTCTGTTTTTCAGACTTAACATAGAACTTTTCGATTCTTTCCAAATTGTTATTTTTTTTTAAACTTTCAACTTTGCCATTTTAAATTAGAATAAGCTCCCAATACTATTTTAACTGTACAGCAATGTGAATTTTGTAAGAAAGAAAACATCTGTGTTGGCCACCCACATCAGTAAATGGAAAATTACAAGCTCCTCAGAGTCCAGTTACTCATCTCTTCTTATTCCTATCCCACAAAGTACACTACCAGGCTTTTTTTCTGTGTGCCAGTCGTTTATACTTTATAGTTTATTTTTTTTTTAAGTATGAATTCCTAAACAGTGTCATTTAGTTTTGAATAATTTTGAATCATGTATAAATGGAAATGTAGGGTAAATATTATATTAAGCCTGTAGTTTTCAAGTTTTTTTGTGTGTGTAATTCATCTACGTTTTCTGTATCTATAATATGCTGATTTTCATAGTACTTCATTAATATAGCACAATTTAATCATTCATTCATTTCTCATAGAAAGTAACTTACGTCCATATTTGGTCACTGCAGAAATGTCTCTTGTTGTATATGCATTGCTGTTATGTAGTTAGATTTTGGTATTAATATTTCAGCAGCTATTTTATTTTCCATCTCAGAACTCCATTTCATTCTTAAAAATTACTGAGAAACTAAGACCTTTTATTTATTTGAATTGCTTCTATTGTTTTTTGTATTGAATTTGATATTGGTGGTTATTATATTATAAATTAAAATGAGAATTTGTATATTATAATGTATACATTCCCTTAAAAGCAATAACATTAAATTCTATTAAAAAAATAAAATGAAAGTTAAAGTCATTTAGTTGTGTCCAACTCTCTATGACCCCATGGACTATAACCCATCAAGCTCCTCTGTCTATAGGGTTCTCCAGGCAAGAATACTGGAGTGGGTAGCTATTCCCTTCTCCAGGAGATCTTCCTGACCCAGAAATGGAACGAGCGTCTCTTGCATTTCAGGCAGATTCTTTACCATCTGAGCCATATTTACTCCCTTAAAAGCAATAACACTAATCTCATTATCATTTATTTGCTAAGTTGTGTCTAACTCTTTTGTGACCCTATGGATTGTAGCCAGCCAGGCTCCTCTGTCTATGGGCTTTTTCAGGCAAGAATACTGGAGTGTGTTGCCATTCCCTCCTCCAGGGGATCTTCCTAACCCAGGGATTACCCACGTCTCCTGCATTGCTGGCAGATTCTTTACCACAGAGCCACCTGGGAAGCACAAATAATATATTTTTTTGTGAAAAAAATGTATATATTTCCCAAAGAAATTAAATACTGAGCAAATGGCATTGTTTTTTGCATTTTTGCAAATCCCATTAATGTCCTACTCTTAGGTCTGATGAAGACAGGTGACTCCCATATCTGCTTCTATTAATACATTCTGTCTGCTGAAATTTTACACATCATGGAGCCTCTGGACTCTTCACTCTTTACCCCTGAATATATAGAGTGAAACAGAAAATCATGTCTTAGCTTTGTGTAAACATTCTTCACCTCACAGACCTTAAAGAGGGGTCTCAGGAACCCTCCAGAGATCTCAGGACTATCCTATGAGATTTATGGTAGATAATGTCCAACTGATTTGTACTCTCACTATTGATAGCTTATGGATTCATGATCTCCGTAGAAGATATAGCCTCTGGATCAGGAACCAGGCTTGATTACTCAGAGCTTTGGTGTGGCAGAAGTTTTGTTACAGTGAAAAAGGGCAGAGAAAGCTTCTGAGATAGATTCCAGAAGGGGGACAGAGGGTTCCCCCTTGCTAATCTTAGCAAGAGAGCTATAAACTTTTTCAGTTGTTTATTACAGAATCAAAACAAAGTCTCAAGGTTGTAAAGGTCTTACCAGACCCACTCCCACAATTTACCTTGTGTTTTATTATCATTCAGTTTCTTGTTCTTATCCTATTCAGTAACTTCATTTATTATATATTTCTGTACTTTTGATTTTTTATTGTGTGTCTTGTACTTTGTGTCTTCTACCTTTTACATATCATTTAGTTGATAAAATGATTCTTATCTGGAATTCATCTAAATGTATTCATATTTTTATTTTTTATCATTCCCATTCTTATCCATACACTCCTGATTATTTTTCTTATTTGAAAGAAACCACGTTTGAAAAATTGTCTGTAGAAACTCTTTGAGGTCAGAGATTATGTTATTTTCCTTCTGAAATCTGTGAGTATTTGTGTTTGATTCTATTGATATCAGATACATAGGATCACTGGCAAAGAGGCCACAACTCAGCCCTTGACTTTTGTTTCTGTGCTTCTAGTTTACTGATATTATACTTTACATACCTTTCTTCGAATAGCTTCTCATCTACATTTTGTATTATCAACATTATATATTCTGCCTTAGACGTGTTATTTTAGAAGTGGAATAGCCATAGGATTTTGATCACTCTCCTACTTAAAACCTTGGACTTCACCATACCTCAGTCTCTCCCACAGCACTGTCTTCTTGCCATCAGTCTTTTTATAAGCTCCTCGTTCTGATTGCTCAGTGTTGGGGTGACTCAGCACCCAGTCTTTGACTCTTCTGTTCTTTATCTATATTCCCATCTTTGGTGGTTGATCCCATCTCTTGGCTTGAAAAACTATGTCTTGAAGAAATACCAGTGTATACCTGCAACTTTCACTTCTGTCTTGAATTTCAGATGCGTGTATCTTGCATGACACCTCCCCTTGAGCACTTAATAAGTATCTCAAACCTAGCCTGTCCAAAACCAAGTTTTGATTTATTCACCCTTACCCCAAAATAACTTTTTTCCATTTCAATTTGTTTTTCTGTTTCATTAATGGAAACTTCATTCCTCTAGTTTTTCAATCATCTTTTTTTTAATTGGTTTTGCCATACAATGACATGATATCGCCAATCATCTTTGACTATTTTTTCTTTCTCTTACATATGTATCTAGTTCTCCAGGCAATGCCATCACTAAGTCCTTCCAGATATATCTAGATTGTGACCACTTTCTGGAATCTCTCTTGAGTAATCTTGTCCAGGTCATCAGCACTAGACTCCTGAATTGCAAGTTCAAGATAGCAGAAATGACTCTATCACTTCTGACCACTCACCTAATGACTATTATGTAAAAGTGAGCTTTTATCTACTTTAAGATATCTTATTTTTGAGGGAATATTTCTAAAATATATGCTTAGCATCTACCTTAAATAGTGCAAATGTATAGATAACACTTTTGTGAATTTTTAGCAAAATAGCTTTTATGGTAATGATGAAAGGCATATATTATAACTTTGCTTCTCAAATTCTAATGTGCATAGAATAACCTGGTGATCTTCTTAAAATACAGATTTCAGATTAGGACATCTAGATTTCTGTCTGAGAAATTCTAAAACCTTCCATGTGTTACAAATTCTCCTGGTCTAAGTACCACATTTTGAGTGTCAACTTGCTGATAAGAAACTATATAAATTTACCCATCCTTATGGATGGCATTAACAACTATTTACCTGGTTTCATTCTTTTTTAGTTAAAAAAAATGAGATTCATGAATAGGTTTTTCAGAATTAACCCATTCAAAAGCATATTTGCTTCAAAATTTCAAAGACCTTTTTCTTCTACTTTATTAATGGACTGACAAGCTTGCCAGTTGGAAATTATTTTGGAAAGAGTTTGACAGCTGAAATAAGCCTTCCTTCCACTCACCTGGATGAAGAAGGTAACACTAACTGGCCTTGGTTTTTGTGATCAGTATGCTGGGATACACACATTAGCTCCCCCAAAGGAAACAGCAACAGACTTAACTCTTGAGGAAACATAAGCACAATTGACTATTAGAATTAAAGCCCTGTAATAATGAGCCAGGAAAATTCCAACTACCACCATAAAATCTCATTACTCAATTTGAGGGGCTGTAGAAGTATGAATCTGGAACATCCAGAAATTTAAATGAGAGAAAAAAAAATAGTTCAAATGAGGTTTTCAATGAAATCCAAACACCTAGCAGTTAGTAAGACTAGAGTTTCTCTGTCTCAAGAGAGTAGGAAAATTGAGGTTGTTACTGGGGAAAGCAGCAGGGAAGAATTTAATTTGCTGTGAATCTTGTTCCTTTTCTTCTTGTATTTGAGAATTGAATGGTTCTGCTGCAAGAGCACGCTGTCTTTGTATGCACTTTTAGAAAGAATTTAAGGGAGAATGACAAATTATGCCATTTACCATTTTGGAAGATAAGTCAAACTTCACATTGCTAGGAAATGTGGAACTCACTTGAGGATCTTCAACATTTCACTTTCTACCACTTCAATTCTTTTTCTTACATTTTTTGTTAAAAAAAATGAATATCATTCTTTTTATCAAGCTTGTGATGATGGAACTGACATTATTTTAGAGACCATTAGTTCAGGAGAGAATTTTGGCATGAAGACCCTTATTTAGAATGTTGACATTTTGGACCATACATTGAAAAAGTTTTATTTTTTTTCCAGTCACTCAGTTGTAACTGATTCTGTGACCTCATGAACTGCAGCATGCCAGGCTTCCCTGTCCTTCACCATCTCCCTGAGCTTGCTTGAACTCATGTCGATTGAGTTGGTGATGCCATTCAACTGTTTCATTCTCTGTTGTCCCCTTCTCCTGCCTTCAATCTTTCCCATCATCAGAGTCTTTTCTAACAAGTCGGCACTTCGCATCAGGTGGCCAAAGAATTGGAGCTTCAGCATCAGTCCTTCTAATGAATATTTAGTGTTTATTTCCTTTAGGATTCACTGGTTTAATCTCCTTGCAGTTCAAGGGATTCTCAAGAGTCTTCTCAAACACCACAGTTTGAAAGCATCAGTTCCTCAGTGCTCAGGCTTCTTCATGGTCCAACTCTTACATCCATACATGACTACTGGAGAAACCATATCTTTGACTATTCAGACCTCTGTTGGCAAAGTGATGCCTCTGCTTTGTGATACACTGTGTAGATTTATCAGAGCTTTTCTTCCAAGGAGCAAGCCTCTTTTAATATCATGGCTGCAGTCATCATCTGCAGTGATTTTGGAGGCCAAAAATAAAGTCTGTCACTGTTTCTATTGTTTCACCATCTATTGGCCATGAAGTGATGGAACCAAGTGCCATGACCTTAGTTTTTTGAATGTTGAGTTTTAAGCCAGCTTTTTGACTCTCCTCTTTCACCTTCACCAAGAAGCTCTTTAGTTCCTCTTCAATTTCTGTCCTAAGGATAGTGTCATCTGCACATCTGAGGTTATTAATGTTGCTGCTAGCAAACTTGATTCTAGCTTGTGCTTCATCCAGCCTGGCATTTCTCATGATGTACTTTGCACATAAGTTAAATAAGCAGGGTGACAATATACAGCCTTGAAGTACTCCTTTCCCAATTTTGAATAATTTGGTTGTTCCATGTCCAGTTTTAGCTGTTGCTTCTTGATATGCATACAGGTTTCAAAGAAGGCAGGTAAGGTGGTCTGGTATTCCCATCTCTTTCAGAATATTCCACAGTTTATTGTGATCCACACAGTCAAAGGCTTTAGAGTAGTTAGTGAAACAGAAGTAGATGTTTTCCTGGAATTCCCTTGCTTTTTCTCTGCTCCAACAGATGTTGGCAATTTGATCTCTGGTTCCTCTGCCTTTTCTAAATCCAGCTTGAACTTCATGTACTGTTGAAGCCTATCTTGAATTTTGAACATTACTTTGCTAGTGTGTGAAATGAGTGCAGCTGTGTGGTAATTTGAACATTCTTTGGCATTGCCCTTCTTTGGGACTGGAATGAAAACTAACCTTTTCCAGTCCTGTGGCCACTGCTATTTTCAAATTGCTGGCATATTAAGTGAAACACTTTCACAGCATAATCTTTTAGGGTTTTAAACAATTCAGCTGGAATTCCATCACCTCCACTAGCTTTGTTTGTGGTGTTGTTTCCTAAGGATCACTTGACTTCGCATTCCAGGATGTTTGGCTCTAGGAGAGTGACCAAACCATCGTAGTTATCTGGATCATTAAGATCGTTTTTGTATAGTTCTTTTGTGTATTCTTGCCACCTCTTCTTAATATCTTCTTCTGTTAGGTCCATTTTGTTTATGTCCTTAATTGTGCCCATTTTTGCATGCTCTTGGTATCTTTAATTTTATTGAAGAGATCTCTAGTCTTTCCCATTCTATTGTTTTATTGTATTTGTTTGCATTATTCACATAGGAAAACTTTCTTGTCTCTCCTTGCTGTTCTATGGAACTCTGCATTCAGGTGGGTATATCTTTCATTTTTCCTTCTCCTCTTTTCTCAGCTATTTGTCAGGCCTCCTCAGACAACTATTTTGGTTTTTGTATTTCTTTTGGAAAGCATATGCTGCTGGTTCTACCTACCTATAGTATCATTATAACTTAATAGAAGCAGTTGTAGAGTATATAAGAGATTAATCAAACTGTAAAATGTACAAGTCTGTACATCTCCCAGTCTCCTGTTGCATGAGTTTGCTGAAAAACAGCTTCAAAAATTAATGGCTTACCTAACAAACATTTTGCTTACTCATGAATCTAGAGGTCAGCATTTTGGGCTGGACTCTCCTGGGTTGTTTTCTATTAGTCTTATCTGGAATCACTTATGTGACTGTAATCACTTGACAGTTCTACTGAGAATGAATAAACTAAGAGGCTTCATTCTCATATCTAGTAGTTCTTCCTGGCTATTTGCTACATGGCCTAGTTTGTCATTTACTTTTTTAAAAAAATAATTTATGTTTTATTGAAGGATAATTGCTTTACAGAATTTTGCTGTTTTCTGACAAACCTCAACATAATCAGCCATAAACTCTTGATTACATTGTCTTTACTAATGACCCATTGACCAAAGTAATCATATGACGCAGCACAACTTGAATGTAAGGAAAAATACTGTGTAAGTGTTTGGTGAGTCCTTGCAGGGAAGTGATTCACTGGGAGCTATTGTAAAAATCTACCATGCCTCCCTTCCTGTTAACAGCTCAGTCATAACTTGGCTCTTTTGTGTCCTACTAAAGAAAAGGTAGCTTCCATTTTGAGGACACTATAGTTATGAATTTCTAATCTTCAAATGTTTTTGCTAGTATGTCCTAAAAGTCTAGCAGTAGAATTGGTTTTAACCAATTTTCTCTGTTGATGGATGTTATTAAATTTACTAATTTAAGAATTTGAACTAATTTTTAAAATCACATCAAGATTTAATGAATGAGGACTCTGTTGTAGGCATTATAAAATGTCTTCTTTAATCTCACAGCTGAAAAACATTTTGCCATTGTTATTTTGGTCTGCTTCTCTTTCATTATGAACCTAAATTTCCTTTTATATATTTATTGTTCATTTATGTATTTTTCTCTATATGTCATGCCTATTGTCCATTTTGTTAGGTTATTGTTCTTTTCTCGTAAATGATGGTAACAGTTTTTTTTTTTTAATATCTTGGAATTAATTTTTCCAGTTGGTTGTTTTTTGTTTGGGAACATTTTGAACTTCTAGTTATCAGTGATTTTTTAATGGCTTTTTAGTATTCTATAAAACATTGCCCAACACATGTAAAATTAAGCAAAACAAAACAAGTTAGGCTTTTTTTCTAGTAACTACACAGTTTTTCTGTGTATGCTAAAATGCTGGTGTATTTGATATTTATTTGTTTCAAGGACTGATTATTAATAAGTATTCTTTCTTCTCTTTTTTGGAAGGAAATAAGAAAGGAATATTTCCTTCCAAATAACCATTGAGTTGTCAAAGCATCATTTATCTCTAACAAGAAATGCCACTTTCATATACCATAAATTTGCATATTCAATTTGATCTATACCTGGACCAACCTGTTTACTAGTCTGTTTATATTCCATTAATAAATAGTTTATTTTTCTGTGGTTTCATAATGCATTTTTTCATTAAAAAAGTCTACTCTTTACTGTAACTCTTTTCTTTATATATATTTTCTAGTATTTTTGAATGTCTAGGGTTACTTCTTTTAAAATTCAGAATTGAATTACAGAATTTAAAAAAAAAATTAAAAACTATAGGTAGTTTTTTATTACAGCTGTTTAAGTGGCAATTTCAGTCAAATTCACATATTCACATTATTGGATCTTCCAAAACAAGCTATGATTTTTTTTTTATATTTTCACACTTGATAGAAATTTTAACAATTTTCTCATAGAGAATATATCTGCATATTTATTCTGAAGTATATTTGTATGCTTTGTTTTCACTGTAACATGTATGTAAGTAACCTAGTGAGTTTCATATATTAATTTTTAACCATCTGGCATAGTAAATTCCCATGATTTTATTTTATAAAATATAATACAAAAGCATAAACCAATTACTATTAATATGTCATTAAAAGTTTTAATTGAAATAAGTAGGGTTATACAATAATATACACGTGCATTGTATAAATGTTTTTTATTTAAATATATATCCACACATGAACAATTAATACTATTACTATTAAAGTTTTTAAAGTTACTGGTGCTGAATTGTATAGATTATATTTGAATGAAACTTATAAGGAGAATAAATTGATTATATGTAACCTATACTTTTAATATAGATACACACATATATAAACACACATGTATTTATAAATTAATTTAAGGCTTCCCTGGTATTGCCCTTTAAATATATTTACTGTGCCTTAATCACAGCTGAACTTTATCAAAGTTTATTTCCGTTTCTCTGGAATTTGTCCTAGGGCTTGCATTTTTTTGCCTGTCAGTATATTTCGTGTTTATGAATACAGAACGCCTTTGAAATCTATTTATTGGCATATTGACCTTGCCTAGTACAACTGGAATCTATTTGCTGTGATTTGTATTTTCACATTCATGGTCAAAGTGGATTGGTGTGTAGCTGTCATTATTTTGTACTCTTTTATTTAAATTAGGAAATCGATATTTTGCTGATTTCATATTTGTGAACACCCTCTTAAATTGTGGACTTATAGACATAGATTTGGTATAGTCTGTCTTCAAAAAGTGATAATATCCTTATATGATTTATTCTGTATTTAATCCTTTTTTTTGAAATGGTTGGGTAAGTTGTTAGATAAATTAATCATCAAAATTTTACATGTGAATTATTTGGTTACATTTTCTTTCATATTTCTTTTAGTGTCATTTTTTAGTAGTTGACATTTTCCTAAAAGTATCTCATAACATACGAGATTTAAATGTGTTTTATATATGAGATATTATACTTCTATCATTCTTTATATCTATCATCTTTTATTCAATTTCATATCTAATTTTGTAAAAATTTTTCTTCCATTTCTTAAGTAGGTTTTTCATGAATCATTTCTGTTGTTTCCTTTTCCTATGACTTGATCTTTGATATGTTTTTCAGATTTCATGCTATTTGTAAAAATAGATTTTGTGTAATCTTATAATTTCCTTATATTTTTTGATAATTGTAAAAATTTTCAGCTTAATGTTAATTATTTATCTTTCTTGGCTTGAACTATTTATGACAATTTTTCTAGATTTTTAAAAAGTCATCTTTGTAGGTCATGAAGTTACAATTTGACTATAATTTGTTTCTATAAGATGTTTTATAATCAGTATTTTCCCCTCTCTTTGGCATGAGTTGTTGAAAGATCTTTGTGTGTATTGATGTCACAAAAATAAAACAGTAGAGATCTTCAAAATTTGGTCTTTCTGCTGAAATGTTAGGCTGGAAAAAGCTGACAAAGTCAAATTTTTCATAAGTCTGGAATCAAAATAAAAAACTTAGATAACCATGGATTTGTTTAAATGAAGAAGGAGGCTACTAAATTTTGATGAATTAGCCCACCTCCCATTTCCCACTCTCCAGATTAACACCAACCATTGCCCATGTTCCTGGGGCATCTTGCTGGTAGTGGGTGGTAGAGAAGGTTTAAGAGGGGAAACAATATATATCTTGATCTTAAAAAAATGTTCTTATGCATTTTGATCAATCTGGAGATCCCTGGGAGGCCAGTGTAGAGGTTGACCTTTTTACAGTGTCCTGTTGAGCCACAGAAGCTTTCTTAACAGCAGCTTAGGTAGCATGAAAAGGCATATCTCACCTAAAGCTTCCTGGAGCAAGGGAGACAGGCAGAATAAGTAGTAGTTGAACTCAGACACATGGAAAGAAGGAGGCTGAGAAAAATGTTCTTGAAGGAATAATGGCTTAGAAGGGCTGCCATGTATACCAGGGAATCTGGCATGCCACTCACATGCCCAGGGCTGGATGCATACTCTGAAAATATCTGAGGAGCTTAGGTTTACTCCAGTGTTGGTTTTTGTGTTGTGTGAAAATGATCATTAAAACTGAAGCAGAGTTGTAGATGACTAGGCTTAGTATTAAAGAAGTGCCCTGCACAGAGCCATTCTGTAAAACCAGAATAGAAGATTTTCTTTGCTCTCACAAGCATTTAAGGAAATCTTTGTCAACTAGCTGACCAATAAAATAATGGAATAGGTACCTCAGTGACCACACATGAAAATAAATACAGTCTTTGAAAAGATAATTTGGAAAAGTCACTAAATGCTGATACTTAGACACCTAAAATTCTCAGTAATCAATAAGAACAAACTCTAGGGAGGGGGGAAATTTGACTTCCAATATTATCACATTATAATATATAAAATGTCTAGAATTTGACAAAAAAACCTTAAAGTATGTGAGGAAATAGGAAAGTATGATCTATTCACAAGACTAAAATAAATGGACAGAAACTATCCCTGAGCAAGTCCAGATATTGAATTTGATACAGGTTTAAATCAGCTGTCTTAAATTTGCAATAAGAGCAAATGTTGATCCTTAAATTTTATAAAGTTAAATGAGTCTTATATTAACTAAGAAACCAGAAGAAAAGAATGAGATTGTCGATGTTACATTTGAGTATTGATCCAACATAGAGTCATGTATTAGAGGGAGGAATTATAATTATCTTACACTTTGCCCTGAAAGTAGATACCATATAGGCATTTCTTAACTTTCTAATCAATAGAACAAGTTTTCCTACCCACAGTTTTTACTGGCGTGATCAGTATAGATCACAAAGTAAGTCATATGACACATGCCATCAAGAACCAATGAGGATACACCACTCAAGTTCACGTTCCTAACTCCTATGGGATATCCACTGTCTGTTAAGTTGGGCTTTACATAACCTTCCTTCTAAAATCCAACGAAAATAACTACAAATGCATGCCAAGATCAAGATGTGTGGCCATATTCATGCCTTTCTCATGAACGTCAGTCTTGCATACCCTGCAGTCATCCTTCTGGTAAATATAAATGAGGACAAATAGGTATTTGGTGCTACTCACTAAAAATTAGGTGCATAAACTTGCTGAGGCTAAGAGTATATTATAAAATATGTCACCTTTTTGTATAGTTTATCATTTATTTCATAGCTTGTCATAATTGCATAAAATAAAATATCAACTTAGATGTGATAATGCTAAAATTTTTAAATGATGACAGCATATAAAACAAACATATATATGTTTTATAAACATATGCTTTATAAAATCATATAAAACATGATTTTTTAGCATTATTTGAATTTAAAGAACATATCATCTCATGACTAACTAGATATTTATGTAGTTTGCTAAATAGGTGGATCATGAGGTACCCACTATAATCAAATCACTGTTGATAAGAATGTTGTGATGAATCAGTGGTACATTAATAATTACACTGCTATTTCTACTCCTTATCACTTTGGAGAAAATTGAATCATACTTTCCATAGACACATGTGAAAAGGAATTATAGTCAGTTAGAAAGTGAGAGTGTTAGTCACTCAGTCATGCCTGACTCTTTGTGACCCCATGGACGGTAGCCCATCAGCCTCCTCTGTCCAGGAATTCTCCAGGCAAGACTATTGGAGTGAGTAGCCATCCTCTTCTCCAGGGCATCTTCCTGACCCAGGAACTGAATCTGGGTCATGTGTATTGCAGGCAGATTCTTTACTGTCTAAGCCACCAGGGAAGCTAGAATCTGTGCTAAATGTAATTATGCTGAAATAGATTTTACACCCATTAAAGCTAGGAAGCATATCAAATCATTCTGGACACTTGTGCTTTTGAAATGTTTTCAGAATAGAACAAACAAAGAAACTACCATTCTGTCATCTCCTGGTTGTCATAATTACATTACAAAATGAAGATACATTTGTAATTCTCATTAGTTTTAGGAGTTGTGTCACTTGATGAAAATCTGTGCCAAAATGCTCTGTGAAATTTAATGTTATTCTCAATGTGCAGGCACATAAAATGCTAGCAGTATTTAACAGGATGATGTTTCTTAGACTTTGAAGTGCCAGGAAAAATATTTTATTACAAAATAAAAGATAGATCAACTTTAAAAAAGCACCTTAGTACTACTGAATTTGTTTCTTAATCACTTAACTTGGAGAAAAGACCTAAGGACCTCTAAGTTCAAGGTCATCAGAATCAAAAACTCTAGGGCTACTGAAAATTGAATCAAAGCAAAACACTTTGAAAGAAGTAAGGTGAATGTTGTCCTGAGGTATTGATTCAAACAGAAATGGTACTTGAAGTTTATTTTTATGAGGCCAAGCAGGTGGGAAAGTCACTGAGGGAACACTGCCAAGAAAAGGAACAAAGGAACACTGACCTTTTTTGGGCCACATTTTCTCATGCCTAGTTTCCCAGGCTTTCCTGGTAAAAAGCCACGATGTGCTCTGGATTATTTTTGAGGATGGAGTTGTGTTTCCACAAAGGCTATTCTGTTCTTCCTGTTCTAATTACAATCCTGTTAGGCCCATTGTGATGGATTGCAGGTCTTTCCTACTGTCTGCAGTTTGCCATATCATAATGATGGGAAACCTCAGTGAAGGCATGGGGAAACTGCAGAGAGAGTAGCCATAGAGTCAAAATGTAGTGTTTGATTGCCTTCTTCTTTTTTATTATAGCCTTGATTGGTAAGATGCCCAAGTCTCATACAGATTCAGAGGTTAGCAAGAATGAGGACTTGGGACTTTTCAGTCAGTTTCAAGACAGATAAATAATCCCAAGTTATTAAGTGGACACCAGTACAGAGAATAAATGGATACATCTTCTGCAGGGAGCACAGTAACTCACAGAGGTGGTCGGGCAGCTTGCTGAGAGTGAGAAATCAATTAAGTTTCAGTAACTCAAGAGTCGTGGGCTTGCTTCCTGCTATATAATTAAGCAGATTGAGAAGTAATGCTTTATCTTACACACTGCTTACTGACTCATTTGATTCACTGCAGGCCTGGCTGTGTGTGGAAATGAAGAGTGTAGTGCGAACATAGAGGAAGGTAGACCAGAAGGCAGCCTCACTATGTGTTTATCTCTTGTTGTCCATTGCCTATTTCTATGTGCATCATTCTGCCTCTTGATGAAAGCAACATGTAACCCATACTTATAGAGTTTATATCAAAGGCCCTCTAAATAATGATCAGCCACTGCATGGTAGTAAATTATAGTCTAGGGAAATAACAAAAACAGCAAAGTATATACTGTTCAGGTGGATTGATGGAATAAAATGATTTGCTTATGATTAATACTCGAAAATGCTTGGGGCTGACAAGTTTTCCACAAGATGAGTAGATGAGTATTATAAATACATTATTCCAGAATCAGTGCCTTCTCTCTAGTCACTGGACATCTAAATGTCAACTGGAAAGGTAGATGCAGATACAGCTTGATTTGAGGACATAATTATTAGTGATAAGCTACCAAACAAATGTTAACTCCAAGCTGACTCATCTATACAATATACTTGTTGATTTTACATATGACTAAAATCCAGCAGCTCAAAGAATTTCACGACAGGCTCCCCCAGCCCACATCTGAATGTTCTGTTGTTTCATCTGAATCATCAGCCTTCACAGGGTGACTGTTGCTCCACTGAGAGTGTCCGAGACATGGCTTTGTAATTAAATATCTGTAGTGTCCTCATGGGGCTCAGCCATAAAGAATCTGCCTGCAATGCAGGAAACCTGGGTTTGATCCCTGGGTTGGGGAGATCCCCTGGAGGAGGGCATGGTAATCCACTCTAGTTCTCTTGCCTAGAGAATCCTGTGGACAGAGGAGCCTGGCATGCTGCAGTTCTTAGGGTTGCACAGAGTTGGACATTATGAAAGCAACTAAGCAGCAGTGTTCAGATACATCACATAGACAAAATTTATCATCTAGGGGAAGAGAGAGTCTCTTTTGAGAAATCTAACAAAAATCCTACATTTCACTCTCTTTGGTTGGACAAAACTCAATTAAATTCTCATACCTGAACAAGTTACTGTTACCAAAGGGGAAAGTTATTTAATTATCTTAATTCATAGAGCTAAAGGAGAAAAGTTTATTGCTATTGAATTTATGGCTGAGAATAGGGAACGGAAAAGGGAGGGAAAAACTGAGAAAAAAAGAAAGAAAAATAACAGGGGCATGTCAGAAGGGCACAGACACTACCAATGGCCAAAGTGGAAGTAATTTAAACAACTTTAGAATTGATGATAAATGGTATTGGATTATAAGTCAAAAAACAAAATAAATATTCATGACTCTGATAGTATAATAAATAATCAAGTGATATAAATAAATAAGTAGGAAGACTACAGAACTCTTTATTAGAAAAAAATTTCAATTAATTAATGTATAAGCAATAAAGGAAAGATAAAATCACCATTAAAACTCCACAGCAGTATTTCCCACAGGCAAGATCCAAAAATATGCATTAATATAAAAACAGAATATATACATGTTCTCAAATTATCTCCCTTTAAGTAAATATGTTTAATTACAGAGGGAATAATGTAACTATTCAGTGGAGAAACCCTATACTGTCTTAACCAAGTATCTAAGATAGTCTTGCCAGAAAGGGGACTTAGCATCATGTACTCCACACAGGCACTGAGAGAGACACATCACTTCGGTGGTTTTCTTTCCAATAATGCATAATTTGAATGCAATTATAAAAAATACCATCACACTCAAACTGAGAGTCATTCTGAATAATGACTTAGCAGTACTCGTTAAAATTTCAAGATCATGAGAATCAAGAAGAGACTGAGGAACCATTACATACTCCATCAGGCTAAAGGGGCATGACAACAAAATGCTGTCTGACTTGAGCCAGAATGCTCAGTGGCTCCACGTCAGCCCTGGAAGCCAGATTAATCTTGGCTTGCCATTCAGGGTGGTTCTAGGTGACAGGGTGACCTTAGTTTTCCTCCTTATGCGATGGTGTGAAGTCCATAAATCTCTGCAGTACCTAGATAAATACCTCAAATCAAGGTTAATACTAAATCTTTGGGAGACTCTGTTAGACCTTGAAGGCTTGCAAGATTTGTTCACAATTTGTTCACAAGTTTGTGTTCAGATCCTGGGAATGCTGGTTGAGGTCAGTACTTTGAGATGACTTGCTGCTTGGAGTGCTTTTGATAGGTTCCTTATTTAAATATTGTATGGAGAAAAATAAATGAATTTGGTTCTAGATTCTATTTGTTAGAATTATATTGGCATACTTATGGGAAAATCCCCCAAACCCAAGATTGTGTAGATAGAAGTGGATATTGCTGAACAATATTATGCTGGATAATTGATAAAACTCAATATATTTAAAACTGAACTTACAATCTCTGTATTTTAACAATATTTTATTATTTTTTGCTTTCTCATTACCTGCAACATGAACCAATCAAGTACCTAAAAGTTATCTGGTTTTTTTTTTATATCCTATATCTTACCAACTACCTAGTTCTGAAGTTTCTCAAATTGTCCCTGTTTTTTCCATGTCCATCACTGTGGGCCTGGTTTCAGCTTTCATCTGTTGTTTTGTGTGTTTGTATTGTGGTGCTCAAAGTTAACTTCTCTGTTGCTGCTATTAATTTCTCTCCTCCTTGATGCCATGTCTGTGCTTAGTTGCTCAGTCATGTCTGACTCTTTGTGACCCCCATGGACTATAGCCCACTTGCCTTGCCCTCCTCCAGGGGATCTTTCCAACCCAGGGATAGAACCCAGGTCTCCTGCATTGCAGTCAGATTCTTTACTGTCTGAGCCACCAAGAAAGCCGTGAGATAAAAATTAGCTCATGACTCAAGTACCTCTATAAATTGTTCCCTGTCTACTTTCCAGTTTTGTTTTGTGACACTTCTTATTTTGAAGTCTGTGGTCAAGCAGTAGTGAAAACTAAGAATTTCTATTCCAGTCCTACAAACATATAAATACTCTTTCAACTCCCAGATCATACTTGTGATGTCCCCTGGAGTACTCACACAACTATGTTTCTAGAAAAGGCAGTTTTTCTCTTGAGAATCAGGACTAATTTCAGAAAATCCCTTGAGTTAATAATTCGCTAACTATTATTTGGTATTACATTACATATTTTTGATACTCTCACAATATGTTGTGAATTTCTTTTACTGAAACTGTAGTTATTTTTGATCATGTTTGTCTTTCTGTGTTTTCAAGTTGGTGGATTCCTTAAGGTGAGGTGAAGTCAGGAAATGTGCCTTTTCCATCTATTCTTTTTTTAAAATTGTTTTTGTCACGTACAATGATTAGTGAAGGCTAATGGATGAGGCAGTTGAGTAAAACGAACAAATGCGAATCTTATCTTTATCCACATCTACCTACATGAATGCATACACATACAAATAAGATCTGCTCATCTATAACTAAAATTGTTGTTGTTGTTCAGTTGCTAAGTTGTGTCCAACTCTTCGATCCCTCATGTACTGCAGCACACCAGGCTTCCCTATCCTTCATTATCTCCCAGAGTTTGCTCAAACTCATGTCCATCGAGGCAGTGATGCCATCCAACTATCTCCTCCTCTGTCATCCCCTTTTCCTCCTGCCTTCAATCTTTCCCAGCATCATGGTCTTTCCCAGTGAATTGACTCTTGACATCAGGTGGTCAAAGTATTGGAGCTTCAGCTTCAGCTTCAATCCTTCCAATAAATATTCAGGGTTGATTACCTTTAGGATTGACCGGTTGGATCTCCTTGCTGTCCAGGTAACTGAGGTGTTTTTGGTTGCTCTGAAGCAATTTTTGGCTGTTCTGAAGCAGTATTTATTAAACGATAGCAAAGCCCTCTCTGGATTGCCCTATAGCAGAAGCAGCAGAATTCAATGTCTCTATTTAGCAAACTGGCTTAAGAGCATATGTGAAACTATTTCAGATTCATTTCCAAGTCATTTATTTTAACAGCTAGAGCATTTATTTAAACCATTTCTACCTTAATTCTTTCCTCCTAAGCAAATGTGGGTTCCTCATTGGGGAGGGAGGTGGAAGG
Source organism: Antilocapra americana (assembly GCA_007570785.1). Lineage (NCBI taxonomy): Eukaryota > Metazoa > Chordata > Mammalia > Artiodactyla > Antilocapridae > Antilocapra > Antilocapra americana. The sequence goes on along the minus strand of ML660211.1, from coordinate 710,362 downwards.
GGGTTCTGGAAGGGGAACACATGTATACCCATGGTGGATTCATGTCAATGTATGGCAAAATCAACACAATAATGTAAAGAAAAAAAAAAAAAAAAGAATGACATACCCTGGTAGCACCATGAACACCTCCTGCTATGTGCTTAGTTTCTCAGCCATGTCAACTCTGGGACCCCATGAACTGTAGCCTGCCAGGCTCCTCTGTACATGGGATTCTCCAGGCAAGAATACTGGGATGGGTTGCCATTTCCTTCTCTAGGGGATCTTCCCAAACCAGGAATCCAACTTGCATCTTCTTTGTCTCCTGCATTGCAGGATGATTCTTTACTGGCTGAGCCATCAGGGAATACAACATCATTCTTATCTCCTAAGTACCAGTTATGTAAGGAATAGCTTATGTGTTCTTTTTTTTTTTGTTTTTTTGACTGAACATTACATAATAATTTGAAGCATACCCACTATTGAACATGTACATTGAAAAAAATATATATATTGGTAATAACATATATTCTGTTCTTTCAGACATTATTATGGCACACATATATAATACATAATTTCCAATAAGTAACTGATATTTGTCTCTTTTTCAAAGCCATACTATAGAATTCTACCTTCTAGAAAAAGGCTATTTTATAACCCCTTCTTATATTTTTAGGTGCCACAACACGTTTCCACATGAGAATGTTTGAAAATGCTATCTAGATTTCTGCCAGATTTCTAGTCCTATATTGGGGCAACACAATAATGGTAATGCATTTAAAGGCTACTAATGTTTAAAAACAAGTATTAGTCAAGCATTGTTTTTTTCAGAACCTCAAATCCAGATAAATATCAACATTCATTGACTCTCAAATACTTGTATGGCTTTGCACTAGCTCCTCAAATGGCTCACATTAAGACAAAATTGGGATCACGGAACAAAAATAGAAAATATTTTAACAATAAAATTTTATCTAGAAACAACTATAAATTTTAGATTGAGTAGTTTTAAATATTTAATACAACTAGACTTCTCTTTAGATATAAGTCTTTAAAATTATTATTTATTTACAAAGGTAATACATACACATCATTTAAAAATTAAGAATTATTAGACTAATAAAAATATCAGATCCTGAATATAAATTCCCACTTCTTTGATTATATAATTTTTAATATGCTTAATTCTTTTTTGAAAGTTTTCCTCTACATTATGTCATTATGTTTTAATATTTCTGCTTTAGATATAGCTTTAATTTCTTATTTTGAATGATAATTACTGTATAGCAATTCACTAAGGGGCTATATGCTGCTGTATTTACCCACTCCACACTGGATATTTGGGTAGCTCCTAGATTTTGTTTAGTTTTGTTATAAGTAGTCCTGCTTAGAAGTTTAGTGTTAGTGCTCCGTTTCTTTTACAGATTATTGTTACAAATGAAAATTTATTGTCATTATGATTCCTATCTTTTAAAAATCCAGATGATGTGGTTAGATGTATATGTTTCTTTCATTGTATACAGTACACAAAAAGTTATTTCAGTGTCAACATTCATAACTTCAGTACTCAAAAATGCTGCTACTGCTGCTGAGTTGCTTCAGTCGTGTCCAACTCTGTGTGATCCCATAGATGGCAGCCCACCAGGCTCCCCCGTCCATGGGATTCTCCAGGCAAGAACATTAGAGTGGGTTGCCATTTCCCTCTCCGATGCATGAAAGTGAAAAGTGAAAGTGAAGTCGCTCAGTCATGTCTGACTCTTAGTGACCATATGGACTGCACACCACCAGGCTCCTCAAAAATAATGTAATTTATTTGATGGTTTACATCTATTTCATTTCTTCTTTAAATTTGTTTTATTTGTACAATGAATCTCTTAAAATAATTTTCTAAATTTCTTATCTCTTTCACCTATATTTCATTGCTTTTTAATTTTGTCTTTTTTTCTCAGAAGATTTCCTTAATCTTTTTTCTATTTGTTTTTCTGAATTTTTCCATTTTGAGCTCATATTTTTATTCCAAAAGCATTTTATATTTCTAATTATTTGGTCTTCTCTTTTCAGTAGACTCCTCTGTGTTTCAATAATGACATATCTTCTTTTTAGAAAAAAACAAAGATTTGAAATTTCAAAATACTTTTCTCTGTCCTAACATTTTAGGTTGATTTTTTTTTCCTTTTTGATCTTGATCTGTTATGATAGAGATTTTCCACAAATATTTGTTATTTTTTGCATTCATATTCATATTTAATAATGAGGACCTAACATTTTGGTATGGTGGTTTAGCCATCGCTGGGCACTGAACATGCCATTGAGGAATTTTAAAGACCTGTAACTTTAACAAGTGGTGCTGGGAAAAAGTGGCCAACTACCTGTGAAAGAATGAAACTAGAACACTTTGTAACACCATACACAAAAATAAACTAAAAATGGATTAAAGATCTAAATGTAAGATCAGAAACTATAAAACCCTTAGAGGAAAAAATAGGCAGAACACTCTGACATAAATCACAGTGAGATCTTCTGTGACCCACCTCTCAGAGTAATGGAAATATAAACAAAAATAAATGGGACCTAATTAAACTTAAAAGCTCTTGCACAACGAAGGAACCTATAAGCAAGGTGAAAAGGCAAGCTTCAGAATGGGAGGAAAAAATAGCAAATGAAACAACTGATAAAGAATTAATCTTCAAAATATACAAACAGGTCATACAGCTCAATACCAGAAAAATAAATGAGCCAATCAAAAAATGGGCCAAAGAACTAACCAGACATTTCTCCAAAGACATATAGATGGCTAACAAATACATGAAAAGATGCTCAATATAACTTATTATCAGAGAAATGCAAATCAAAACCACAATGAGGTTCCATCAAAAAGTCTACAAACAGTAAATGTTAGAGAGGGTGTGGAGGAAAGGAAACCCTCTTACACTGCTGGTGGGAATGCAAACTAGTACAGCCACTATGGAGAACAGTGTGGAGATTCCTTAAAAAACTGGAAATAGAACTGCCATATGACCGAGCAATCCCACTGCTGGGCATATACACGGAGGAAACCAGAATTGAGAGAGACACGTATACCTCTATGTTCATCACAGCACTGTTTACGATAGCTAAGACATGGAAGCAGCCTAGATGTCCACTGGCAGGCAAATGGATAAAAGTAGTGTTACATATACACAATGGAATATTACTCGGCTATTAAAAAGAAAGCATTTGAACCAGTTCTAATGAGGTGGATGAGACTGGAGTGTATAATGCAGAGTAAAGTAATTTCAAAAGAGAAACACCAATACAGTATATTGACACATGTATGTGGAATTTAGAAAGACAGTAATGACGACCCTATATACAAAACAGCAGAAGAGACACAGATGTAAAGAACGGACTTTTAGACTATGTGGGAGAAGGTGAAGGTGGGATTATTTGAGAGAATAGCATTGAACTATGTATATTACCATGTGTAAAAATAGATGACCAGTGCAAGTTTGATGCATGAAGCAGGGCACTCAAAGCTGGTGCTCTGGGACAACCCAGAGGGATCAGGTGGGGAGGGAAGTGGTGGTGGGGGGCAGTTTCAGGATTGGGGGACATATGTACACCTGTGGCTGATTCATATAGATGTATGGCAAAAAACACCACAAATATTGTAAAGTAATTAGCCTCCAATTAAAATTAATTAATTGATATATTTTAAAGTACCTGTAACATTTTAATTTTATTGGAGATTCATTTTCTCAAAGAATTGTACTTCTCTTTCTTCTTATAGTGGTTTGGTTTGAGCATTCTGTGTGTCAAGGGGAGCAGGATGGGAAAAGCGTTGGAGAATCTGTGGTATACTTACTTTTACTTAAATTCACTGTTCTCAGGATGCTTTCCACCATTACAGTGCTTTCCAACTTCCAAATTTTTTGAAATATTTCTGTTTCCTTCTATTATCTCTCACTTCATTCTTTTTGACTTTTAATCTGTGCCTTTTAAGAAATATGATTTTTTTGTAGCAATTTTAGTGAAGTTTTAGAAGGAAAGGGAGCTGGAGATAAAGTACATTCCAGCCACCGTGTTTAATTGGAAAATCTCGTATCACCTCCAAATTCAATAGCACTCCTTAAAGTTAAGACAAAAGGATTCATGAAATTTTACTTATTTAGTCATATTTTTACTTTTCTCACTGGTCTTTTTATTCAATCATTTAATAACTATTTATTGACAGTTTAGGAGCTGTGCTAAAAAATGTAATACAGTATTTAAAAAAAGAGACATGACCTTTACTTTTAGGATGGCCCTCAGCCATCTCCCATGGTGTTTAAAAGAGAAGAGTATTTCCTGATGGAGGGGATTGAGTTAAGGAGCCATTTCACCCATGGCAGAGTAGTGAAAAATGAATGGGTTTCAAAGAGAAGCTTAAGCCCAGAGGGTCAAGGAACAGGCATCAATAATCTCCTGGGATGAATTCGAGACACCTTGCACCTACCAGGATGAAAATCTGGCCCTAGGATGTGCATGAGTGCCTGGGTGTTTTTGTATGGATGTGTGAGTGAGTGCCAGTGTGTATCTGTGTTTGCATGTAATTGTTTCCTTTTTTCCACCTACTGTGTGAAACTAAGCCAAATGAGTTCATTGCTTTCTTAAAAACGCTGTCAGGATGAAAAGCCCAAGGTACCTTAGGATCAGCCGTATAGTGTGTACTCATTACTACACCTGTGGTTCTGGGAGTAAGGGACAAAAGAAAACCGGTTGGGGATTTTAGGCCTCAGTATATCAAGTGAAATGTGTATATCAAGAAAAACTAATAAGAGCATCTTACTACATATAAAGGTAAATAATCAAATGTGTGATCACCAGGGTGATTTTCCTAATATATCTATGGTTACCATTTTACCTAAAGGGTGAGTAAATGTAGACAGTGTAAATATGGGAGCATTTCAGATATGAGGAAAGTTATATTTGGTGATTTTGAGGTGAAAAAGAACTTTGAATATTTCTAGGAATTTAGAGTAGCGCCTTTTCCTGTTCTTTTGACTAAATGTAAATAAACCCTTTGAAATTATGTATAAAATAAACTTAAGAAAACTCAGAGGTGGAGCAAAATAGGCAGACCAAACAGGGGCTCTGGAATTTGAGGAATGATGTGATGAAGTCATAGGTTTTTAAAGAAAAGAAAATTATCAGAGATGAGAATTTTATATAAAAGAGTCAATCCACCAGGAAGAGTAACTCTACATGTACATGCACTTAACAACAGAATTGCAAAATGTATGATGCTAAAACTGATATATCTGGAAAGAGAAATAGACAAATCTTAAATTATGGTTGAAAAATTTAGCATTCAATTCTCAACAGTTGATAGAGCAACTGAACAGAAAACCAGCAAGCATATAGAAGAATGCAACAACTTCATCAACTAACAGCATCTTATCAACATTGATAGAGCCTCCCACTGAACAATGACAGGATATATCTCTTCAATGCTCATCGAGTATGTGCTAAGATAGACTGTGGGGTCATAAATAGTTGGACACAACTGATTGACTAAGCATAGCACACACAGGGTCATAAAATGGATCTGAACAGTTTAAGAGGACTGAAATTTTATAGAATATGTTCTCAAAAACACAACAGAATCAAGCTAAAAAATCAATGCGGAAGACAGGAAAATTTCCAAATACCTGAAACTAAATGTTTCTGAATAACCTGTGAGTCAAACAAATGAAAGAATACATTGAACCGAATGAATATTTCCAGGCTTATCATATACACAAGACTGTCTTATAGGCAGAGGTATAAATATATACCTCAAAGTAGAAGAAAAGATAACCCACATATAAATCCTTGCAAATATACCAAGTTGACTTTTGGATAAAGTTTTAGAAGCAGTTCACTGAGAAAGTATGGCATTTTCAACAAACATTGTGACATCAATTGGATATTTATAGGGAAAATGTGAACTATGGATCTTGACAACTTATACAAAGTGAATCCACAATAAATTATAGACATAGATGTAAAATATGAAATTCTGAAATTTTAGTGAAAACAAACAGAAGAAAATCTTTATAACCTAAAGCTAGGCAAAGTATTCTTGGACTTGACACTAAAAGACTAATATATAGAAGCAGAAAATAATAGATTTTACGAAATTAGAAACATTTCCTCTCAGAGAGAGATAAAGAAACAAGATGTTAAGGAGATAAACTTTAAGGTGAGAGAAATATTTTCAAGCCACAAATCCAACAATGGACTAACTAAAATTTATAAAGAACTCCCAAAACTCAGTAAGAAAATGAAGATGTTCAGTGAAGCAGATATGCAAGTGGCAAATAAGCCTGTGGAATGGTGTTCAATTTAATTAGGCAGTAGGAAAGTTAAAATTAAAACGTACATACCTATAGGTAAAACAAAACAACATCAAATACTGCTGAGGATGCAGTAAAATTGAGTTATATATACATCAGCATAGTTTAGTATAAAAATAGTATAGCAACTAATAGTACAGCAACTCTGGAATATACATTGTCTTTTCCTTTCCAAAAAAAAAAAAATGTAATTAATACATGGTCCAGCACTTAAAATCCTGAGCATTTATCTCAAAGAAATAAATATGTTCACACAAATTTCTTTTCAGCAATGTCTATGCTAGCTTTACTTGGAGCAGGCATAAATATAAAGAACCCAAATACCCTTCAAGATATGAATGGGTCTATAATACATCCATTCCTTCGAATATACTTAAACTACATTGGAACAAAATTGATACATGCGACAATTTGCATGGACACATTCCCAGAAAATCATCTTATATAAAAAGGCCAGTCCAAAAAGGTTCAATATTCTATGATTCCATTTACATAACACTTATGAAATCTTATTATACTATTATAAAAGTGAGGGTGATAGACGCTCAGTTGTGTCCGACTCTTTGTGACCCCATGGACTGTAGCCTGCCAGGCTCCTCTGTCCATGAAATTTGCCATGAAAAAATACAGAGTGGGTTGCCATGCCCTTCTCCAAAGGGATCTTCCCAACTCAGGGATTAAACCCCAGTTTCCTGCACTGTAGGCAGATTCTTTACTGTTTGTGCCACAAGGGAAGCCTTATACTGTATTAACATGTTTAAATAGCATGAAATGCTAATATGCTATAATTATACATATATTATATATATATATAATATTATATTTTTGAATATAATTATAGAAACAGATAACAGTTTACCAATTGCCAGAGTTTGAAGAAGTCGAGTGGTCAGAAGGGAAGTGAATGATACAACGAATCTTTGTGGTGATAGAAATGTGCTGTGTCTCAAACGTAGATGTCTGTATCCTGATTGTGATACTGAACTATTATTTTACAAAATGTTACCATCAAGGGAGACAGAGCAAAGAGTATATAAAATCCCTCTGTATTATTTCTTACAGCTGTATATTTATGATTATCTTAAAATAAGAAATTTAATTAAAAAGGAAATGAGTGGCTGAACCAATCCCCAGGTTATATGGTACACAACTCCTGAAAACATTGTACTCCTTTCTGTTCCCACCATAGTGTTAGCTCACTAGCGATAAGCTAGCAGTTCTACTATGAATGTATGTATGCAAGTGCATAAGCGTACCCACATCATGCACACATTATGTTTTTAGCATATGACAGAGCCCAAGCTGTTTTCAGCTATGCCATCCTGGACTATTCTAGTTATTTCCTGAAGTAATAATTATTCAGAAATTCATTTGTTCAATCTATTTATTATTCATATGGTTTTATGTGTTAATGCTCTAGTAAACAAAATTATACAGTGGTTTTGAGTGTATGAGACTGACCCAGACTTGCCATGAGGGTCCAGGAGTCTCCAGCCGAGACGTGGGTTGGCGGTGGCCTGCTGCAGGGTCAGGGCACTCAGTGAAGCAGTGGATGCATGGGACCTTTTGAAGGAGGTCACCATTATCTTCATTACTGTCACCATAATTTGGTCTTAAGTCAAACAACAGGGAGGAAACACAGTCCCACACATCAGCAGAAAATTGGGTTAGAGATTTACTGAGTATGGCTCCACCCATCAGAACAAGATCCAGTTTCCCCCACAGTCAGTCTCTCCCACGAGGAAACTTCCATTTGCCTCTTATCCTTATCCATCAGACAGCCTAAAGAATGAAAACCACAATCTGAGAAAACTAACCAAACTAATCACATGGACCACAGCCTTGTCTAATTCAATGAAACTGTCAACAATGCCTCATAAGGCCACTAAAGATAGATGGGTCATGATGGAGAGTTCTGACAAAACGTGGTCAACTGGAGAAGGGAATGGCAAACCACTTCAGCATTCTTGCCTTGAGAACCACATGAACAGCATGAAAGGGCAAAAAGATAGGGCACTGAAAGATGAACTCCACAGGTCGGTAGGTGCCCAATATGCTATGAGACATCAGTGGAGAAATAACTGCAGAAAGAATGAAGAGACAGAGCCAAAGCTAAAATAACACCCAGCTGTGGCTGTGACCTGTGATGGAAGTAAAGTCCAATGCTGTAAAGAGCAGTGTTGCATAAGAACATGGAATGTTAGGTCCATCAATCAAGGCTATTGGAAGTGGTCAAACAGGAGATGGCAAGAGTGAACATCAACATTTTAGGAATCAGTGACTAAAATAACTGGAATGGAATTTAACTCAGATGACCATTTTATCTACTACTGTGGGAAAGAATCCCTTAGAAGAAATGGAGTAGGCCTCATAGTCAACAAAAGAGTTCAAAATGCAGTATTTGGATACCATATTAAAAATGACAGAATTATCTCTTTTCATTCCCAAAGCAAGCCATTTAATATTACAGTAATCGAAGTCTATGACCAAAACAGTAATGCTGAAGAAGCTGAAGTTGAATGGTTCTATGAAGACCTACAAGACCTTCTAGAAGTAACACCCAAAAAAGATGTCCTTTTCATTTTAGGGGACTGGAATGCAAAAGTAGGAAGTCAAGAAATACCTGGAGTAACAGGCAAATTTGGCCTTGGAGTACAAAATGAAACAGGGTAAAGGCTAATACAGTTTTGCCTAGAGAACACACTGGTCATAGCAAACACCCTCTTCCAACAACACAAGAAAAGACTCCACACATGGACATCACCAGATGGTCAATGCTGAAATCAAATTGATTATATTCTTTGTAGGCAAAGATGGAGAAGCTCTATAAAATCAGCAAAAACAACACCGAGAGCTGACTGTGGCTCAGATCATGAACTCCTTATTGTCAAATTCAGACTTAAATTGAAGAAAGTGGGCAAAACCACTAGACCATTTGGGTATGACCTAAATAAAATCCCTTACCATTATACAGTGTTAGTGAAAAACTGATTCAAGGGATTAGACCTGATAGACAGAATGCCTGAGAACTATGGACGGCAGTTTGTGATGTTGTACAAGAGGCAGTGATCAAGACCATCGATAAGAAAAAGAAATGTACATAAAGGCAAAGGACAAAAGGAAAGTTATACCCACTTGAATGCAGAGTTCCAAAGAATAGCAAGGAGAGATAAGAAAGCCTTCCTTAGTGAGCAGTGCAAAGAAATAGAGGAAAAGAATGGAATGGGAAAGACTAGATATCTCTTCAAGAAAATTAGAGATACCAAGGGAATATTTCATGCAAATATGGGCACAATAAAGGACAGAAAGGGCATGGACATAACAGAAGCAGAAGATATTAAGAAGAGGTGACAAGAATATACAGAAGAAGTATACAAAATACATCTTCATGACCCAGATAACCATGATGGTGTGATCACTCAACTAGAGCAAGACATCTGGAATGTGAAGTCAAGTGAGCCTTAGGGAGCATCACTACTAACAAAGCTAATGGAGGTGACAGAATTCCAGTTGAGCTATTTCAAATCCTGAAAGATGATGCTGTAAAAGTGTTCCACTCAGTATGCTAACAAATTTGGAAAACACAGCAGTGGCCACAGAACTGGAAAAGGTCAGCTTTCATTCCAATCCCTAAGAAAGGCAATGCCAAAGAATACTCAAACTGCCACACAATTGCACTCATCTCACATGCTAGCAAAGTAATGCTCAAAATTCTCCAAACCAGTCTTCAACAGTATGTGCACTCTGAACTTCCAGATGTTCAAGTTGGATTTAGAAAAGGCAGAGGGTCCAGAGATCAAATTGACAACATCTGTTGGATCATTGAAAAAGAAAGAAAGTTCTAGAAAAACATCTACTTCTCCTCTATTGACTATGCCAAAGCCTCTGACTGTGTGGATCACAACAAACTGTGGAAAGTTCATAAATAGATGGGAATACCAGACCACCTTACCTGTATCCTGAGAAATCTGTATGCAAGTCAATAGGCAACAGTTAGAACTGGATGTGAAATGGGACTGGTTCCAAATTGGGAAAGGAGTAATCAAGGCTGTATTGTCACCCTGCTTCTTTAACTTATATCCAGAGTACATTATGCAAAATTCCAGGATGGCTGAAGCACAAGCTGGAATCAAGACTGCCGGGAGAAATATCAATAACCTCAGATACGCTTTGATACCACTCTTATGGCAGAACTTGAAGAAGAACTAAAGAGCCTCTTGATGAAAGTGAAGGAGGAGAGTGATGAAGTTGGCTTAAAACTCAACGTTCAGAAAATTAAGATCATGGCATCTCTTCCCATCACTTCATGGCAAATAGATGGAGAAACAATGGAAAGGCTTAGAGACTTGATTTTCTTGGGCTCCAAAATCTCTGCAGGTGATGACTGCAACCCTAACATTAAAAGATGCTTGCTCTTTGAAAGAAAAGCTATGACCAACTTAGTCAACATATTGAAAAGCACAGACATTACTTTTACAACAAAGGTCCATCTGGGCAAAGCTTTGGTTTTTTTAGTCGTCATGTATGGGTGTTAGAGTTGGACTATAAAGAAAGCTGAGCACCGAAGATTTGATGCTTTTGAACTGTGGTGTTGGAGAAGTCTCTTGAGAGTCCCTTGGACTGCAAGGAGATCCAACCAGTCCATCCTAAAGGAGATCAGTCCTGAATATTCATTGGAAGGACTGATGCTGAAGCTGAGACTCCAATACTCTGGCCACCTTATGCGAAGAAGTGGGTCATTGGAAAGGATCCTGATCCTGGGAAAGAATGAAGGCAGGAGGAGATGGGGATGACAAGAATGAATTGGTTAGATGACATCACCCACTCAATGTACATGAGTCTGAGCAAGCTCTGGCAGGTGGTGATTGACAGGAAAGCCTTACATGCTGTAGTCCATGGAGTAACAAGTATTCAGACATGACTGAGTGACTGGACTGAACTGAACATGCTCTCACACACATACACACACATGTATGTATATATATACACACACCTGTGTGTGTGTTTGTATATATATATATGTATATACATATACCATATATGGTAAAGAATAGTACCATCTCAGATGGTAAAGAATCTGCTTGCAACGCAGGAGCCTTGGGGTTCTTCCCTGGTTGGGAAGACACTGGCGAAAGGAAATAGGTACCCACTTCAGTATTCTTACTTGGAGAATTCCATGGACAGAGGAGCCTGGTAGGCTCCAGTCCATGACGTCACAAAGAGTCAGACATAACTGAGCATCTAACACTTTCACTTTCACATATATACATATACCTGTGTGTGTGTGTGTGTGTGTGTGTGTGTGTGTGTGTGTGTGTATAATTTTTAAAAAAAATCTGGAGTTAAATCACCCTCCTGGATCACTATCCAAGCTACTTGTTCATGAACTACATATAATTTCATAAGAAAGTAGATGCCAACGTTAAAATAGGTTTTTGTTTCCTTATTCTTTACCATTATTTGTAGCACCAAGTAGATTCGACTTGCTATGTGGTGATGCCTAAATTAAATGCAAAAATTTACATCTTTGCCATATAAACCTTAATCTATCCTAATTAATTGTTCAATGTTTCTATATTACCCAAAGAATTTTGGAAGTCAGTGTTTGTGTACAGATCTTTGAACTTAGGATGGAAACATCAGTTACATTAAGGTTCTAGCTTCCAGAATGCCGGATCTTTTAGCTCCTAATAGATGACAAATGTATAGAGCTTTGTAAATATATTTATGTAAGGGAATTTGTAAGTTTTACCTTTCTATATTTCTTATGTTTTGGATGGAATGCAGGATTCAGTAATCTGAGGTACTATCTGGTTTATGATGCAATATGCCAGTATCAAAGTGAAAATAAAACTCCAGTTTGAGACCATATGTGTGATATAAGTGGAAAGATTAATGACTGAGTGTATGTATGTGCTGATCAGGGAAAAACTGGTAGAGAAAAAATATAGAGTCACTGAATCTGAGCAACGTGAAAGCTTAAAATTGGAATTTAGCAGGCTAAGATCAAGATTAGTAGAGACTGATAAAGGAGCCAAAGAAATTAAAGTAACACATAGAAGAATGTAAAAAACTAACCTAGTTGTCTCTGTTAATTTGCTGCAACTCTCTGCCCATCTTTGGCAAGGTCTATTTAAAGTTCTATCATTTATTCCTTATTTTTATCACAAAAGAGTCAAACTCAGCATTCAGATTCTTGCAGTCTCTGTTATATACTGTTCTTTAAGTTTCCTATTTATCTTCCCTGCTACTCATCATTGTACGTCACTGAGATAACTCTCCTCAATATCAGCACCTCTGCTCTCTTCCTATCTCTAAGTGGAGCAGTTCCTATTTAATAATTTCCATTTTATGCTTGGTATATTTTAATTTGGTAATAATAATGGGATTTTAAAGCATTGAAACAGAATAATAGCATGAATATATTCACAGATACTAGTAGCAACAAGAAAGGACTTTTACATTATCTTCCTGAGGAAATAAAATAACAAGGGACTTAACAAGTTACAGTGGGTTTGCATGTTCTTATAAGGAAATGCATGTGATTTATTCAGAGGAAGATATCATATCATACTCAAAATAAAGCAGCAATTAAGAGCAATTTACAAAATGAAAATGCCTTATTTTCTATTGCCAAATTATATTTGGAATTCTTCTGGTAGTGACATGAGTGCTAATGTTCCCTGGAGCTACTCATGTAGAGCTATGGAATCAGAAGATGAAGATAATAAAAATTGCAGATATAGAGAAATATTGTCACACTAAATGAGATAGTTCAGAGTATTCCAGACACTTAATCCAAATAACTGACTCTTAACAGTTCATTTCCTTTTCACTTTATACTCTCCTATTTTAATAATACTAAAATCATATTGGTGCAAGGAATCAGTATTACCAAGTATCATTGCTGATTTTCCTATGAATACTTTCTAACACTGTCAACATGGGCAAAGCTCCAAATGTCTCTCTAACAATGGAATTAGAATAGTACAAGACCAGTAGGAGATAAATCAAGAAAATGAACAAAAATTTCTTTGAAAAATATGTACATATTACGATTGTGCTTATTGATATCTTTAAGATACAGTGTGGCCATACCTTGAAATCAGCTATGCCACAGAAGTAGGGAAATCTCAGTTCCCATCTTACTTCAATTAGAAGTTTGGTGTACAACTCTGGCAATTCACTTCCCAGATGTCTGCCTTAGATTTCCATCTATACGTGAAAATAGTTTTTGTCTCCACAGAAATGCTGTGAGGGTCAATTTCTGGTTTTTAAATCAATATAAGGAATACATGGCATTAATTTTGCAAGATGGCAAGTCATCAAAACATATTTTATCTCAATACTGGACTGTGTTTTATAAAGTTTGTATTTGGGACTTCTGACTTCTGGTTTTCATGGTAGAATGTGAATGATTTCTGATTCCTCTGTACTATCAGTCCTATTAATGCTCAGAAAAATGTGCACATATTTATGGCTGTGTTTCTGTTGTCTCAGGGTTTACATTCCCTCTCCTAGAAGTATTCTCTTTCAGTGCAGTTCAGTCGCTCAGTCCTGTCTGACTCTTTGTGACCCCATGAACCGCAGCACACCAGGCCTCCCTGTCCATCACCAACTCCCGGAGTCCACCCAAACCCATATCCATTGAGTTGGTGACACTATCCAACCATCTCATCCTCTGTCGCCCCCTTCTCCTCCTGCCCTCAATCTTACCCAGTGTCAAGGTCTTTTCCAATGAGTCATCTCTTCTCATGAGGTGGCCAAAGTACTGGAGTTTCAGCTTCAACATCAGTCCTTCCAATGAACACCCAGGACTGATCTCCTTTGGGATGGACTGGTTGGATCTCCTTGCAGTCCAAGGGACTCTCAAGAATTTTCTCCAACACCACAGTTCAAAAGCATCAATTCTTTGGCTCTCAGCTTTCTTCACAGTCCAACTTTCACATCCATACATGAGTACTGGAAAAACCATAGCCTTGACTAGATGGACTTTGTTGGCCAAGTAATGTCTCTGCTTTTTAATATGCTATCTAGGTTGGTCATAACTTACCTTCCAAGGAGTAAGTTTCTTTTAATTTCATGGCTGCAATCACCATCTGCAGTGATTTTGGAGCCCAGAAGTATAAAGTCAGCCACTGTTTCCACTGTTTCCCTATCTATTCGCCATGAAGTGATGGGACTAGATGCCATGATCTTAGTTTTCTGAGTGTTGAGCTTTAAGCCAACTTTTTCACTCTCCTTTTTCACTTTTATCAAGAGGCTCTTTAGTTCCTCTTCACTTTCTACCATGAAGGTGGTGTCATCTGCATATCTGAGGTTATTGATGTTTCTCATGGCACTCTTGATTCCAGCTTGTGCTTCCTCCAGCCCAGGATTTCTTATAGTGTACTCTGCATACAAGTTAAATAAGCAGGGTGACAATATACAGCCTTGATATACTCCTTTTCCTATTTGAAACCAGTCTGTTAGTCCATGTCTAGTTCTAACTGTTGCTTCCTGACCCGCATACAGGTTTCTCAAGAGACAGGTGAGGTGGTCTGGTATTCCCATCTCTTTCAGAATTTTGCACAGTGTATTCTATTTAGTATTACCCTATATAGGTTCTGATGGTGAAAATTAAAAAAAAAATTTCCCAGAAAACATTTGTTTATTCTCAACATTTAGTAACATTTTTGCTTAATTTTAGAAAATATATTTTTCTCTATATCCCTTTTATAATTATTTAACTTATATTTATAACTATTTTTTATTACTCTCATTGTTGCCATTTCTGTTAAAAAGTCAGTCATCAAACTTACTTTTGCTTTTTTGAGGATTATACACAATTTCCCTCTGTCTGCTCTTATGAATGTATGGGTTTTTATTTTTCTGGATTTATTTATTTAAAGTGAGCCATGGTTGGATATCTTTATTGTTGTTGCTTTTGCTTGTTATTGTATTTATGCTGCTTGAGATTATTTGAGATTCTGGAATATCTAATATGCTGTTGAAGCTACCTATTAAGTTCTTGTTGTTCAGCCAATAAGTCATTTCCAACTCTTTGTGGCCCAATGGACTGCAGAATGTCAGGCATCCCTTTCCCCCACTATTTAGTTCTTATCATCAGGTATAACATTTTTTAGTTTTAGGATATCACTTTTGCCTTTTTTCTAGATTCTGAACTCTTGAGATTTGCCATACATCTAAGAACTTTTGTCATTTATTTTTGCTTTGCTGAACTTCCTGACATTGTTATTTTTAAGTTTGTGTATTAGTCTCATGTTTTATGCAATCTATTTTGGCAGAGGTATCAAATGGGAGAAAATAAAGTTATGAGATCATAAGAGAGAAACTCGGTCCTGGTGATGAAAGTGTTCTCCTTTGAAGAAAGTTTGCCTGAATCATTATCATTATGTGTGGACTCTTCAGTTATATGAGCAAAAATATTTACTATATATTTCCTATATACAGATTCATTCTGGTTGTGCTGTTCTGTCAGCTGTGGCAGTTGAATAGCAGAATTAAGGTTAAGTAAGTATTGAGACAGTGAAGAGAAAGAACAAAATCACTGCAAAAGAAACTGCTGGAGTCCTGTGGCATTTTCTACCCCAGGACATGGAAGGTTAGGGGCAGAACAAAAAGTATTTTCCTCTCACCTCAAGGTGTAAGGAGATTAACCTGAGGGCACAATAGTACAATACAATTCCCTAGAATATGGGGCTCACAGTGGTTTCTAATATACATCTCAACAATCTAAATAGAGAGTCGTGACTTTAGATTCAGTGGCAGACAGAAGGGCATGCATCCCCAGTCTACCAGATATGATGCCTAAATTGTTTCTCTAAGACAAGACTATTCTTGTGTTTTTCCCCAAGAGAATAGACACTATAATAAAAGTAGATATTTTTGATAAGGTGATGGGGCATATAATACCCCATTTTTCTCTAAGAGGGAGATTTCACAAACTTGTGTTTACATTACTAGTAAATGACTCTAGACACCCGACTTAGATTCACTCTCATTCTTGCAAAGTTAAAAACAGTTTTCTCTCTTATTTCCTTTCTACTATGTCTACTCACCCCTTCTCTCCTCAGTAAACCTGTCTAGTGTTATAAATGTGAGGATTCTCTTTCTCTTGGTAGAGAATACTTCCATAGGCTCCATGAGTTTTTGGAATTTAAACTGAGGATGTGATAATCTTGCAAGTCTGTTCAGTATCTTGGAATTGTGAAAATGTTTTCAGCTTCTCTGGCCTGAAAGATTTAGCATGCAGTTATTTCTTTTTAAACAAATTCTATTCAGGTGTTACATCATCATTTCAGCAGTTTCTGAAGACAAAAAAATTATCCACAACTGATACTTGGCCAGAGGAGAAAACAAAATTACTGAGGACAGCCACCGTGGCCTATAATTGTGAAGTTTACCAGGTTTTCATTACTGATGGCTCTTCAACTTGTCTTTGAGAGGAAGGAAGGTATTTCTGCAGAAGCCTGACTCTAATAGGCTTCCCAGGTAGTGCTAGTGGTCAAAAACCAGCCTGCTAGTGCAGGAGGTGTAAGAGACAGAGTTTCAGTGCCTGGGTCAGGATATACCCTGGAGGAGGGCATGGCAATCCACACCAGTATTGCCTGGGAAATCCCACAGAGAAGACTGCTGGGCTACAGTCCATGGGGTCACACAGAGTAGGACACAACTGAACTGACTCAGTACATGCACACTGACACTAAACGGAGTTTGTATAGTTTTAGTTTCTTGGTTTATTTATTAGTTTCTGCTGCCAAAAGGGACTCTGGTGAAATGGAAGTGTATATGCTTAAGTCAGAGAACTCTGGGCCTATTGTTGGTTCTGGTATTTAGACTGTAAGATGGAAGCAGTCACCTGGTTCTCTTTTCTTATTTCTCACATGGGTACTACAGTGGGTGTACAATGTGGTAGCACTTCAGTTCAGTGCAGTCGCTCAGTCATGTCTGACTCTTTGCGACCCCATGAATCACAGCATGCCAGGCCTCCCTGTCCATCACCAACTCCCAGAGTATACACAAACTCAAGTCCACTGAGTCCGTGACACCATCCAACCATCTCATCCTCTGTCGCCCCCTTCTCCTCCTGCCCTCAATCTTACCCAGTGTCAAGGTCTTTTCCAATGAGTCATCTCTTCTCATGAGGTGGCCAAAGTACTGGAGTTTCAGCTTCAGTATCAGTCCTTCCAACGAACACCCAGGACCGATCTCCTTTGGGATGGACTGGTTGGATCTCCTTGCAGTCCAAGGGACTTTCAGGAGTCTTCTCCAACACCACAGTTCAAAAGCATCAGTTCTTCAGTGCTCAGCTTTCTTTATAGTCCAACTCTCACATCCATATTGGAGAAGGAAATGGCAACCCACTCCAGTGTTCTTGCCGGGATAATCCCAGGGACAGGGGAGCCTGGTGGGCTGCCGTCTATGAGGTCGCACAGAGTCAGACACAACTGAAGCGACTTAGCAGCAGCGGCTCACATCCATAAATGACTACTGTCAAAACCATAGCCTTGATTAGACGGATCTTTGTTGGCAAAATAATGTTTCTGCTTTCTAATACGCTGTCTAGGGTGGTCATAACTTTCCTTCCAAGGAGTAGGCGTCTTTTAATTTCATGGCTGCAATCACCATCTGCAGTGATTTTGGAGCCCCCCAAAATAAGGTCTGACACTGTTTCCAGACTTTCCCCATCTATTTGTATGAAGTGATGGGACCAGATGCCATGATCTTAGTTTTCTGAATGTTAAGCTTTAAGCCAACTTTGTCACTCTCCTCTTTCACTTTCATCAAGAGGCTCTTTAGTTCCTCTTCACTTTCTGCCATAAGGGTGGTGTCATCTGCATATCTGAGGTTATTGATATTTCTCCCGGCAATCTTCATTCCAGCTTGTGCTTCCTCCAGCCCAGGATTTTTCATGATGTACTCTGCATGTAAGTTAAATAAGCAGGGTGACAATATACAGCCTTGATGTGTTCCTTTTCCTATTTGGAATGAGTCTGTTGTTCCACATCCAGTTCTAACTGTTACTTTCTGACCTGCATATAGGTTTCTGAAGAGACAGGTGAGGTGGTCTGGTATTCCCACCTCTTTCAGAATTATCCAGTTTACTGTGATACACACAGTCAAAGGCTTTGGCATAGTCAATAAAGCAGAAATAGATATTTTTCTGGAACTCTCTTGCTTTTGCTATGATCCAACGCATGTTGTCAATTTGATCTCTGGTTCCTCTGCCTTTTCTAAAACCAGCTTGAGCATCTGGAAGTGTATGGTTCATGTATTGCTGAAGCCTGGCTTGGAGGATTTTGAGCATTATTTATTAGCATGTGAGATGATTGCAATTGTGCAGTAGTTTTAACATTTTTGCCATTGCCTTTCTTTGGAATTGGAATAAAAACTAACATTTCCTGTCCTGTGGCCACTGTTGAGTTTTCCAAATTTCCTGGCGTATTGAGTGCAGCACTTTCTCAGCAGCATCTTTTAGGATTTGAAATAGCTCAACTGGAATTCCATCACCTCCACTAGCTTTGTTTGTAGTGATGCTTCCTAAGGCCCACTTGACTTCATATTCCAGGATATCTTGCTCTAGGTGAGTGATCACACCATCGTGAAGATATTTTTTGTATAGTTCTTCCATGTATTCTTGCCACCTCTTCTTAATATCTTCTGCTTCTGTTAGGTTCATAAATTTCTGTCGTTTATTGAGCCCATCTTTGCATGAAATGTTCCCTTGGTAGCTCTAATTATCTTGAAGAGATCTCTAGTCTTTCCCATTCTGTTGTTTTCCTCTATTTCTTTGCATTGATCACTGAGAAATGCTTTCTTATCTCTTCTTGCTATTCTTTGGAACTCTGCATTCTAATGGGTATATTTCCTTTTCTCCTTTGCTTTTTACTTCTCTTCTTTTCACAGCTATTTCTAAGGCCTCCTCAGATAGCTCTTTTGTTTTTGCATTTCTTTTTCTTGGGGATGGTCTTGATCTTTGTCTCCTGTACAATTTCACCAACCTCCGTCCATAGTTCATTAATCATTCTAGTCCCTTAAATCTATTTCTCACTTCCACTGTATAATCATAAGGAATATTTTTTAGGTTATACCTGAATGGTATAGTGGGTTTTTCCACTTTCTTCAATTTAAATCTGAATTTGGCAATAAGAAGTTTAGATCTGAGCTCTGGTCAGCTCCTAGTCTTGTTTTTGCTGACTGTATAGAGCTTCTCCATTTTTGGTGCCACAGAATATAATCAGTCTGATTTTGGTGTTGACCATCTGGTGATGTCCATGTGTAGAGTCTTCTCTTGTGTTGTTGGAAGAGGGTGTTTGCTATGACAAGTGTATTCTCTTGGCAGAATTCTGTTAGCCTTTGCCCTGCTTCATTCTGTACTTGAAGGCCAAATTTGCCTGTTATGACAGGTGTTTCTTGACTTCCTACTTTTGCATCCCAGTCCCCTATAATGAACATGACATCTTTTTGGGTGTTAGTTCTAGAAGGTCTTGTAGGTCTTCATAGACTCATTCAACTTCAGCTTCTTCAACATTACTGGTTGGGACTAGTAATGACTACCAAGATATTGAATGATTTGCCTTGGAAATGAACAGATCATTCTGTCGTTTTTGATATTGCATCCAAGTACTGCATTTGGACTCTTTTGCTGACTATGATGGCTACTCCATTTCTTCTAAGGGATTCTTGCCCACAGTAGTAGATATAATAGTCATTTGAGTTAAATCCACCCATTCCAGTCCATCTTAGTTTACTGATTCCTAGAATGTTGACGTTCACTCTTGCCATCTCCTGTTTGACCACATCTAATATGCCTTGATTCATAGACCTAACATTCCAGGTTCGTATGCAATATTGCTCTTTACAACCTCAGACCTTTCTTCTATCACCAGTCACATCCACAACTGAGTGTCGTTTTGCTTTGGCTCCATCCCTTCATTATTTCTGGAGTTATTTCTCCATTCTTCTCCAGTAACATATTGGACACTTACCGACTTGGGGATGCATCTTTCAGTGTCCTGTCTTTCTGTCTTTTCATACTGTTCATGGGGTTCTCAAGGCAAGAATACTGAAGTGGTTTTCCATTCCCTTCTCCAGTGGACCACATTCTGTCAGACCTCTCCACCATGATCCGTCTGTCTTAGGTGACCCCACAAGACATGGCTTAGTTACATTGAGTTAGACAAGGCTGTTGTCCTTGTGATCAGATTGGCTGGTGGTCTGTGACTGTGATTTCAGTATATCTGCCCTCTGATACCCTTTCTCAATGCCTACTGTCTTACTTGGTTTCCTCTTACCTTGGACAAGAGGTATCGCTTCACAGCTGTTCCAGCAAAGCGCAGCCGCTCCTTACCTTGGATGTGGGGTAGCTCCTCTTGGCCACTGCTCCTAACCTTGGACATGGGGTATCTCCTCTTGGCCACTTCTCCTGATCTTGGACGTTGCATGTCTCTTCTTGGCCATTCCTGTGCCACGCAGTCGCCAATGTATGCTTTAGTTGTGTGATGCTCAGTCTAAGTAAACTTACTTGTTCTAGTCAGAATTTCATCCTTCAGGAATGCTCCTTTAGCCTTTGATCACAGTAACCACTCTCTAGAGGTAGTTACTAAACAACTCCATTATCTTTATAGGCAATCAACATCTGAAGCCTTTCTATTTAACATTAGAAATGTTACCTTTTAAAGTTTCATTGGCTTCCCAGATGGCTCAGTAGTAAAGAATTTACCTGCCAATGCAGGAGCCACAAGAATTATGGATTCAATTCCTGGATTGGAAACATCCACTGGAGAAGTAAACGGTAAACCACTACAGTATTCTAGCCTGGAAAATCCAATGGACAGAGGAACTTGGTGGGCTATAGTCCATGGGGTCACAAAGAATTGGATAAAACTAAGTGAATGAACACAGACATAGACGCAAACTGCGTTTTTCTTTCTGATTTTATTTATTTATTTATTTATTTTATTTACATTATCCTGTTGGTTTTGCCATACATTGACATGAATCTGCCATGGGTATACATGTGTTCCCCTTTCAGAAATCCCCTCCCATCTCCCTCCCGATTCCCTCTCTCTGGGTCATCCTGGTGCACCAGCCCTGAGCATCAAACCTGGGCTGGCAATTGATTTCACATATGATAATTAACGTATTTCAATGCCGTTCTCCCATATCATCCCACTCTTGCCCTCTCCCATAGAGTCCAAAAGACTGTTCCATACATCTGCGTTTCTTTTGCTGTCTCACATACAGGGTTCTTATTACCATCTTTATAAATTCTATATGTATGCGTTAGTATACTGTATTTTTGTTTTCCTTCTGGCTTACTTCACTGTGTATAATAGGCTCCAGTTCCATCCACCTGAGTAGACCTGATTCACATGAATTCTTTTTAATGGCTGAGTAATATTCCATCGTGTATATGTACCACAGCTTTCTTATCCATTTGTCTGTTGATGGACATCTAGGTTGCTTCCATGCCCTGGCTATTGTAAACAATGTGGTGATGAACACTGGGGTACACGTGTCTCCTTCAATTCTGGTTTCCTCGGTGTGTATGCCCAGCAGTGCGATAGCTGGTGAAAGGTTGTGGACGAAATCACAACAAAGACGCCAGGAATCTTGGCCTCCGGAAGAGAAGGATTCAATCCAGGGCCAGGGACGAGGCTTGATCGCTCAGAGCTTTTGTATAACAAAGTTTTATTAAAGTATAAAGGAGATAGAGGAAGCTTCTGACATAGGCATCAGAAGGGGGTAGAAAGAATACCCCTGTGCTAGCATTAGCACTGGAGTTATATACTCTCAAATTAGTTATTACAGTGAATCAAAAGAATGTCTGGAGGTTGTAAAGACCTCACCAGACCCATTCCCATGATTTACATTTTAAGATAACAGGATTAGCCAGAAGGTTTTTTTTTTTCCAGACTGTCTTCAAGCAGGATACATTATTGTTATATAATCCTAAAGAATGTAGTAGAGAGAAAAATAAGTTTGTCCTTTCTTCCCCCTTGAGAATTCCAGACTCCTCTCTCCTTGGGGACCCCTAGACTTCTTATCAACCTGCCTAGGAGAGGACTCTCTCTCTGGGTTATATGGCAGTTCTATTTCCAGTTTTTTAAGGAATCTCCACAGTGTTTTCTATAGTGTGTGTACTAGTTTGCATTCCCACCAACAGTGTAAGAGGGTTCCCTTTTCTCCACACATCCTCTCCAGCATTTATTGCTTGTAGACTTTTGTATAGCAGCCATTCTGACTGGTGTAAAGTGGTACCTCATTGTGGTTTTGATTTGCATTTCTCTGATAATGAATGATGTTGAGCATCTTTTCATGTGTTTGTTAACCATTTTTATGTCTTCTTTGGATAAATGTCTGTTTAGTTCTTTGGCCCACTTTTTGACTGGGTTGTTTATTTTTCTGGAATGGAGCTGCAGGAATTGCTTGCATATTTTTGAGATTAATTGTTTGTGCATTGCTTCATTTGCTATTATTTTCTCCCATTCTGAAGGCTGCCTTTTCACCTTGCTTTTAGTTTCCTTTGTATGAAAATACAAAAAAAAACCTCGAATAGCCAAAGCAATCTTGGGAAAGAAGAATGGAACTGAAGGAATCAACCTGCCTGACTTTAGGCTATACTACAAAGCCACAGTAATCAAGACAGTATGGTACTGGCACAAAGACAGAAATGTAGATCAATGGAACAAAACAGAAAGCCCAGAGATAAATCCATGCACCTATGGACACCTTATCTTTGACAAAGGAGGCAAGAATATACAATGGAGAAAAGACAATCTCTTTAACAAGTGATGCTGGGAAAACTGGACAGCCACTTGTAAAAGAATGAAACTAGAATACTTTCTAACACCATACACAAAAATAAACTCAAAATGGATCAAAGATCTAAACATAAGACCAGAAACTATAAAACTCCTAGAGGAAAACATAGGCAAAACACTCTCTGGCATAAACCAAAGCAGGATCCTCTATGACCCACCTCCCAGAATATTGGAAATAAAAGCACGAATAAACAAATGGGACCTAATTAAAATGAAAAGGTTCTACACAACAAAGGAAACTAAAAGCAAACTTTAATTGATGAAATTAGTGACTAACTTCTTTGCATAGTGAAGAGTAACATGTCATCTCATGGATAAAATAAGTAATATTCAAGCTAAGTGTGTTAACTAGAGCATTTTAGCATCACTTCTTAACACTTCTGTGTACAAAGGAAGCACTGCAGTTTGTCCTTTATAGGGATAGAATCCAAAGCTTGATCCTTGAATAGTCTGGTGTTCAATTATTGGATGAAAGAAAAATTGAAGGGGTATAGTTGTCTGAAAATAAGGTAATGGAATACTGACTCTAGAATAAGATTGCCTCTTATTTGAACAAATTTATTCATCAGTATGTTGGGTTACCTGGCAGGTTAGTGAACTGGAGATTGTTTTATATCTGCTTACTGCTGAATTCATGTGTAATAGATGATTGGACATTTGTCTTGGAAACAAGTTTTGGAGACCAAAACTTTTGACACCTATACTTTTTAACCAAAAGCATTTTAAGTTTGTGATTACCCTGTTGTTTTAGTTCAATTAGCAAGAACAGTTATTCCAAAATTACTTATTTCATGAGTGATATTAAATAAAATAAAGTACTTAACACGGTGTGAGTACATATGAAGTGCTCAATAAAATTCTAGCTCTTATTATTAGAATTAGAAGATAGATTGCCCATTTTGTTTTATTTTCTGTCTGGGAATCTCAGGGTGGGCAAAAATCTAGACAGTAGTTAGGATAAGTGAATTCTGCAAAATATAAATTAGAATAATGTTTATTAATGACGTAACTGGGTTCACTTCACAGCTTCCTGAGGATACATAATGAGTGAGTGAGAGAATATACATATATATGCATGTATGTATAAATATATATACAGATACATGTATGTATTTATATATGATGTGTATCTATTTTTTCAATTCCTGTAGATCATATTTTAAATCTGAAAGTTTGATGTACTCAATAAATGCCTCAAATAGAGTGTTATAAAAGATTCGTGTGTCTTTCTAAAACTCCTCATTGCATCATCACCCTTCACTTTAGGTCAATAACTATAGATGTAATCGTCCATCAGTTGAACATCTGTTTTTCAGTTTATTGAGGTTTAATTAGTTATGTGACTCTGAGTTGTAAGCAGTTATGTTAAAAATGCATTAGAGCTTAAAAAATAACTTTGAATAAGCTTTTATTTTTAACAACTAGTGAAGTGATTATTCTTTTTTCCTTCTTTGCTTCTACTAGAGAAACTTGAGATGGAGATTGATTAATAAAGCCATTGATTAATTAAGTTGTTCAGCTGATAAAATATTCAGCTAATATTTAAGCTATGTAGGGCTTTTCTCCTCAAAAACCTGTGTGCTACAAAGCACATCACACATTACTTCTTCCTTATGATATTTAACAGTTTTTATCACTTAAAAAAATTCAATTTAAATATTAGATTCTGTGAGTCTTGAAATAGGAGTGAATCATTAGAATATTTTTCTTATTAATGTATTTTTGTTATATAATCTATCTTCAATCTAGCTGGAGAATTAAATCTTTGCAAACCATACACGTGCCACATGTGTCACATATTTTGTGCCACACATTTTGCATATTATTCATTTTATAATATTTTATCAAAAGCTATTACTTGTATCTTTTAAGAATATAAATAATTGCAAAGAAATTGAATTTTCTTATAGATAAAATGTGGAACAGAGACAAAAATTTCCAGAAACATTGAATTATTACTTTACCATTCAGAAATATTCTATATAACTTCAAAAAGATGAGCAAGCTTTTATAAAATGAAAGCTATATAGAAAAACAAACCAACAAAAATTTCATATACTATAGAACAGCTTTAATAGTCTTCACTCATTTTGTAAAATGCTACCTCAAATACTCTTAACTGATTAGACAATTTTCGATATTTTGAATACTATAATCATGTAGCAATACGTGCTAATGAAAGAGTTTATTATACATGGCAGTATATCTTGGATTCACCTTGTGCATTTATTCTCTGATTTTAATTAGATTTTATATTTTAATAAAATATAATTTTATCTCATGTAATTTTTCCAACAAGCTAGAAAAAGGAATTTGTTCTGATTTTTTTTTCTTATGAAGTCACGCCCCTCCTTTTAAACCAGTGCTTTAAAATGTCACCATTAACACTTTCTCTTATAAGTGTTAAAATTGTAATGGGCCCACACAAATAAGTGGGAGGTGCTAATGGAAAATTTTATATTCCTTGAATGCAAAGTATCTATTAGAAAAGAGATGCTGTGTAGCTTTTAAAAGCTAAATGGTTTCTCTTATTAACTGAATTTTACATGAATATCCAAAAATGTAATTGCAGTAAACTTTTATGTTATGCAAATAGATACAAAATATAAATGTTATAAAAATTTTAATATAAATTATAAACTTTTTTGCATAAAGGATTCTTTTGTCTGTGTTTATATGTTTGTGGACACCAAGACTTATTGCATGTTCATGATACACCAGAAAAAAATCCATGTACATATTAATTTTCACTGAGAATAACATAAAGAAATAACATGGACAATAATAGCTTTAAATTGTTTTGTGATGCACTATACCATATGTTTCTATCTGGACTTTTCAGAATCCCAGTCATCCAAAAGCTTGAACAGCTGCTGCCATTTTGCAGATAATTGCTGTAAGATGCATTCTGTCCTTCCCCGTGTTGATTTCTCCTTCTGTTTCCATAAGTCAAATTAGATGCTTATCACATTCTCCTTCTAAATGTGTCTGCTTTCCTCCCAAGTTCCCTTTGCAAACTAAATACTTTCATCCAAGATAAATTTTCTCCAGGTATTGTCTTTCCAAGGTATATGAAAACCTGTGATAAATATTTATCCTTCTGCTTACACTGTCTTCTCAACAAATATTTAGATTAAGCCTTAACTTTAAAAACATGCCATCCTTTTTCTCAATAATAGATTATGATGTTTTTTCAGAGTTATAAGCATTGAGAACTTGTAAGCCAAAGGAGAGGAAGTTGTCTGGTTTTGTTTTGTTTTTTGGTTGGTTGCTTTTTAAAAATTTAAAGAACATTTCTAAATCTGAGATGGTTTTGTTTAAACATTAATTTTAGGGAGATAGGAACAAAAAGTTTGCAAAAGAATCATGGTGATATTAAATAATTAGTTGTTTTTACAAAGCCTTTTTCCTTAAGTATTTCTTACCTGTGAGTAACAAGTTTTATAATCATATTTTATATAAATGTTTATAATCTGGTCATCTTATTGAGAAAGGTTTGAATATCTGGTTTTTTCCTCTTTAAATTTTTTCTCAACTTTTAAGTTTGCATTTCTAGAAATACAAAGTAACTGGAATAACATAAGAAGGTGAAATGATTTGCTTTTCTAAACCTATAAGATCACTGAAAACTATACCTATAAAGAGGGTACTTGTTTACTTCTCTTTAAGAAAAGTCTACCTGTAATATTCCTCCTCCTCTGTCTGACTTAAATTCATTCAGTATGACAATCTCTAAGTCCATCTGTGTTGCTTCAAATGGCATTATTTCATTCCTTTTAGTGGCTGAGTAACATTCCATTGTGTATATATACCACATCTTCTTTAATCCATTCCTCTGTTGAAGGGCATTTATGTTGCTTCCATTTCTTGACCATTGTAAACAGTGGTGCAGTGAACACTGGGATCCATAAATGATGTCCCTTATATGTGGAATCTAAAAACAAATTATACAAATGAACTTACTAAACAGAGGCTCACAGAGAACAAATTTATGGTTGCTGATGGAAACGATGGGGAGAAGGGATAGATACAGAGTTTGGACTTGTGGACTTGTGTACAAGATAGATGGACTGGTGTACAATGCTATATTTAGAATGGATAACTAACAAGGACCAGCTGTATAGCACATGATACTCCGCTTGATATTTTGAGGAAGCCTGGGGTGGGGAGGGGAGTTTGGGGGAGAATGGATACATATACATATGTGGCTGAATTCTGCTTGCTGTTCACATGAAACTATACAACCTCTTTGATTGGTTATACCCCACTACAAAAGAAAAAGTTAAAAATTTAAAAAAAAAAAAAAAAAGAAAGAAACGTCTGCCTGGAATCCAGGGTTCCAGAGATTCTTAAGCTATATCAATCAAGCTAAGAAATTAACACTCACCAAAAACATGACTTTGGCAGTGTAGAGTGGTTTCTTTCTTCTCTTGAAATGCCTCCTTTAGCATGGAAAAAAGAATGCTGTCTTCAATGACCTTTCATCAAGTATGCATCTTAAGCTTTTGTGGAAAAGGTTACATCTGCAGAATTATTTCCATTTAACATGTTGATCAACTTTGTTGTAATGCTCATCTTCCAAGATAATTTACCTATCTGAAATGGATGAGAGTCTGGAAAAGACACAAAGAATGTGGCTCATTTGAAAAAACAGGTTTGCAACTGCTTTAATCATATGGTCTGGTTAACAAGCTCTGATTTGTCTCACTGTAGTTCCTTATCTTTCATCAAACAATAGCACTGCATTTTGTTTTCTTGATTGACATTTTTTACTTTGTCTATGTTTCTCTGAACTTAAGATAATGGTTTACTGTCACACTTTCTAGAAGTTATAGAGGGTGATAATTGGAGTAAATTGTAGCCTTTCTTGTCAAGTCTATTAGTTGGTGGGTTTCATGACCCCCACATAATGTTTAACCTCTAAAAGGATGATAACAAGAGTAGAAGTGAGAGCAAGTGTTTTTGTGATACAAAGATGAAATATTACTGCTAAATAAAACACAGATTTGTAGCTTCAGTATTTGTGTTATGAAAGATATTATCGATGTGGGCTAACAGGAAAATTTAATGCAATTATCTAGATTCCAGAATACTTCTTCTACTTTATGTAGGGAAATCTTGCTAAAATCAGTGAGGAGTTACCTTTGATTATTTATGACCTATTAAAATCTAAACAGAGCACTTCCACTTGGACTATAGATAAATAATTATTTCTACTATTAATGAAATTGATTATTAAGTGAAATTTCTCTATCATTGTTAGATATGTAACATATTTTTCTCCAAATAGCTAATACATAACCAAGCAATTATACCAAAGGCCTGGTTTAATGTAATAAAAATATGTCTGATACATGCTCATAGGTTATAATTAATATATGTTAATGCAATTATTTTTATATCCAATTCAAATAATTTATGTAAATATATTAAAATTGTTTTATACTTATTTTTGTGTATTTCAGATGCACAAAATTAACTTATAATCTCTGGATTTTGATTTACTATTTAGTTCAGGTTTATTTTATTGCACTTAGTCATACCTCATTAATATAACAGCATTGCATTGAGTTGGCCAAAAACTTTGTTCAGGTTTTCTATAAGATGTTATGGAAAAACCTAATGAACTTGTTGGCCAACCCAATGTTATGCTATATTTTGTTATGTTATGATATGATATTAATTTCCTGACAAAGATAGCCTTACCATTCCCCTTGGCTTGATGAAATTTAAGAAGATTTTCCTTACTTTCGGCCCTTTGACCTCTCTTTTCTTGGAGGCTTTTCTTTAGAAAATAAGACTGTAAATGCTCTCTTCCCTTTTATGATGTAAATTAAAGTTTGGCAACCCAGAAATGTCTTCCTCAGGGACCTCTTCTTGATCCCTTTGAAATGTAATCATCAAGACAGTACCCCTGACTTCTAGACTGTAGAAGGGTGGGAGTCTAACTTCAAAAAGCGCCATTCAGCAAAACTCAGATGCTTTAATCCCACAGCTGAGCCAGCCTAATAATATCCCTAAAACTTTTTCACTAGATCATCCCAGTTCTTAAAGTATCTCCAGGTCCTTTTTTCAACAGAATTGAATTAAATTTGTTTTCCCTATTGCGATAATCTTGACTTCTATTGTAATTGTCCTGAATAAAGTATTCTTTACCTTTCTAATTGTATCCTGTGCAATTTTTCTTTGAGGGTCCCAAGAACATCATTTTTTAATTAACTTTTTCCATTAATGCTAATTTTATTTTTCTTATTAATTTTAATAAGACATCCAGTATTCTACTAGTTTCAGGCATATAGCATAGTGACACAACATGTTTATGCATTACAAAATGATCCCCACAATAAGTCTAGTTAATGTAGTCTGTCATTCCTGATCAAAAGATCCCCTGGAGCAGGGCGTGGCAACCCACTCCAGTATTCCTGCCTGGAGAACCCCCCTGGACAGAGGAGCCTGGCAGGCTATAGTCCACGGGGTCACAAAAGGATCAGATATGACTGATGGCACACAAAAATGTATCATACAGAGATAGTACATTTTTATTGCTGCTGTGCATTTTGTCCTCAAGACTTCTTTACCTCATAGCTGGAAATGTGGATCTCTTTTTCCCTATACCCACCCTAACCCCCAACCTCATTCCCCTCTGACAACTATCAGCTTGCTCTCTTTATCTATGAATTTGTTTTTGTTTTGTTTATTCATTTGTTATTTTTTTAGATAACATACAAGTGAAATCAGACAGTATTTGTCTTCCTCTGATTGATTTCACTTAGCATAAAACCCTCTAGATTCATCCATGTCAAAGTAAATCACAAGATTTCATTCTTCTCATGGCTGAGTAATAGTCCATTGATGATAAATACATACATATGTGTGTGTATGTGTATGTGAGCAAAAAGTCAGTCATGTTTGACTCTTTGTGGCTCCATGGACTGTAGCCCACCAGGCTCCTCTGTCCATCAGATTTTACAGGCAAGAATACTGGAGTAGGTTGCCTCTAGGAGATTTTCCCAATCCAGGGGTCGAACCCATGTCTCTTGCATCTCCTGCATTGGAAGGCAGATTCTTTATCCTTATTACCCCCTTGGGAAACTATATATATGTATACTATATATAGTATATACATATATATACACATATATATGTATACATGTGTGTGTATATGACAATTTTTTATCCATTCATATTCTCAATGGACGCTTATTGGTTCCATATTTTGGCTATTATAAACACTGTTGCAATAATATAGCTGTGCACATACAATTTTTAAAACTGATGTTTTCATTTTCTTCAGAAAAACAGTCAAAAGTGGATTGCTACATTTTATAGTAACTCTATTTTAATTTTATAAGGAACCTCCATACTGTTTTCCATAGTGGCTACACCTATGTACATTTCTATCAACAGTGTACAAGTGTTATCTTTCTTCACCTTCTCACCAATACTTGCTGTTTTTTATCTTTTTGATTATAGCCAGGCTGACTGGTGTAAGGTGGCATCTCATTTGCATCTTTCTGATAACTTGTGGTTTTGAGCATCTTTTCATGTGTCCATTGGTCATCTGTATGTCTTGTGTAGAAAAATATCTATTCAGATCTTCTGTCCATTTTTAATAAGATTGTGTGATTATGTTGATATGGCATTCAATTAGGTTTTTTTGTGTGTATTCCCTACATCAAACCCTTGTCAGATATATCATTTTCAAATTCTTTTCCCATCCAGTAGGTTAACTTTTGTTTTCCATGGTCCTATTTGGTTATTTTTGCTTCTGCTGCCCTTGCCTGAAGAGATATATTATATATATATATTGCTCAGACCAATGTTAAAGAGCATAGGGCCCATGTTTTCCTTGAAGAGTTTTTAGGATTTCTGGTGTTGCATTTGAGTCCTCCCTTCATTTTGAGTTTGCTTTTGTATATGGTGTGAGAAAAGGGTCTAGTTTCATTCTTTTGCATGTGATTATCCAAATTGTGTAAACCATTTATTGAAGAGACGTTTTCCCATTTATATTCTTGCATCCTTTGTCATATTGTCTGTATAAGTGTGTGTTTGTATCTAAGCTCTCTGTTCTGTTCCACTGAACTGTAGCTGTGGGGCTGTTTCTGTGGCAACACCATGCAGTTTTGACTACTATGAAAAAAAAAAAAAGAAAATGTTATCTTTAATCTTCATCATTTTAATTATATTGTATCTTCCTTTATATTTCTTTGGCTTCATCTTATTTGGAATTCTCTGGGCTTCCTATACGTGGCTGTTTTCTCCCCCAGATTAGGTAGGTTTTAAGCTATTTCTTCTTCAAATAATTCTGTGGCTCTTTCTCCCTCTTTTCTCCTTCTGGGAGCCTCTGTAATGCAAGTGTTATTCCACTTGATGTTGTCCCAGAAATCCCTTAAAGCATCCTCACATCTTTTAATTATTTTTTGTTTAATTTCACTACTCTGTCTGGATGCTTTTAATTGCTTTGTCTCCTTGCTTGCTGATTTCTGCTTCCATTTCATCCATTCTGCTATTGAATACCGCTTGCATCTTTCAGTTTGGTTATAATTAGTTTGGTACTCCCTGTTTTCTCCTTTCTTCTCTCCAGTCCTGGGGGCAGAGTCTTGCTCTGTGCTCCCCCCTCCCGTATGGACCCAAGCATTGTTGGTTCTTCAGCCTGTGCATTTTTTAACTGGTTAAAATGGATCAGCAACTTCGAAGTTCCTTACATGTGGGCCTGGAAACTGGAAATCTGTTTGTTTTTTTGAGAAGATTTTAACTAATGAAAGGGATTCCATTTCAGAAAGTAGAGAAGGAGGATGAAAGGAACAGTGTGCAAATGGGGACCAGGAGGCCTAATGTCAGAGGTTTGAATCCCAGCTTTGCTGTATATTAGCCCATCTGTGATTAGTTCTCTTTGAGTATAGTATTGGATAATAGGAATATGTATTTTTAGAGAGCTGAGTTTTAAGATATCATAAAACATGTATATTTAGTACTATGCCTGGTGCATACTATGTATTCCATAAGAGTTAACTGTTTCTATAGAATTTAAATAAGCTGTTAGTATAGTGATAGTTTGGCAACAACTGAATAGTCCAACTCCCTATCTTTAAACTTATGCTTGTAGAATTCCAGAAAGTTGTGCATCATTGATTTCTAGTATGTTATTACTCATATTGAGTCTCAGCCTTGTTCACATTTATGCTCTGTTAATTGAAATTCCTCCAAATATTTTATAGGATAATGTAATTTCAGGAATAGAGCAAGATCTAAGATCCTTACCTAACTTCCAAACCTAAATAGAAGGTCATTTATAATACATAATAGATGATTATATATTTATAACTAGAAAAATTCAAGAAACCCATGCAATTGTGTAATTACTTATTTTATAGCATGCACACATCTGTGCACACACACACCCTTGTAAGTTTAAGTAGCATTAAAATCTTTTTTTTGTTGTTGTTGTTTTTTTTTTGGCTAGATAATCAAATGTCTTCTAACATCATTTAATGCAAGTATATGCTGCTGCTGCTGCTGCTGCTAAGTCGCTTCAGTCGTGTCGGACTCTGTGCGACCCCATAGACAGCAGCCCACCAGGCTCACCTGCCCCTGGGATTCTTCAGGCAAGAACACTGGAGTGGGTTGCCATTTCCTTCTCCAATGCATGAAAGTGAAAGTGAAAATGAAGTTGCTCAGTCTGACTCTCAGCGACCCCATGGACTGCAGCCTACCAGGCTCCTCCGTCTATGGGGTTTTCTAGGCAAGAGTACTGGAGTGGGGTGCCATTGCCTTCTCCATGCAAGTATATAACTAATTCTAATTGGAAAGTTTCCCCACCATCCTTGTACCCTTTAATAGTATATGTTTTTGTATTCAACTTGTACAGGTTAACAGAGAACAAGGCCTTTGACTACCCTCTCTCCTGATTCAAGGACAAAAATATTAAAGATGTAAGCTTAGACACAGTTAAGGTAAGGAGTTATTTTTCACTTTAGAGGATGAATCCACAAATCTTTTAGCTGTTAGCAAGAGAAAAGAGATGAGACAATATAATTCCAAAAAGTAGATATGTATAAAAATTCAAAAGAGAGGTGAAGAAGTAGAAAAAGACCAAGATAAAAACTTACAAAAAGTCAGTGCATGGATAGAGCAATACAGAGTAACATAGCTGCCGGGGGGCAGAGATACTCAGATACTGTGTAATATAAGTAGCCATTTTACATAATTTAAAGTATCATTCTTAAAGTGTTCCATGTCCTCACTATATTTATCTCTGAGTATTTCTCTTTGAATAGTTTAAAATGATAATTTTGATTTTTAAGTTTTTTCTGAGTCTTAAAGTTCTATATCTTTATAAGCACATGCTTATCAGGAATTAAACTACATATTTGGGATTCAATATCTCCTATTCACTATATCCTTTTTTATATTAGCCAATTAGGAAAAGGCTGATATAATACCACAGACAAATAATATTTATTTCTCCAAACATGAACATTTTAAAAAATAATTGTTATACCATAGATCACATATTTAATACTTCATGTTATTCCTAACATTTTTTCTTTAGCTGTTTTTCATTATTGCAGTATAGTTAATCTACAGTGCTGTGCTAGTTTCAGGTGTATAGCAAAGATTACTTGGACTGCTTATTTAATGCTTTAACCATCATTATGAACCTTCATCACTGCATTTGCAGTAAGCTTTCTCCAGTGAGTACTTGTAACATTTTTCATCTCTGATCTCTTTGTCAACTTGTCATGCTCCTGTCTCTGCCATCACCATTCCGACTTTTAAGAGATAAGCCTATATATGTAGCATTTCCTAGCACTCACAAAGTTAATAGCTATTGACAACTGAGGATTATTTTGGATGGTCAGAATTCTTTTCATAAAAGAGTAAACTTGTAGAAATAAAAATAGATGGCTAGAAATCTGCTCTCTGAGTAAGAAAACATCACTTTTTGTTATGTTTTTTTAAGTGAAGAAAGATGAATATTTTCAGTGATAAAAGTTACACTCCACAAAGAAGATAGACATCATAAACCATTTAGATACCTTAACAACAATGAAATAAGCATAGAGAGAGCAAAATTCAGAAGACATATAAGTGAAATGAAAAAATATAAAATCATAGTGAGACATATTAACATTTCTCAGAGAATGTGTTATCAATGTAGAAAAAAATAAGAATAGAAGCATCTTGAATGATGTCAATAATTTAAATATAATAGGTTTATATTTAATTTATTAATCATATCCTACATAGCAGCTCAGCTCAGTTGCTCAGTCATGTCCGACTCTCTGAGACCCCTTGGACTGCAGCACGCTAGGCTTCCCTTTCCACCAACAACTCACAGAGTTTGCTCAAACTCATGTCCATCCAGTCTGCGATGCATTCCAACTATCTCATCCTCTGTTGTCCCCTTCTCTTCCTGCCTTCAATCTTTCCCAGCATCACGGTCTTTTCTGGTGAGTCTATTCTTCCCATCAGGTGGCCAAAGTATTGGAGTTTCAGCTTCAGTATCAGTCCTTCCAATGAATATTCAGGACTGATTTCCTTAAGGATGGATTAGTTGGATCTCCTTACAGTCCAAGGGACTCTCAAGAGTCTTCTCCAACGACACAGTTCAAAAGCATCAGTTCTCTGGTGCTCAGCTTTCTTTATGGTCCAAGCTTCACATCCATACATGACTACTAGAAAAACCATTGTTTTGACTAGACCAACCTTTTTCGGTAAAGTGATGTCTCTGCTTTTTAATATGCTCTCTGGGTTTGTCATAGGTTTTCTTTCAAGGAGCAAGCGTCTTTTAATTTCATGGTTGCAGGCACCATCTCCAGTGATATCGGAGCCCAGGAAAGTAAATCTGTCATAGTTTCCTTTGTTTCCCCATTTATTTGCCATGGAGTGATGGGACCAGATGCCATGATCTTAGTTTTCTGAATGTTGAGCTTTAAGCCAGCTTTTTCACTCTCTGCTTTCACTTTCATCAAGAGGCTCTTTAGTTCTTCTTCATTTTCTGCCATAATGGTGGTGGTCTGCATATTGGAGGTTATTGATATTACTCCTGGCAATCTTGATTCTAGCTTGTGGTTCATCTGGTTTGACATTTTGCATGATGTCTCTGCATATAAGTTAAATAAGCTTGGTGATAATATACATCCTTGAAATACCCCTTTCCCAATTTGGAACCAGTCTATTATTCCACATCCGTTTCTAACTGTGGCTTCTTGACTGCATACAGATTTCTCAGGAGACAGGTAAAGTGGTCTGCTATTCCCATCCATACAAAGCCTTTGGCATAGTCAATAAAGCAGAAGTAGATGTTTTTCTGGAACTCTCTTGTTTTTTTGATTGATCCAAT
This sequence comes from Antilocapra americana, assembly GCA_007570785.1. Classification (NCBI taxonomy): domain Eukaryota; kingdom Metazoa; phylum Chordata; class Mammalia; order Artiodactyla; family Antilocapridae; genus Antilocapra; species Antilocapra americana. The sequence continues at coordinate 674,855 of ML660211.1, read as the reverse complement.
AGATGCTGGCAATTTGATTTCTGGTTCCTCTGCCTTTTCTAAATTGATCTTGAACTTCTGGAATGTCACAGTTCATGTACTGTTGAAGCCTGGCTTGGAGAACTTTGAGCATTACTTTGCTAGCATGTGAGATGAGTGCAATTGTGTGGTGGCTTGAACATTGTTTGGCATTGTCTTTCATTGGGATTAGAATGAAAACTGACCTTTTCCAGTTCTGTGGCCACTGCTGAGTTTTCCAAATTTGCTGGCATATTGAGTGCAGCACTTTCACAGCAGCATCTTTTTTTTTTCCCTTTTTTCTTTTTTTTTACTTTATTGTGTTGGTTTTGCCATACAATGACTTGAAACCGCCATGGGTTTACATATGCTCCCCCTCCAGAAACCCCCTCTCTCCTCCCTCCTGATTCCCTCCCCCGGGACATCTCGGTGCACCAGCCCCGAGCATTAACCCTGGGCTGGTGATTGATTTCACATATGATAACTAAGATGTTTCAATGCCATTCTCCCATATCATCCCATGCTTGCCCTCTTCCACAGAGTCCAAGAGTCTGTTCTATACATCTGCATTTCTTTTGCTGTCTCGCATGCAGGGTTCTCATTACCATCTTTCTAAATTCCATATATATGCGTTAGTATACTGTATTGTTGTTTTTCCTTCTGGCTTACTTCACTCTGGATAATAGGCAGCATCTTTTAGGATTTGATATAGCTCAACTGGAATTCTATCACCTCCACTAGCTTTGCTTATAGTGGTGCTTCCTGAGGCCCACTTGACTTCACATCCCAGGATGTCTCGCTCTAGGTGAGTGATCACACCATAGTGGTTATCTGCACTATGAAGATCTTTTTTGTACAGTCTTCTATGTATTCTTGCCACCTCTTTTTAATATCTTCTGCTTCTGTTAGATCCATACCATTTCTCTCCTTTATTGTGCCATTTTTTGCATGAAATGTTCCCTTGGTATCTCCAGTTTCTTGAAGAGATCACTAATCTTTTCCAGTCTATTGTTTTCCTCTGTTTTTTTGCATTGTTTACTGAGGAAGGCTTTCTTATCTCTCCTTGCTATTCTTTGGAACTCGGCATTCAAATAGGTATATCTTTCCTTTTCTCCTTTACCTTTTAATTCTCTTCTTTTCTCCGGTATTTGTAAGACCTCCACCGTGAACCATTTTGACTTTTTGCATTTCTTTTTCTTGGGGCATTCTTGATCACTGCCTCCTGTAAAGTGTCACAAACTTCCATCCATAGTTCTTCAGGCACTCTGTTTATCACATATAACCCTTAAATGTATTTCTCACTTCCACTGTATAATCATAAGGGATTTGATTTAGGTCATACCTGAATGGTCTAATGGTTTTCCCTACTTTCTTCCATTTAAGCCTGAATTTGGCAATAAGGAGTACATGATCTGAGCCACAGTCAACTCCCAGTCTGATTTTTGCAGACTGTTTAAAACTTCTCCATCTTTGGCTATGAAGAATATTTTCAGTCTGATTTAGGCATTGATCATCTGGTAATCCATGGGTAGAGTCTTCTCCTGTGTTGTTGGACGAGGGTGTTCTCTTGGCAGGTTAGCCTTTGCCCTGCTTTGTTTTGTATTTCAAGGCCAAACTTGCCTGTTACTCCAGGTATCTCTTGACTTCCTATTTTTGCATTCCAGTCCCATATAATGAAAAAGACATCTTTTTTGGGTGTTAGTTCTAGAAGGTCTTATAGGTCTTCATGATACTGTTCAACTTCAACTTCTTCAATATCACTGATTGGGCATAGACTTGTATTGCTGTGATATTGAATGGTTCCTTGGAAACAAACAGAGATCATTTTGTTATTTTTGATATTGCATCCAAGTACTCCATTTTGGACTCTTTTGTTGACTATGAGGACTACTCCATTTCTTCTAAGGGATTCTTGCCCACAGCTGTAGATATAATTGTCATCTGAGTTAAATTCACCCATTCTGGTCCATTTTAGTTCACTGATTCCTAAAATTTGATGTTCACTCATGCCTTCTCCTATTTGACAACTTCCAATTTGCCTTGATTCATGGACCTAACATTCCAGATTCCTATGCAATATTGTTCTTTATAGCATTGGACTTTACTTCCATATCCAGTCACATCCATAACTGTATTTTTTTTTTTTTTTTGCTTTGGCTCCATCTCTTCATTCTTTCTGGAGTTATTTCTCCACTCTTCTCCAGTAGCATGTTGGGCACGTACCCACCTGGGTAGTTCATCTTTCAGTGTCCTATCTTTTTTTTCTTACTGTTCATGGGGTTCTCAAGGCAAGAATACTGAAGTGCTTTGCCTTTTCCTTCTCCAGTGGACCACATCTCGTCAGAACTCACCACCATGACCTGTACTCCTTGGTTGCCCTACACGGCATGGCTCATAGTTTAGTTGAGTTAGACAAGGCTATGGTCCATGTGCTCATCTTCATTAATTTTCTGTGTTTGTGGTTTCATTCTGTCTGGCCTCTGATGGATAAGTATGAGGCATATAGAAGCTTCCTTAACAGAGAGACTGTCTGAGGGGAGAACTGGGTCTTGTTTTGAAGGGGGTCTATGCTCAGGAAATCTTTAATTCAATTTTCTGTTGATGGGTGGGATTGTGTTCCTTCCCTGTTATTTAATGTGGGGCCAAACTATGGTAGAAGTAATGAAGATAATGGTTGTACTCAGTGTCCAGGAGCCTGCAGCAGGCCACTGCTGACCCCTGCTTCCACCGGAGGCTTCTATACACTCATGGGCAAGTCTGGGTCAGTCTCTTTGGGGTCACTGCTCCTTTCTCCCGGGTCCTGGTGCACACAAGATTTTGTTTGTGCCTTCCAAGAGTCTGTTCCCTTGTCTGTGTAAGTTCTGGTGGCTCTATGGTGGGGTTAGTGGTGACCTCCTCCAAGAGGGCTTATACACAGATATATTTAAAATTTTGTGTCTCATACTTTGTTATTAGATATTCACAGGACATTCATAAAAACTGGTGAAAAGATAAATGTTACTAAATTTCAAAATTTAGAATTCTTTTTTGTATGTGTGATTCAGTTATACACATATATTATTTTTGAAATTATTTTCCATTATACATTATTGTAAGATATGACTATAATTCCCTGTCCTATACAGTAAGCTTTTGTTGCTTGTTTCATATCTGTTTTTTTAACTTAGAAATGTACCATTCTATTCATACTAAATTGAACAAGTGAAATCAAAATGTCATGAAATTTTTAGTTCAGCAAAAATTCATAAGTTATCTAAAATATATGATGCCTATATTTACATATATATACAAAACCTTTCCTACTATGCTTGTTAAAGTCTTGAGAAAGAACATTGAAAAAAAAGAGATGGAGAAATTGCTCTTTGTTATTTTTAATTAGTTATCACCTTGTCGCATTAGGCAATATTAAAAAATGAATTCTGATTTAAATTATTCTCTCTACATTTCCAAATTTACTTAAATATCATACAAGTTTCTTCTGATTTGGAAACAGATGTAAGAATTAGCTAAAGGATGTTAGCAGCTTTCTTATATTTCAAATCAGTCTGAAATGACTCAGAAAGATGATTAGGATCTGCTTTAGCACAAAGGATATAATTAGGGCTTGTCAAATCAATCTGCTTAAAATTACTTTACAATGGAAGGGTCATTTATGATTCTTCAGCTGAATCTTATGTAATGGTTTAAAATAATACATCCTCCATCAGTGCCATGGTAATCTGTCAATAGTTTATTATAAGCCCATAAATTCATATTCAAACATTATTACCACAGTCATTTAATATATTTTAGTTTATTCCCAAGCACTTAATTTTTCTTCCCTTACCTTCTCACTTATTTTTTAATCTTCTTCTTATTTCTCTCTTTGATTCTTGAATCCTTGTTCTTAACCATCATATCAGAAAGGCCATATTCATTTTCTTTCTTTTTGTGGGCACCAGCTTGGGTAGTGTTGGCTACAGACTCCTCATTTCTGGTGATTTTACTCAGAATCTTCTCGGGGTCTTCCTGCCTTCATTTAATCTTCATACTACTTATCATCATGTTTCCTCACATCACTAAAGATGAAGGTTTGGGTCTCACTCTCTGTTTATTTACCCCTTTCCTTGTTGTTGTTTTTTGTTTGTTTGTCTTGTTGTTTTAGAGAAGAAAAGTAGTAAAGAAACTTGCTATGCCATCTTTAATATAAAATCCTAATTTTCTAGCATTTATTATAAATTGTCAAAGCAGTATCAGAAACACTTTTCTTCTAGTAATATTGTCCTTAATAGGTAAGATCTTACATAAGTACTTTTTCTTCTTCTTAAAGAATTACACCCTAAGACAAAAATTTTAATAGTAACTAAAAGTTCGTCAGTATCTATAAAGGGAAGAAGCACATGTCTTGTTAAATAGCTTTTATATTGTACTATATTTTAAAGACAGCTTTAATAGAAATATTTGCTAGAGTTTAACCTCATTTTGTAAGAGTGGCAGTATTTTTAGGAGATGCTTGTAATCAATAGTGTCACTGACATCAGTAAAATATAAATATATGTCCCATGTCCATTCTCAAACAAAGCACGTGGAGGGACTTCCCTGGAGATAGAGTGGTTAGGACTTGGTGCCTCCCCTGCAGGAGTCACATGTTTGATCCCTGGTCAGGGAACTATGATCCCTCAAGCAGTACACTTAATAACATAAAAGAAAGCACGTGGAGAATCTCTGCAGACATGAAATTCAATCAATAATCATTTTGTGAATACTGGAGAGGGAATTATATAGCATCCCATCCTCTTTTTAACTTAAATATGACTTGGTCTTTGAAACCCTGGACTATTACTTTGTAAATAGTTTCAATAACTCCTTATCACCTTTAGTGTATTAAAATTGTCCTGGATATCAAGAATATTAGAGTGGCTACTTTATATTTAGTTTATATAATATTTCCGTGGGGTTGTGAAGAGTCAGACACGACTGAGCGACTTCACTTTCACTGTTCACTTGCATGCAATGGAGAAGGAAATGGCAGCCCACTCCAATGTTCTTGCCCCAGGGTCAGAGAGGCCTGGTGGGCTGCCATCTATGGGGTCACACAGAGTCGGATACGACTGAAGCGCAGCAGCAGCAGCAGTATGTATTTATTTTCAGGTTCATTTTCTAGTTCAGTACCAAGTATATAGAATCAGAACACCACAGTTTGAAAATTAAAGTTTCCTAAAAAAATGACAAAAAAATACCAGCTCATATATATATTATGGAGAAGGAACTGGCAACCCACTCCAGTAAGAGGAGCCTGGCAGGCTAGAGTCCATGGGGTCACCAAGAGTCGGACAGAACTTAGCAACTAAACCACCACATACATACATAGATATATGTATATATATATATATCAAACAGAATACCAGCTCAAATATATATATATGTGTACATGTATATATATATACATATATGTACATACATTCCTATGCATAGATACATACATACTTACAGACACACATACATTTTTTAACCAGCTATTTTTTTAGAGCTTATAAATTGTGTAAGAGATGATGTGTATGCCTTTGTCTTAATTTTAAATATGAAGCACCTGAGTCTGAAAGTGTCAGTTTGTAGAGGTCAATCAGAGGCTTTTAATCTTTATCTATCTAATCATTAGGCCAACTTTTTTATTATAGTAATATAATATTTCTCTGAAATTCTTTTAATGGTATATACTATTTTTAAATACATATTCTAAAAGCCCTTATAAAATCCTAAATAAAAGTTATAAAGCTAATCAAATCTTGATTTGGTGACAAGTTGTCATTAATTGAAAAAGAGAAGTTCAAGATGATCAGAAAGCAAGGCCCTGTATCTATGTGCCTGTATTTTATTGACAGTCTATAAATTTTAATGAGAGGTACTCATTTTCACTATATTGATTCTTCCAATCCATGAACACAGTATATTTCTCCATTTATTTGTGTCCTCTTTGATTTCTTTCATCAGTGTTTTATAGTTTTCTATATATAAGTCTTTTGTTTCTTTAGGTAGAAATACTCCTAAGTATTTTATTCTTTTTGTTTCGATGGTGAATGGAATTGTTTCCTTAATTTCTCATTCTGATTTCTCAATTGTTAGTGTATAGGAATGCAAGGGATTTCTGTGTGTTGATTTTGTATCCTGAAACTTTACTATGATTAGCTCTGGTAATTTTCTGGTAGAGTCTTTAGGGTTTTCTATGTAGAGGATCATGTCATCTGCAAACAGAGAGAGTTTTACTTCTTCTTTTCCATTCTGGATCCCTTTTATTTCTTTATCTGATCTGATTGCTGTGGCCAAGACTTCCAAAACTATGTTGAATAGTAGTGGTGAGAGTGGGCACCCTTGTCTTGTTCCTGACTTCAGGGGAAATGCTTTCAGTTTTTCACCATTGAGGATAATGTTTGTTGTGGGTTTGTCATATAAAGCTAATCAAATCTTGATTTGGTGACAAGTTGTCATTAATTGAAAAAGAGAAGTTCAAGATGTTCAGAAAGCTTTTATTATGTTGAGGTATATTCCTTCTATTCCTGCTTTTTGGAGGGTTTTAATCATAAATGGATGAGTATACTACCCAAAGCAATCTATAGATTCAATGCAATTCCTATCAAGCTATCAGAGGTCTTTTTTAGAGAATTAGAACAAATAATTTCCCAATTTGTATGGAAATACAAAAAACCTCGAATAGCCAAAACAATCTTGAGAAAGAAGAACGGAACTGGAGGAATCAACCTACCTGACTTTAGGCTATACTACAAAGCCACAGTCATTAAGACAGTATGGTACTGGCACAAAGACAGAAATATAGATCAACAGAACAAAACAGAAAGCCCAGAGATAAATCCACATATCTATGGACACCTTAATTTGACAAAGGAGGCAAGAATATACAATAGAGAAAAGACAACCTCTTTAACAAGTGGTGCTCATTATCAGAGAAACGCAAATCAAAACCACAATGAGGTACCACTTTACACCAGTCAGAATGGCTGCCATCCAAAAGTCTACAAGCAATAAATGCTGGAGAGGATGTGGAGAAAAGGGAACCCTCTTACACTGTTGGTGGGAATGCAAACTAGTACAGCCACTATGGAAAACAGTGTGGAGGTTCCTTAAAAAGCTGCAAATAGACCTGCCATATGACCCGGCAATCCCACTGCTGGGCATATACACCGAGGAAACCAGAATTGAAAGAGCCACGTGCACCCCAATGTTCATCGCTGCATTGTTTACAATAGCTAAGACATGGAAACAACCTAGATGCCCATCAACTGACGAATGGATAAGAAAGCTGTGGTACATATACACAATGGAATATTACTCAGCATTAAAAAAAAATTCATTTGAAGCAATTCTACTCAGATGGATGAAACTGGAGCCCATTATCCAGAGTGAAGTAAGCCAGAAGCAAAAACAACAATACAGTATATTAACACATATATATGGAATTTAGAAAGACAGTAACGAGAACCCAACATGGGAGACACAGATGTATAGAATAGACTCGTGGACTTTGTGGATGAGGGTAAGGGTGGGATGATATGGGAGAAGGGCATTGAAGCATGTTAATTGTCATGTGTCTAATCAATCACCAGCCCAGGATTGATGCTCGGGACTCGTGCAACGAGATTTCCCGGGGGGGAGGGAGGAGGGAGGGGGGATCCGGAGGGGAAGCATGTGTAAACCCATGGTGATATCATGACAATGTATGGCAAAAACAATAATAAAAAAAAAAAAAAACAAGTGGTGCTGGGAAAACTGGACAGCCACTTGTAAAAGAATGAAACTAGAACACTTTCTAACACCATACGCAAAAATAAACTCATAATGGATCAAAGATCTAAACACGAGACCAGAAACTTTAAAACTCCTAGAGGAAAGCATAGGCAAAACACTCTCCGACATAAACCAGAGCAGGATCCTCTATGACTCACCTCCCAGAATATCAGAAATGAAAGCACGAATAAACAAATGGGACCTAATTAAAATGAAAAGCTTCTGCACAACAAAGGAAACTAAAAGCAAGGTGAAAAGGCAGCCTTCAGAATGGGAGAAAATAATAGCAAATGAAGCAACGGACAATTAATCTCAAAAATATACAAGCAACACCTGCAGCTCAATTCTAGAAAAATAAACAACCCAATCAAAAAGTGGGCCAAAGAACTAAACAGACATTTCTCCAAAGAAGACATAAAAATGGCTAAGAAACACATGAGAAGATACTCAACAGCACTCATTATCAGAGAAATGCAAATCAAAACCACAATGAGGTACCACTTTATACCAGTCAGAATGGCTGCCATCCAAAAGTCTACAAGCAATAAATGCTGGAGAGGATGTGGAGAAAAGGGAACCCTCTTACACTGTTGGTGGGAATGCAAACTCGTACAGCCACTATGGAGAACAGTGTGAAGATTCCTTAAAAAGCTGAAAATAGAACTGCCATACGACCCAGCAATCCCACTTCTGGGGCATACACATTGAGGAAACCAGAATTGAAAGAGCCACGTGTACCCCAATGTTCATCGCTGCATTGTTTACAATAGCTAGGATGTGAAAGCAACCTAGATGTCCATCAACAGACAAATGGATAAGAAAGCAGTGGTACATATACACAATGGAATATTGCTCAGCCATTAAAAAGAGTTCATTTGAATCAGTTCTACTCAGGTGGACGGAACTGGAGCCTATTTTACACAGTGAAGTAAGCCAGAAAGTAAAACAAAAATACAGTATACTAACGCATATATGTGGAATTTAGAAAGTTGATAACGATAACCTTGTATGCGAGACAGCAAAAGAAATGCAGATGTATAGAACAGTCTTTTGGACTCTCTGGGAGAGGGCAAGGGTGGGATGATATGGGAGAAAGGCATTGAAATAGGTTAATTATCATATGTGAAATCAATTGCTAGCCCAGGTTTGATGCTCAGGGCTGGTGCACCAGGATGACCCAGAGAGAGGGAATTGGGAGGGAGGTGGGAGGGGGCTTCTGGAAGGGGAACACATGTATATCCATGGCAGATTCATGTCAATATATGGTCAAACCAACAAAATAATGTAAAGAAAATTTAAAATAAATAAATTAATTAATTAATTAAAATTTTAATGAGAGGTTCTTAAAATACTTTATAAACTATGAATTTATGAAGAAGGTTTGCTTTAAAAACTTCAAGAGCTTATCATTTAGAGACAACAATTGTTATAATTCATATGTATCTTCTACCATTTCCCTCTTTTTAAATATGCAAACACAAACAACTTTTAATTGAGATCATATGTTGAGGTTTATAACCTGAAGACAGATGGTAATTAAATTCAACCATAATATTTTTTTCTGTAATGGATGTTAGAAGACCCATCTTAAACAGCCCTTACTGTCCTGTCTTATGGATACATTTTAATTGATTCACTGTTTGGTATGCCATCTATTTTTTTCCTCCAGAGGTATCTGTATATACATGATATATTTTGCATGTGTGTCTATATATATGCAAGAAATAAAGCCTTATTCAAGAATATGCACATATACATTGCTTAATTTCTAAGATAAACTTTTACAAAATTAAATACCGAGCAAAATAAGGTTTATTTCTAAACCTTATGATCTGTGTTTTAAACTTTCTCTCAGAAGAGGTTTTGTCTATCTATATACCATTCCACAAGCCATGAATGCAGATAGTAATTTTGCCGCATCCTTACTCTAGTTATTATTTTTAATTTTGAAAATCTTACTCATTATCAAGACATATGCTTTCATAGTAGTGTGGCTGAAAATGTTTTTTCATGTCTACTGAAAATATTGGTATTTTTACGATTTCGATCTTCCTAAACTTGACTCACTTGTCTTTTTATCTGGTGATCTTTCAAGTAAATATGCTTTTAATTCTATTTCCTTGTTATACATACTTGCGTAATCAATGCTCCATTCCTTGTGAGAGAAGGCAAAAGAGAGTCTGTGGAAGTAGATTATAGAAAGTACATATCTCCATTTTCCAGCATACCACCAAGGTCCTCTGCTCAAATTTTTAATAATCTGAAATAATGAAAGTCACTACCAAATTATTATAACCATCTATAATCAGGTTAACACAGATTATTTAGACTTCTACCTCAGGAGCTTTGTGACTGCAGTTTAATTGAAAGAAAATCACTGTCAATTAAAAATAGAGTGAAAAGTGGATCATGACTGAAATGTAGTTTCTTAAGCAAAAGGAAATAAGGTATAATTAATAGAATATTAATTGGACAATGTGAAACACAGATAATTTTTTTCTTTTGTTCTTCTATAATTCAAGATACATCATTTGAGTAAAGACACAAATAAAAGAGATGCATAAAATTATATTCTGATGAAAACAATTAGTAAAATTGTACTTTTAAATTAACTTAATTTTCTTCAAAATCAATGCTAAGAATTCTAGTTTAAAATAGGATCTCCTTCAGGGGTAAGCATGAAGTATAAGATCAGATATCTCCTGACATGTGAAAAGTAAAGAAGAAGAAATAGTTCTCTAGGATTGTTAAACTCAGAAATAGAAGTCTTTTTGAGACCAGCAGTAAGGCAAAGTGAACCCTTAATTGAGACCACGTGGCGGTCACCACTGGGAATTAAGCAAGCACAGCAAGTCCCCATTGGGAGTATTGTTTGTGTGATTATAATTCAGCAGGCAAAGCTGTAGCTGAGGTACATCCTGAGTACTCATGTGCTTTATCAATTTAAAGAATTAGAGAATTCGAAAATGCAGTTAAGGACATAGTCTACCTTGAGAACATTGGAGACCTAACAGATGACAGGATTCTAGAAATGGGATGTAATTTTCAAGTTGTTTGTGAAAACATACATGCAATTGGAATTTGACAAGCCCACCAATGTATTAAAAGTAATTCATGAGGAGAAAAAAGGGAGAGATCAATTGAACAGAAGCAGAAAGGAAAAGAACAAAGGTTTGAATTATTTGATTTACCTGGAATAAAATGCAGTATTTTAGAAGAATGCCTAAGACATATTTTCTTACCCTTTCATCTTCATACAAAAATGTTTACAATAATTTACAAGGGTTAAGAAAATATGTGGGCATAGTAGACCAGCAATATCTTTTGCAGAATGATTTTCTGTCAAAAAGTTGTCATCATATTCCTGTGAAATGAGAAAAGGAGAACAATGTATCCCCTTTTCTAATATGTGCTGTGAAATGGTATTCATAGCTCAGACTAAACAACAGACATTATTTTATTTTCTTGTCCTGGAAAATGACTTCGAAATTTGCTTTTTATTTTAAATAATTAAAAGGTTGCATGTGGCTTGCTATTATCCTTGTGCCGAGCTTCCGCCCCTCTATGTCTGCCTCTCTACTGTCCACTCCAACCTCCTCACCTTCTAAGAAGACACTTTGCTCAGGAGCCACTGAGAGGTCAAGGCCTTTTATTTCAATGATGGAATTAATGAGCAAGACACAATAACCTGGAGTCAGGGAGGCTAAATGGATTTATTGCACTGTGAAATGTTGAAATTATTTCTAGAGAAAAATAGAAGACTCCAAAAAAGCAGGCAAGAAACTTCATGATTTTATTTTTGTTTTTCATTTTAGCTTTTTATTTTGTGAGGGGGGATTGAGAGGAGAGTGAAGAAAATCAGGGGAAGAAGTTTTTTTCTAAAATGGAACTTTAAGAATTATATGAACATAAATTTCAAGTATAATGATATATAAAGAATGAAAGTTGAAACTTAAAATACTCTGTATCTCTTATAATTAACATTCTCCAGCTTTGACTCCTAATATTATATATTTCTAAAGTAATAGTACATTATTGTTATTCTCCTCAATCATTTTTTATATATAATTGTGTCTTGAAAGACTGTCCTCTAAAACAATCAATTAATTCCTTTCTAGCTATGACATGAACAGATATCAGAATAACCTATTAGGGTAATGATCTGATGCACTTTCAATGGTACAAAGTAAACAGTTTGAGATATAGTTTATTATAATTTTTCTTTCTTGTGCTTCCTTAATTTGTATATATTCATGGTTTCATATTGAAAACATATTGTATTTAAGAAAAAAATCACCATTTCTAGAGAGAAAATGTCTTCCAGTTTTAGAGTTCACACTGTTCATCACTCATTAACAAACGATTTGTGTGTGATTTAGAAAACACAGCTAACAAAGCTCCACTACCTAGAAATAACCTATCTTGACTTGGAGTTCTCTGTTTTAGTTTTCTGTATTTTGATGTGTTATTCTTAAGTAGATAATGTTAAGGACTATTTTATCTTCTTGGAGAATTGGTCCTTTTTCTCTTTATATAATGCAACTCTTTATCCCAGGTTAATTTCCCTATTCTGTGCTCTGCTTGGTCTACAATTAATATATTTTGATTAGTTTTAGCTGTGTGTTAGTCTGCCCATATACTTGTGGCTTGTACAACAGAAATGTACTGTCTAAAGTTCTGGAGGTAAGACGGTACCCATGAGGACTTGGGGAGGAGAGTGATAGAGAAGGGAAGAGACAGAAACAGAGTTCTCCTGTCTCTTTACAGAGTCAAGATAGGGTTGGGATTTTTAACAGGTCATTTTCATACATATTGTTCAAGGACCCCAGAGTGGTTAATTAACTTGTCAACACACAGCTAGTAAAGAGCATGAAATGGCATTTCAATTCTAGATACCATGCTTGTGAATACTACCCACATATGGATAATTGTAAATGAATCTAGGTACATTGGCCAAAAAGTAAGTACTTTGAAATAAGATCCCTAAGCAGCTATTTTTATTTACATATTTCCTTTAAAAAGTAATTCAAAAATCTTAAAAATGTATCTTTTTAAACAAATATTTAAAGATTAAGCAGGTATTTAGATTGCTAAATATTTAAGTAAATATTTAGATATATAATCTTTTAGATATTAAAAATACTCTAAGATCACATACTATTTCAGAATTTAAGAACAGATATAGAAATTAATAAAAATCAGCATAAAATTAGATATTTACATTAATATATGCCCAGTTCTAATTTTCAATTCTTAATCTAGTAAAAATCTACATCTTAAATGGAAACTTACATATTATTAACAAGAAATAAAAATGTTAGTAAAACAATATATTTTTATCTTAAAACACCTAATAGTAACATTTTTCAGACATTTTAACTTTACATACATGAAAATTTTTATAAAAGAAAACAACTCCATAAAAATGTACAGAAATAAAAAGCTAAATAAAAATGGATTTTATGCTTCTTCAGTGAAAATTTGCAATGACTGAAAAATGGAAAAAAACCAGTCATAGAAACTGCCTGATGAAATTAAAACTTTCAAGACCTTTTATAGAAAATATAATTTGTTATAAATGTTTTGGAACCCAATTCTTTCCATCTGTTTGTTTTATAATATAAATATTGGGGGTAATAATTTCCTTGTGGGACTATTGACATAAGATCAAATATTTCTAAGTGATACCCTCATCAAAATAATACAGAAAATCATCACTGTTTGAAGAATGAATCTCAAATTTAAGTCATCTGATTTATCTCTGTTCTAAAAGAAAGTAGTTTTCCTCTGTCTTATATACTGTTATATTTAGACAGTTACAATTAACAATGCACCTAGTAACTTGGTACAGCATGAAAGCGAAAGTCACTCAGCTGTGTCTGACTCTTTGTGACCCGGTGGATTATACAGTCCATGGAATTCTCCAGGGCAGAATGCTAGAGTGGGTAGCCTTTCCCTTTTCCAGGGCATCTTCCCAATCCAGGGGTGAAAGCCAGGTCTCCTGCATTGCAGGTGGATTCTTTACCAGCTGAGCCACAAGGGAAGCCAAAAATACTGGAGTGGGTAGCCAATCCCTTCTTCAGTGGATCTTCCTGACCCAGGAATCGAACCCTGGTCTCCTGCATTGCAGGTGGATTCTTCACTAAGTGAGCTTTCAGGGAAACCCTGGTACAGCAGTAAGTGGAATATATATTTTCTGTACAATATAATACTTTCAGTGTCCTAAATTTAATACAAAGAGACATCTAAAAGCAATTTTGTCATTCACTATCTGTTTATGATTGAGTCTGTTTCCACATGTTTGTCATAAGTAAAATATACTTGAAGTTAGTGAAAATCAGTAAGTTTATGATACAAATGCACATTTTTAAACTGTAAACCATTACACATATTGTAGGTGCTCTTTTTTGAATGTATGCTTTAATAATATCTTCTTTAAAGAGTTAAGAAACAAATAAGTGCTCAAGATATAAATCGTTTCTTTAATGCTGTTGATAATGTCACATCTGCAGAGTCTGTTCTTTGCAAGAACTTAAAAACATGCTTACATTGGAAGCCCACTGCTTTCAGCTAGAGTTTATTTACACTGTGCCTGGTTCACCATTTCTATAATGTAACAATATTCAATACGCTTGTTTTTGTTAGGTTCATTTTGGAAGGGTTAAAAAGAATATTCTTGAATTAATTGTATTTGGAAGACTGTTATGATGTGTTAGTTGTTTAGTTGCTAAGTCATGTCAAACTCTTTTGAGATTCATGTACTGTACCCCTTCCAGGTTCCTCTGTTCATGGGATTTCCCAGGCAAGAATACTGGAATGGGTAGCCATTCCCCTCAGGGGATCTTCCCAACCCAGGGACTGACTCTTCATCTCCTGCATTGGCAGGTGGATTCTTTACCACTCAGCCACCAGGGAAGCCCTGGGAATTACCAAAAGGTTGACTATCACTTTTATAGAATTTATTTTCATACTATGTATGAGAAACCTAAAAGGTCAAATAGCTTCTTATCACTTTATTAAAGGCAGACGTTCACACACATGTAAATCATGATAGGTTGTTTTAAAATCTTGGTTACAGTAAGCATGTAAGATTAAGTCAGTGAATAAGGAAGATGCCAAGAGAGACAAGCTGTCCGGATGTGGAGCTCAAGTTGGAAAAATGTTATTTCATAAGCATAACCCTAGCAATTTATTCTGAAGACCCTTTGTGAAAGATTTTTCTATTCTTGGATTGCCTGAATTGTCCCTGCATAGACTTGTGTTTGAAAAAGTTACATATAGAGAGGCTGAATCATTTTTAGACACTAACCTCCCTTTAGAATAGCCCCATGGAGCCCCCTGGGTAGATAACCAAGCCTCAGACAATTTTCTGCACCATCTAGTCAACTGTCTTTCCTCTAACACACAATTATCTACCTAATAGGACAGGATTTGATTAATCTTTATCTTAGTGCCAATTTCCTTTTTTTTAAATTTTCCAGAAAAAATGGAGTTTTACATTTCTTAATGTATATGCCCTAAATATACAGTGCAATATAACCTTAAATACCTAAAAATTACAGTGACTCAATGAACAATAACAAAAATGTTAAGGCTTACCTGGTGGCTCAGATGGTAAAAAAAAAAAAAAACTCCATCTGCAATGCAAGAGACCTGGGTTTGATCCCTGGGTTGGGAAGATCCCCTGGAGGAGGGCATGGCAACCCACTCCAGTCTTCTTGGCTGGAGAATCCCATGGACAGAGGAGCCTGGCGGGCCACAGTCTATGGGGTTGCAGAGTTGGACATGACTCAGCGACTAAGGACACAACACTCCAAATTATCAGTTTTGTAGTTTTTCCAATCCCGCTGGTTATACAGATAGAATTTTACATAGTTGTGATCATTGTGTATGTGTCATTTTAAATTCTGCATTTTTTGCTCATTGTTTTTGTATGTGTGCCTTTTGTATTTTTAATTTTCGATTGGAGGATAATTGTTTTACACGGTTGTGTTGGCTTTTGTCATACAGCAACATGAATCAGCCATAAGTATACATGCATCCCCTCTCTCTTGAACCTCCCTCCCATCCTTGGAGGATGTCAGAGTACCAGGATGAGCTCCCTGTGTTATACAACAACTTCCTATTAGTGCCACCTTCTTAACCACCTACGTCTGAGGCTTATAGTTCATTTTCCTGGGCCAATTGGCCTTGTCTTGCCAAATAATTCACATGCGATTTCTACCTGTTGTGTACCAAGAATCTGAAGTTTTAATAAGCTTCCCTGGTGAATTTCAGGTACATTATAGTTTGAGAAACACTTCGGCTTATATTTATGGTTAAGACACATTCTTTCAAGGAATTCAGATTGGAAAATGAGAAGTAAAACTCTCTCTGTTTGCAGATGACATGATCCTCTATATTGAAAACCCTAAACACTCTACGAGAAAATTACTAGAGCTAATCAGTGAATATAGCAAAGTTTCAGGATATAAAATCAACACACAGAAATCCCTGGCATTTCTATACACTAACAATGAGAAAACAGAAAGAGAAATTAAGGAAACAATTCCATTCACCATAGAAACAAAAAGAAAAAAAAAACTTAGGAGTGTTTCTACCTAAAGAAACAAAAGACTTGTATATAGAAAACTATAAAACACTGATGAAAGAAATCAAAGAGGACACAAACAGATGGAGAAGTGTGCTGTGTTCGTGGATTGGAAGAATCAATATAGTGAAAATGAGTATACTACCCAAAGCAATCTACAGATTCAATGCAATTCCTATCAAGCTACCAGAGGTCCTTTTCAGAGAATTAGAACAAATAATTTCTCAATTTGTATGGAAATACAAAAAATCTCATATAGCCAAAGCAATCTTGAGAAAGAAGATTGGAACTGGAGGAATCAACCTACCTGACTTTAGGTTATACTACAAGTCCACAGTCATTAAGACAGTATGGTACTGGCACAAAGACAGAAATATAGATCAATGGAACAAAACAGAAAGCCCAGAGATAAATCCACACATCTATGGACACCTTATCTTTGACAAAGGAGGCAAGAATATACAATGGAGAAAAGACAACCTCTTTAACAAGTGGTGCTGGGAAAACTGGACAGCCACTTGTAAAAGAATGAAACTAGAACACTTTCTAACACCATACACAAAGATAAACTCAAAATGGATCAAAGATCTAAGCATAAGACCAGAAACTATAAAATTCCTAGAGGATAACATTGGGAAAACACTCTCTGACATAAACCAAAGTGGGATCCTTCATGACCCACCTCCCAGAATATTGGAAATAAAAGCACGAATAAACAAATGGGACCTAATTAAAATTAAAAGCTTCTGCACAGCAAAGGAAACTATAAGCAAGGTGAAAAGACAGCCTTCAGAATGGGAGAAAATAATAGCAAATGAAGCAACAGACAAACAATTAATCTCACAAATATACAAGCAACTCCTGCAGCTCCATTCTAGAAAAATAAACGACCCAATCAAAAAGTGGGCCAAAGAACTTAACAGACATTTCTCCAAAGAAGACATACAAATGGCTAACAAACACATGAAAAGATGCTCAACATCACTCATTATCAGAGAAATGCAAATCAAAACCACAATGAGGTATCACTTTACACCAGTCAGAATGGCTGCAATCCAAAAATCCAGAAGTAATAAATGCTGGAGAGGATGTGGAGAAAAGGGAACTCTCTTACACTGTTGGTGGGATTGCAAACTAGTACAGCCACTATGGAAAACAGTGTGGAGGTTCCTTAAAAAACTGCAAATAGTCCTGCCATATGACCCAGCAATCCCACTGCTGGGCATATACACCGAGGAAACCAGAATTGAAAGAGACACGTGTACCCCAATGTTCATCGCTGCTTTATTTACAATAGCCAGGACATGGAAGCAACCTAGATGCCCATCAACTGACGAATGGATAAGAAAGCTGTGGTACATATACACAATGGAATATTACTCAGCATTAAGGAAAAATTCATTTGAATCAGTTCTACTCAGATGGACGAAACTGGAGCCCATTATCCAGAGTGAAGTAAGCCAGAAGCAAAAACAACAATACAGTATATTAACGCATATATATGGAATTTAGAAAGATGGTAACGAGAACCCAACATGCGAGACAACAAAAGGAACGCAGATGTATAGAATAGACTTGTGGACTCAGTGGATGAGGGAAAGGGTGGGATGATATGGGAGAATGGCATTGAAACATGTTAATTATCATATGTCTAATCAATCACCAGCCCAGGATTGATGCTCGGGGCTGGTGCAACGAGATTTCCTGGGGGGAGGGAGGAGGGAGGGGGGTTCTGGACGGGGAGCATATGTAAACCCATGGTGATATCATGTCATTGTTTGGCAAAACTAAAAAAAAAAAAAAAAGACACATTCTTTCAACATTTGAACATTTTAAAAAGTACACACACACAAAAAACCCTCCAAAGTTATGTATTAAATATATGGTATTGTCAATCACTACTTAAGCTCTTATTTTTTCTAGGAGAAGCAAGGGCAAAATACATATTTGAACTTATCACAAACATCTTCTAAGATTGATATTTAGAACATTTGAGACCAAAAGAAGAAATCACACTAATTTATATCTACTTTGTTGGACACTTTCTTTTGAATTTATGCTTTTGGGAAGGTTTAAATTCTTTAATGTTAGCAATTAACTATATGTTTTTCTTTTTTTAGCTTAAGAGGATTCAGTATTGAGCAGACACTAAATTAAATCTATTTAAATAAAAATAAATGAACACACTCAGGCTTGTACCAGGGTACCATGTCTCTTGCTTTACCACTACAACTCTTAACTCAGTGTGTTCAAATATTTATGTAATTCATAGATAGTGTTCAATCCTTGGGTCAGGAAGGTGCCATGGAATAGGAAATGGCAATCCACTCCAGTATTCTTGCCTGAAAAATTCCATAGGCAGGCTAGAGTCCATGGGTTGTAAAGAGTTGAATATGACAGAGCATGCATGAAAGGCAAGGTTTCTGTCTTTAAAAACATTATCACCTATCCTTAGAGTGGGGAGACCCAAGATACTACCTTTTTATGGGGGTGAATTATTGCACAATTATTTTGTAGATAATTATAAATGCAAATTCCAGCCTATATATTTCTAGGCTATAAAATTTGCAGCACAATCCTGCTCACGTGCAATGTATGCGTAAGAGACACAAGATGATTATATGCCCATTGTCTGTCTGATCAGTCTTCAAGCCTGAAGTCTGTGTCATTCTTGTTCAGTCGCTAAGTCATGTCCAGCTCTTTGCAACTCCATGGACTGCAGCACACCAGGCTTCCCTGTGTTTCTCTCTTTCAGATTTTGCTCAAACTCATGTCCATTGAGTCAGTGACGCTACCTAACCATTTCATCTTCTGCCTTCCTCTTCTGTGTCCTACCTGGCATCAAATTTGATGTTTATCTTCAGAGAAAGAGCCTTGTCTTTATCTGTTTTGAAGAGAGAACGTACGTTAATAATTCTCATCATTACTCAAATCTGCTATTATGGTGTTTTGCTATTTTTCCACATGTTCTGCATGTGTGCCTACATACAGTTGAAGCTGTTTTCATTTTTTGAGACACTGCACTTTCTGATAGTCATACCACTGATTAAGAGAGTACTAGCCCCTTAATACTGTGTCTGTGCCCTCCTTATTTCAATGAGTTGTAGCACCATTCTCTTAAAGAAATTTGAGTAGTCCTACTGAACTTCTTGTCTTTTACTTCATCCCTCTAATAATTGAACCTTATTGATCATGTATGTTAAAAACAAATGAAGCTCTACCACCATTTCCTTGGGATGAAGATGTAAAGTGAGACTTCAGCAGTCGTATCAATTTAAGATAATGCACTGTTATTGAAAACTGGTCAAATAATTGCTTTCATTTTCTAAAAAGATACAAAGTACAGTCCCAGTGCTTTCTAATGAAATCCCTCAGGCCCATTAACCATCCTCCAGCCTAGATGAGAAAACAATTCATCAGAAAATGTAGGGGGATGTTTTACAAAAAACTTTCTTAGATTCAAGGAATCTTTATCAGATTCTCAAGACAACTATTTAGATCAAACAACCTCGTCTGAAAAAATTCTGTATATAGTTTCTCCCCCAAGCTATTTCCTCAGGGAAGAATAATAAGAGACAATCACTCTGAGGCTGAGTAACTATGATTGCCTTACTAAAAAATGGATTGCAGCCATGAGGTCTGTAGAGCATGGGCAGAGATATTCTGAGTGTGCAAAATAGCTCTCCAAGGAAATGACCAGCCTGGAGTACCTACCCACAGACACTGGCTGGACCAGCTCTAGATAACAGCAACTCTACTCAAGCAGGCCTATTTTCATCCTGTACTATTCTTTCCTTCATTCATCCAAAACCTGGGGGAGAATTGACTGCCTCTACTTCCCCACTATCAGAGAATTTCCTGGACAAGACAAATTAGGAAAATCAAGTGTTCATTTGGGTGAGGTTGATATTTTGACATTGCAACGATCTTTCTCATGTTGAATATGGTATTGTTATTTACCACCTTCAAGTGCTTGGGAAGATATAGGATCCAAGCAAGATGGTTTTGAGATGAGGAAAAATATGACAAGAGCAAGCTTGAATATAAGGTGAAAAAAAAAAAAATGTTTCCTTCCAAACAATTGACTTTAGCTCATTCTGGTAGTGTGAATTTCACCAGCAGTGTTCACTGTAGCGGTGTACTTTAATAGTATATTCACTTCAAATTTTCCCAGCTCTTAGGAAAAAAAAAAAATGACCTTATGGCAGACCTAGTGATCATTTTTATATATAAATACGTTTATGTCTGAGTCATCGTTAATATTGTTTGATTGTTTCCTTTAGCTTAAAGATAAATGATGAGATTCTTAACCTGGGTCTCCTTCCCTCTTTAGCCTCATCTTTTTCACTGTACCCACTTCCCAATTCATATTTCCTTTTCACCAACAGTTGACATTTTTATAGAGATATGGCTGACATATAACACTGTGCAAATTTAACATATACATGTTTAGTTGATACATGTATGTAGCACAGTCTGATTACCACTGTAGCATTAGCTAACACTTCTTTCACATCACATGATTATTCTGTGTGCATATGGTGAGAAAAATTAAGATCTTATCTTTTCATTTTCTGATGTAGCTGGTCTTTTACAATTTCTTCTCCATGTGTAATATCTTTTTCTAACGCTCCCACTTATTAATCTGGCCCACTTTTCTTCATGCCCCTGTTGCAGCTTGTATAACTCTTTTTGCATATTTCCCTAAAGACCTAAGATTGGATCAGATGTTTATATTTATAAGACATGCTTCAAATTATATACTTTCACAACCAGAGCTCTTATAATAGCTTTGCGTGGTAATGTTAAATTTTGGTATCATTTAGTAGTCTGTAAGGGGACTTCCCTGGTCAACTACTGATGCCAAGGGACTGTGGTTTCTCTAATGTCTGTCATAGGCCATTGTAGTGGCATTTAACATATTTCTGAATGACTGTTTGAATGGAAGATGAAAAAATCTGAAACAGCAGAACCATGTAGACAGCTCGATATTGTCCTGCCGATAAGTTTATCAGGCACAGTGGAAGACTATCTTACTTTTTTAATGTTTTATTTTGTATTGGGATATAGCTGATTAATAGTGTTTCAGGTGAACAGCAAAGGGACTCAGCCATTAATATTTATATTAATACATGTATCCACTCTCCCCCAGATTCCCCTCCCATCCAGGCTGTCACACAACACTGAGCAGAATTCCATCTGCTATACAATAGGATCTTGCTGGTTACCCAGTTTTGAATGTAGCAGTGTATGCCTGTTCATCCAAACTCCCTATCCCTCCTCCCATCCTTCCACCTGCTTACCCACCTCTAGCAACCATAAATTCATTCTCTGTGTTGCTGAGTCTGTTTCTGTTTTGTAAGTAAGTTCATTTGTATCATGTTTTTTTAGACTGTCTTGTGTTTTTAAGAATATTTTTGGCTTCATTGTGTCTCAATTAAATATAAACATACCAAAGGAGTATCTTTAGTATGCATTGTCTCTGGAAGCTTCACAAAGGCAGATATGTTGTCTTTATTGCAATGGCAAAGTTACTCTGTCATTAGAGATAATAAAAAAGGAGAAAAAGATGATAAGATAGCTGAAAATGTAGCAAATAAAAATAAAAAACTTTGTCAAGGAAGCCTAACTTAATAATGTATTTTATGGGTATTTATGGAACTTTTGCATGATGTATTTTCTTCTTTCACTCCTTTGTGGGCTTGTGTGTAGGTTAGTCCTTGCTAATTGCACCCTTCTTGTAGTCTTGACTCTTCAATGAGGTCAGCCTTTGGCAAGTTTACAATGGTCCCTTTGTTAACTAAAGATCAGAGATTTAGCAATCTTGGTGCATTACTCTTTGAATGTAATGTAATGATGCTTATTATTGTGGCTTTCTTAGTTAATATCTAAAGACAGGGCTTTGACAATCATACTAACCCCCTTCATTTAAAAGGCAAAATTAGATTACTCCATTTGCCTTAGTTCGCAAGCATGGCCATTAGGCTTCTTAATGGATTTAGAAAACTCAATAATTCCTTGCTCAGATTAGATTTTATTAGATTTGGATGTCTTTTGTACTAACTTTTAAAGAGCTGTAGACAGTATAATTGGATTAAAGTCCAAGACTCAATGGCTTACAATATATTATAACATTTTTATTGGCTCTTCACGGGCACCTAAAGTCACATTGAGAGCAATGTGGTACTGAGACTTCATAAAATTAAATTCAGAAGGTGAGAAATTGTCATATCCTTACATTGTAGAGTTATTTTTCCCTTTTCAGGATATTTCTTTGTTTTCACATACTCTTATAATTATCAAGAAGAAGAAGATATATGTTGTTTATAAAACAATAAAAAGATTATATGTATCTTACATATGGTATCTATTACATAAAATAAGAAAAGATAGTATGTAAAACAGAGAAATTACTTCTCATTTTGTACATAGCTTTTATGATGCATATAGGGCAATTAAGTGCTATATCAGTGCTATCATAATTAGAACCTACATCTTTGATTAAATTACCAGGAAATAAAGGCCATGCACTACAACATTTTTTCCTATATACTTACTACAGAGACGATGGCATTTTAAATACATGTTTTTCAATAAATGCCAGAGAGGATGTGGAGAGAGGGAACCCTCTTACACTGTTGGTGGGAATGTAAATTCGCATAGCAACTATGGAGAATAGTATGGAGGTACCTTTAAAAAGTAAAAATATAGCTACCATTTGACCCAGCAATCTTATTCTTGAGCATATAATCAGAGAAAAACATATCTGAGAGGATATATGCACCCCGATGTTCATTGTAACACTGTTTCCAATAGTGAAGACATGGAAACAACCTAAATGTCCATCAACAGAGGAATGGATAAAGATGTGGTACATATATGCAATGGAATATAATCAGCCATTAAAAAGAATGAAACAATTTCATTTGCAGCAATATGGATAGACCTAGAGACTGTCATATTGAGTGAAGTAAGTCAGAGAAGGTTAAATATTGTATGATATCCCTTGTATGTGGAATCTAAAAAGTAATGATGCAAATGAACTTACAAAATAGAAACAGCCTCACAGACATAGAGAACAAACTTATGGTTGCCAGCGAGGTGGCAGGGGGAGGACTAGTTAGGGAGTTTGGGATGGATATGTACACACTGCTATATTTAAAAAGGATAACTAACAAGGACCTACTGTATAGCACATGGAACTCTGCTCAATGTTTTGCAGCAGCCAGGATGGGAGGGGAGTTTGGGGGTGAATGGATACATATATATGTATGGCTGAAACTATCACAACATTGGTAGTCGGCTATACCCTAACACAAAATAAAGGTTCAAAAGAGAAAAAAAGAAATAGTCAAGAAAATAAATACAACTGTTTTAATAGATGACTTTTCTTCTGATAATAAAGTTTTCTTGAAAATGAAGGTTAGAGTTCAGTAAGTGACAAAGGCAACACAATAAAATCAACATCAATAATAATTTTAAACATATAAAGCAAATGCTGTATCTTAACTGTGTTTAACTCATTGAAAATAATATGTCATTGTAACATTGAAAGACTTTGGATCTCTATACATTTAAGAAATATCTTTATCAAATTCTTTTTTTCATTCTTATGATATTTGATTTTTTTATCTTGTATTTCTAAAATTAATTTTTATTGGAATATAGTTGATTTACAGTGCTGTAAATGTTACTTCTGTTGTACAGCAAAGTGAATCAGTTATACACGAAGAAATCCCTTTTCTATTCAATAGGTCCTTCTTAGTTATCTATTTCATATATAGTCATCCTGTGTATGTGTCAGACTCAATCACCCCAGTGTAAAATGAACATTCCTGTAGCATGTGTGCCTCACAGAGTCCATTGTCTCCTGGGAATAGTTCCTTTAGTGCTTACATTTCTTTACTGTCAACTTAACTGATTCTGTAGGAGTTTGGCTGATCATCATTGCACATGTTTCACTTGTACCATAAACATCTGATGCGCTTGGTTTCTCAGGTGTTACATTTGGAACTGTCTGCCTTTTTGTCCTTGCTTGGGGGGCAAGCACTAGAGTGAAAAGGAGAGCAGATGAGGCTGGATGAAGCTAGGTCATACTGCAAACACTCCGGGAGGAAGGGGCCCATGGTCCCAGCTACAGTCACTTTATCTCAAATTAAAACCCCCTGACCTGTTCCCTAATATGGTAGTTCTTATCACCTCAAGTCTTATAAGCATTAGACATTTTCTAGTTTATCTGGGTAACTACTTTCTCCTTCTATAATCTGAAAATATGACCTTTTTGTTACATCCCATGTGTGTCTCTTTAAATAGAGTATAAATTATCTCAACTATAAAATATGTTGATTCCCTGATGGCTCAGACAGTAAAGAATCCACTGGAGGAGGGCATGGCACCCCTCTCCAGTGTTCCTGCCTAGAGAATCCCCATGGACAGAGGAGCCTGGTGGGCTACAGTCCATGGGGTCACAAAGACTCAGACATGATTGACCAACTAAGCAGCAGAAGCAGCATAAAATATGTTAAAATAATATTTTGTGTGACAGTTGATTATAGTTAACTTATTTAGTAGTTTTTCTCACTTGACTAAGAACAGCAGGTCTCCTCTGAATTATACCCTAGGACCACGCAAGTTGTTATCCAAATCAAGGTTATATTGTGACTAGAAAGGACACTATTAATACTCATGCTGGGAAAAATGGGTGTAAACTACTACTGTCCCAGGCAAACCAATATGCATGGCTAGATTCTAAGTATAATACTTTAAGATTCATGTATTTTTTTTAAAAGATATATTGCACTCAAGGATGTAGTCATTTGTATTGATTTATTGTTGTTTGTATACGTATTTATTGTTGTTCAGTCACTAAGTCCTGTCAGATTCTTTGTGTCCCCATGTACTGCGGCATACCAGGCTTCTCTGTTCTCCTCCATCTCCCAGACTGCATATGTATATTCTCACAAATGAGAAGAACAACTGTTTGAAACCTAAGGCTGTATTTTATGATTATTTTCATTTTCTCCAAGTTACAAAATCAATACTTTTACTAAGTAAATGTCTATAATTGAAGTACCCATGACATGAATTGTTTCATAATTATTCTGACCATGACTTAAGTAGTCCAGATTAAAATAAAGCAGTTGACATTTTAAGTGTACACAAGGAACATATTACTCTTCCAACAACTATGAGGGTTTTATACATTATTCTGTTTGACTGAGTGTTAACTAGTAAATGGGATGGCTAGATTAATATATATGCAATACATTTTCCTCAAACATAGCATTAATTGCTTCTTTCTACCAAGTTTTCATTTTACTGAGCTCTTTTTATGTATTGCTGTTTACTTCAATTTTTGTTAATCTTCACATTGCATTATCTATGGTGTTATTACTGTTATTAGTATCAAAATTATTAGATAAAGGAAACTGAACAAGTTGTAGTTAACAAGTGGGTTGGCATTTTCATCTAGAACTAACAATAAAGTGTAGATTAGGAGACATTTTACACAGAAATGTCAAGATGGCAGAGAAGAAGGAAGTTCACTCATCTTTTCCTGTGAGAACTCCAAAATTACAACTTGTTGCTGAACAACCATCAACAGGAGAATGTTGGATCCCACCGAAAAAAGGTACCCCACGTTGAAGGGCAAAGGAGAAGCCCCATTCAGATGGTAGGAGGGGAGAAATCATGTTTCGAATCAAACCCCATACTGGCCAGAGAGGCTCGGTGGGCTCAAAGAAAAACTACTGTGCACCAGGAGACCCCACAGTGAGCCAGACCTGCCTTTGAGTATTTCTGTGTCTCCTGTGAAAGTACAGGTCAGCACTAGCCTGCCACAGGGGAAAGGGCTCTGGGTGCATCAGACCTGGATGTGGCATAAGTCCTCTTGGAGGTGGTCACCATTAACCCCACCATAGAGTCACCAGAATTTACAAAGGACTATGGAAACAGACTCTTGGAGAGCACAAAGAAATCCTGTGTGCACCAGGACCCAGGAGAAAGGAGTAGTGACCCCACAAGTGACTGACCCAGACTTGCCTGTGAGTGTTCAGATGTCTCTGGTATAAGCATGGGGTGGCATTGGCCTGCTGCTGGTTCAGGGGCACTGAGTGTAGAATTGCATGCACAGAACCTTTTGAAGGAGGTTGCCATTATCTTCATTACCTCCACCATAGTTTGGTCTCAGGTTAAATAACCAGGAGGAGACACAGCCCCAACCATCAAGAGAAAATTGGATGAAAAATTACTGAACATTGCCCTGCCCATCAGAACAAGACACAGTTCCCCCACAGTCAGTCACTCCCATCAGGAAGCTTTCATAAGCCTCTTATCATTATTGGTCAGAGGCCAGTCAGAATGAAAACCACAACCACAGAAAACTAATCAAAATGATCAATTTTAGACCACACCCTTGTCTAACTCAATGAAACTATGAATAATGCTGTGTAGGGCCACCCAAGGCATACGGCTCATGGAGGAGAGGTCTGACAAAATGTGGTCCACTGGAGAAGGCAATGGCAAACCCCTCTAGCATTCTTGCTTGAGAACCCCGTGAACAGTATGAAAAAGCAAAGAGATAGGACACTGAAAGATGACCTCCACAGTTTGGTAGGTGCCCAATATGCGCCTGGAGATCAGTGGAGAAATAACTCCAGAAAGAATGAAGAGACAGAGCCAAAGCAAAAACAACAGCTAGTTGTAGATATGACTGGTGATGGAAGTAAAGTCTGATGCTGTAAAGAACAATATTGCATAAGAATCTGGAATGTTAGGTGTCCATGAATCACAGTAAACTGGAAGTAGTCAAACAGGAGATGGCAAGAGTGAACACTGACATTTTAGAAATCAGTGAATTACAATGGACAGAAATGGGAGAATTTAACTCAGATGCCCACTGTATCTACTACTGTGGGAGAGAATCCCTTAGAAGAAATGGAGCAGCCCTCATAGTCAACAAAAAAATCCAAAATACAGTCATTTCCAGGGTAAACCATTCAATATCACAGTAATCCAAGTATAGGCCCCAACCAGTAATGCTGAAGAAGCAGAAGTTGAATGGTTCTATGAAGACCTACAAGGCCTTCTAGAACTAATACCCAAAAAGGATGTCCTTTTCATTATAAGGGACTGGATTGCAAAAATAGGAAGTCAAGTGATTCCTAGAGCAACAGGCAAATTTGTCTTTGAAGTACAAAATGAAGCAAGGCAAAAGCTAACAGAGTTTTGCCAAGAGAATGAACTAGTCATACTGAACACCGACTTCCAACAAAACAAGAGAAGACTCTACACATGGACATCACCAGATAGTCAATACCAAAATCAGATTGATTATATTTTTTGTAGAAAAGATGGAGATGATTAATACAGTCAACAAAAACAAGACCAGGAGCTGTCTGTCACTCAGATCATGAACTCCTTATTGCCAAATTCGACTTAAAATTGAAGAAAGTAGGGATAACCACTAGACCATTCAGGTATGACCTAAATCAAATCCCTTATGATTATACAGTGGAAGTGATAAGTAGATTTAAGGGATTAGATCTGATAGACAAGGTGCCTAAAAAACTACAAACAGATGTTCATGATATTGTATAGGAGGCAGTGATCAAGACCATCCTCAAGAAAAAGAAATGCTAAAGGCAAAATGTTTGTCTGAGGAGGCCTTACAAATATCTGATAGAGAAGAGAAGCTAAAGGCAAAGGAGAAAAAGAAAGATATACCCATTTGATTGAAATTCCAAAGAATATCAAGGAGAGATTAAAAAGGCCTTCCTTAATGAGCAAGGCAAAGAAATAGGGGAAAACAATACAATGGGAAAGAGTAGATATCTCTTGAAGAAAATGAGATACCAAGGGAACATTTCATGCAAAAATAGGCACAATAAAGGACAGAAATTGTATGGACCTAACAGAAGCAGAAGATATTAAGAAAAGGTGGCAAGAATATACACAAGAAGTATACAAAAAAGATCTTCATGGCCCAGATAACCACAATGGTGTGATCACTCACCTAGAGCAAGATATCCTGGAATGTGAAGTAAAGTGGGCCTTAGGAAGCATCACTGCAAATAAAGCCAGTGGAAGTGATGGAATTCCAGTTGAGCTATTTCAAATCCTAAAAGCTGATTCTGTGAAACGCTGCACTCAATATGCCAGAAAATTTGGAAAGCTCAGCTTTGGGTGCAGGGCTGGAAAAGGTCAGTTTTCATTCCAATCCCAAAGAAAGGCAATGCCAAAGAATGTTCAAACTACCGCACAATTGCACTCGTGTCACATGCTAGCAAAGTAATTCTCAAAATTTTCCAAGCCAGGTTTCAACAGTACATGAACCATGAGCTTTCAGATATTCAAGCGAATTTCGAAAAGGCAGAGGAACCAGAGATCACATTGCCAACATCCACTGTATCATAAAAAAAGCAAGAGAGTTCCAGAAAAACATCTATTTCTGCTTTATTGACCACGCGAAAGCCTTTCACTGTGTGGATAACAACATACGGTGGAAAGTGAAAGAGGAGAGTGAAAAAGTTGACTTAAAAATCATGGACTCTGTGGGAGAGGGCAAGGGCAGGATAATATGAGAGAACGGCATTGAAACATGTAAATAATCATATGTGAAATGAATCGCCAGCCCAAGTTTGATGCATGATACAGGGTGCTCAGGGCTGGTGCACCGGGATGACCCAGAGGGATGGAATCGGGAGGGAGGTGGGAGGGGTGTTCTGGAAGGGGAACACATTTATACCCATGGAAGATTCATGTCAATGCATGGCAAAATCAACACAATATTGTAAAGAAAAAAGTCTTTATTGAATTTGTTACAATAAAAAAAATTAAAAAGAAACCAAAAGCCTCAACATTCAGGAAACTAATATCATGGCATCCAGTCCCATGACTTCATGGCAAATAGATAGGGAAACAATGGAAACAGTGAAAGACTTTATTTTTTAGGGGTCCAAAATCACTGCAAATGGTGACTGCAGCCATAAATTTAAAAGACGCTTTCTCTTTGGAAGAAAAGCTATTAAAAATCAGCATATTAAAAATCAGAGACATTACTCTGCCAACAAAGGTCCATCTAATCAAAGCTATTATTTTTCCAGTAGTCATGTATGGATGTGAGACTTGGAATCTAAACAAAGCTGAGTGCTGAAGAATTGATGCTTTTGAACTGTGGTGTTGGAGAAGATTCTTGAGAGTCCTTCGGACTGCAGGGAGATCCAACCAGTCCATCCTAAAGGAGATCAGTCCTGAATATTCATTGGAAGGACTGATGCTGAACCTGAAACTCCAATACTTTGGCCACCTGATGCAAGGAAGTGACTCATTGGAAAAGACCCTGATGCTGGGAAAGATTGAAGGCAGGAGGAGAAGGAGGTGACAGAGGATGAGATGGTTGAATGGCATCACTGACTAAATGCACATGAGTTTGAACAATCCTCAGGAGTTGGTGATGGACAGGGAGGCCTGGACGGCTGCAGTCCATAGGGTCACAAAGAGTCAGACACGACTGTGCAACTGAACTGAAATTAAACAGAAAGTCAAATTATAAAAGTTTTAGTCTTTTTAGACCACATATGCTCTCTGTTATATATTCTTTATTAATTTTTCCTGTCCCTTAATGAAGGAACTTGATGAAGCTCATGGAATCTAGTTTCCCCCCATTCTGTAATGCATGGCATAATTTCTCTATGCCATACATAGTAAAATAAATGCTTTATGATTCTATAAAACACCTATAAATAACATGCTTACTTTGTGACTTCAAAATCTCTATTCCTGACAAACCTGACTAGAATTTTTCCAAGTTCATGTATGTTTACTTAACCTCCTTATTCACAATGCCTGGCCACATTTTGTAGAGAACCATTGACCATGTAACACCCTTCCTATTAGTTTTTGTATTCCTTTGCACCACTTCACATCTCTGAGGAACAAGAAGATGGGCTACAGGTGTTCTTAGCTTCGATTTCTACACTTTCCTGGTCATTTATAATCAGTGCAATCTTGGTGGTGGTTTAATTACTAAGTCATGCCCCCATGGACTGTAGCTCCCCAGGTTCCCCTGTTCATGGGGTTTTCCAGGCAAGAATGCTAGAGTGGGTTGCCATTTCTTTCTGTTTGCTGTGCTTCAAATTCATCATCTTTAAAAGGTGACTAAATGATACAACCAAACACTCTGTGTTGTTCCAGTTTAAAACAATGTCAAGGACATAGTAAGCCCTCAGTAAAGCTATTATTATTATCTTTATTATTTTAATTCTAGCTGAAGTCTACCACCAGAATCATACCTACTAGATCCTCATGATGGTGTGATCACTAACCTAGAGCAAGACATCCTGGAATGTGAAGTCAAGTGGGCCGTAGGAAGAATCACTATGAACAAAGCTAGTAGAGGTATGGAATTCCAGTTGAGCTATTTCAAATCCTAAAAGATGATTCTGTGAAAGCATTGCACTCAATATGCCAGCAAATTTGGAAAACTCAGCAGTGGCCACAGGACTGGAAAAGGTCAGTTTTCATTCCAATACCAAAGAAAGGCAATGCCAAAGAATGCTCAAACTACTGCACAATTGCACTCATCTCACACATTAGCAAAGTAATGCTCTAAATTCTCCAAGTCAGGCTTCAACAGTATGTTAATCGTGAACTTCCAGATATCCAAGCTGGTTTTAGAAAAGGCAGAGGAAGCAGAGATCACATTGCCAACATCCGTTGGATCATTGAATAAGCAAAAGAGTTCCAGAAAAATCTACCTCTGCTTTATTATCTATACCAAACATTTCCCTGTGTGGATCACAACAAACTGGAAAATTCTTAAAGAGATGGGAATACCAGACCACCTGACCTGCCTCCTGAGAAATCTATATGCATGTCAGGAAGCAAGAGTTACAACTGACCGTCATGGAACAACAGACTGGTTCCAAATTGGGAAAGGAGAAACTCAAGGCTGTAATGTCATCCTGCTTATTTAACTTATATGCAGAGTACATCATGAGAAACACTGGGCTGGATGAACCACAAGCTGGAATGCAGATGACACCACCCTTCTGGCAGAAATGGAAAAAGAATTAAAGAGCCTCTTGATGAAAGTGAAAGAGAAGAGTGAAAAGTTCGCTTTAAACTCAACATTCAAGAAACTAAGATCATGGCAGCTGGTCCCATCACTTCATGGCAAATTGATGGGAAACAATGGAAACAATGACAGACTATTTGGGGGCTCCAAAATCACTGCAGATGGTGACTTCAACCATGAAATTAAAAGACTCTTGTTCCTTGGAAGAAAAGTTATGACCCACCTAGATAGCATATTAAAAAGCAGAGACATTGCTTTTCCAACAATTCCTGTCTAGTCAAAAACTATGATTTTTCCAGTAGTCATGTATGGATGTGAGAGTTGGACATAAAGAAAGCTGAGCGCTGAAGAAGTGATGCTTTTGAACTGTGGTGCTGGAGAAGACTCTTGAGAGTTCCTTGGACTGCAAGGAGATCCAACCAGTCCATCTTAATGGAAATCAGTCCTACATATTCACTGGAAGGACTGATGGTGAACCTGAAACTCTAATACTTTGGCCATCATATGCGAAGAACAGATTTATTTGAAAAGATCCTGATGCTGGGAAAGATTGAAGGCAGGAGGAGAAGGGGACAATAGAGGATGAGATGGTTGGATGGCATCACCGACTCAGTGGACATGCGTTCAAGTAAACTCCAGGAGTTGATGACAGACAAGGAGGCCTGGTGTGCTGCAGTTCATGGGGTTGCAAAGAGTTGGACATTACTGAGCAACTTGACTGAACTGAAGTTATCAGCAAAGAGGTTTTTTGTTTTTGTTTTTTTTTAATCTAAGCTTAAAGAGGCCCTGCAGTTCCAGATAGCTTATATCCCCAGCATAGACCGGTCATGGATTTTGTCACACTTTATATCCCCACCAATAAGATTTTGGTATCAGATTTGTTTCCTGCTTCTAAAAGTGATCATATCATGTCTGTTCAATTAGTATTTGTCAAATAGAATATAAAGTAATTCTTTGAATCACTGTATATACACTAAGCACTCTATGTTTGATAAAATCATAAAGCACTAACATATGTATTTCCCCCTGATTTTACATTTGTCATGTAGTGGACATTAACTGTATTCCATAGTGAGATATACACAATTGTAAATATAAGTATCCATGCTTATTAAATGTGTATTTTTGGGAAGCATATTAAAGCTCCTCTTTATGCATAAAATAAAGATAATAATATATATCTCATAATGTTTTATGAATATTAAATAAGTTACATAAATCATGTGGGCCTCTGTTCAGTACATATAGTTACTAAATTTTTTTCACCCATTCCCCAATAGATTTAACAACAGCTTAATTGATTTTTAGCAACAATAATCAATAAATCCAAGAGTCTATTTTTATATCAGTTTTCTACTTATTTAACTCCCAGTTAGAAGAGTGCATCTCTTTTTTTCCATTAAAGTTGTATAGTAATTTTTATTTTAAAATGTTCTGCTTAAAAATTAAGCATGACGCTTTAATATTTCTCAAATTTTCATGTAATGTTATACAAAAAGTATATAAAATAACAACCACTTTTGGCTCTGAATGATGTTTTTCTTCTAGCTTATTTCATGCTTCATGTTCAAATAAAATTTATTACTATCACAAAATAGCATGTTATCTTTAATTAATCAGTTGGATCAGTTGATTTATAAAATCGTCATTCTTCTCCTGCAAGAATAAGTACAATGTCTTTATCAACAATACTTTATAACCTATTTTTCTCATAATACCTTCTCCTAAGCAGCTTCAGAGAATTGAAGTACAGATGAATAAAACATGTGTTTATCACAGTGGGTGAAGAGACAATGACAAGTTTCTCATCTTCTTTCCATGGCTGCTGTCAGACAGGGGAGGAGTTGAGACAGCCAGAAAATAGAATGACCCATCAAACTGCATTTAGATGTGATTGCTTTATTTCGGTTTTCTTAGGAAGTTTAAGTCATACTGCAAGTTGAAAATAAAGACAGAACATTACATGCATAGGAACTACTTTTAATTAAAGGTATCATTAAAATGTAGCCATTATAGATGAAAAACAGGAAAAAAAAGTTGTATATCTTCATACTATGGTGTATTAAGCATACTCTTCTAATTGAAATAATGACACAAAAAAACATGTAAAGTTTCATGTCCAGCTTTGTTTGGAATTAAAACTGTACAGGTCAAGCTGGAGTTAGGATCCCACATTCCAGCAGCTACAATTCTGTACATTTGGGGAAAATGGCACAAGGAAATAATGAGTACAAAGAAATGATGACAAAAGTGTCAGAGATGATATTCACTAGTAAATACCAATAAGAAAAATTGACAAGTGAACAATGTGATGTGTTCTGTTTTAGTGTATTAGTAAATGAAACTAATAGTAATGAAATGTATTAGTAACTTCCCACAGGGCAAAGGCAATAGACACAAAGTAGAAAGAAATTATGTATTTTATAGTGAAAAATAATAATAGTATCCACAGTTAAAGATATGTGAGCATATATTTTTAAATTATGTTTTAACCTTTTTATTAAAGTATAGTTTATTGACAATGTTATGTTTGTTTCAGGTGTACAGAAGAATAATACAGTTATATAGATGTGTGTGTATGCATGTAGATATATATATATACAAGATATTGAATATATTTCATGGTGCTATAAAGTAGGTCCTTGTTGTATGTTTCTTACATAGTAGTGTGTATCTGTAATCCCAAACTCCTGCTTTATCTCTGCCCCTGCTCACTACCACCCTTGATATCCCTTTTGGTACCAAAAGTTGTGTTTGTTTGCCTGTGAATCTATTTAAGTTTTCTCTGGGTATGTGCCCAGGAATGGTATTGAAAAATCATATGATAAATTCTACCTTTAGTTTTTTAAGAAGCCTTTGTACTGTTCTGCACAGTGGTTTCCCTGATTTTATATTTCTACCAACAGTGTAGGAGGGTTTCCTTCTCTCCACTCCCACTCCAGCATTTGTTACTTGTGGGCTTTAATGATGACCATTCTGACTGGTCTGACCTCATTATATTTTGATTTAAGTTTCTCTAATAATTAGTGATATTGAGCATCTTTTTATGTATGTGTTTTTTTGGAGAAATGTCAATTAAGGTCTTCTGCCCATTTATTGAGTTGTTTGTTTTTTGATATTAAGTTATATAAGCTGTATGTATATTTTGGAAATTAATCCCTTGTGGATAGCATCATTTGAAAATATTTCCTTCCAGTCTTTAGATTATTTTTCTCTTGTTTAAAATATGTCATTATATTTTAAAGTGAGGAATGTCTACTTATTGTATGACAAGATACTGCCTACTAGCCACTTGATTCAATCAAAGATATTAAGAAGTCTTTCAATAAAGTCATTAGCTTTAGCCTGATATATTCCCATGAAACTATTTTTCTTTTGATTATATGTTAAAATGTATAATTTAAAAGTATATAATAAAATTAAAATATCACTTAGGTAGGAGAAGAAATGCTTGATGGATTTGTATTAGTGTTCTTCATGTATATGAGGATTTCGGTAAAAGAATGGAGGATGGTGATTATCTTCTTTTCAAGTGACGGTGAAAGTCATAGAAATAGTTGGAATAGTGTTAAGTATAGCAATACATTTTGAGGAAGAAAAACACATGGTGGATATACATTATTGAAGAAATAAGTAGCCTATAGGGCCTTTTCTTTTTAACATATGTGACAGTTAAGGTAGAAGTTTCCTCATGGGCAGAGAAATAGCTAAATTATCTACCAAGTCTCTTTAGTTGGATAATTGATATCTACATCAAGAAATTTAAAGTATTATTAGATTAACTTTCTCAATTTTCTTCTTATAAATCAAACAAGACTTACTTTATGTGTAAATTGCAGATTTAATATGCAAAAGTATTGATACAGATCCCTGCTCAATGTTATAACACTGTAACAGTGGAACTTACGAGACACATTACTAAAAAGTGATAAAAAAGAACCTAAGTGATAACATCACACCTTAGCTCTCATGAAACATTTAAAATTGGCTTGTAAATGGCTGGAGCCCAAAGTCATAATAAATGGAAAGAAGATTATGCACTTTTACTAGTGTCCTGATGTAAGGTGCAGTGGTCTCAAAAAGCAGTAACTTACGAGGGATTATATGTTTCCCATGGCTTTCAGGAGAGTCATTGATTGTACCCCTTAAAAAATTTATTAAGGTCTGGAGATTTTTGAATAGGATATGAAGTGTGTAAATATGAAATGAGTCAGTTGTAACCATTTCAATGGCAGGTGCAAGAGTATTATGTATTAACTACAAAGGAAGCTAAATACAGTTATTGAAAACTATGGGCCCTTAAAAAGCCTCATACTCACAATTTCAGAAGGAAAAAAAAAACAGAAGAAAGAAGAATTGAAAAAAAATCTAACAAATTAACTATTTTGACTAATAATGTTATTAAACATAAAGTTTTATAGTGCAATACTGGGTACTGATAGTTATTAAAATTAAGTTCTAAAGCATAAAAACTGAGATCCCTAGAAGTATCCTTCATACACAGTCCTATGTTCAGGCCTCTCATCTTTTCTTACTATTTTTCCTTGATGATCTATTTTAATCTCACAGTATCAGAACACATGCAGATATTCCACCTTTGAGGTTTATTTCCATGACATTCTAACACAGTTATGCTAACCTGTATTCCCACTGCCATGGCTCTAACTTGGGTTTTCATCGCTTGTGATGAACACACACACACACACACACACACACACACACACACACACACACACATATCTTTCCCCTCCAATTAAATGCTCTTATACATCTGTAATTCATTTAAATTAGATATCTCTGACAGTTTCTGATCACTCTATCGCCTTACTTTTTATGTTACTGTAAACCCTTTCTCTATTCTCTTTCATCAAATATATAAACACCATCCATTCAAAAAGAAGACTTCTAGGTAAAAATTCCATTTTTTGTGTTGATAGAATATTTTGCATTAAATAGTTATGACACTTGCCTCATTCTGCCTGTATTTCAATGCTGTTTGTGCTTACCTCTGCTCTTAGGTCAACAACTAGGTAAGGTTACTGTTTTCATTATTATATTTACCAAAATAAGAGGTATTTTGTGCAGTTTTGCTGAACTGATATGAAATGGCAAGATAGAAAGTTACAATCTCAACTTGGCAATTGCAGAGTAAGAGACAATTGAAAAAAAAAATAGACCTTTAGTGATTTTGATACTTATATCATTTAACAATATAAAAAATAAAATTAGTGTCTAAAATATTTTTGCACATATTTAATAAACATTGATTAAGTATATATGCTATGTCAGAAACTGTCAGTGTTGGGATATAAAGCCAGTGTTCAAATTCCTCATAAGTGGGAAAATGGGCTTCCCAGGTGGCTCAGATGATAAAGAATCTGCCTTCTGCCTGCAATGTGTGAGACTGGGGTTCGATCCCTGGGTTGGGAAGATCCCCTGGAGAAATGGCTACCCACTCCAGGATTCTTGCCTAGAAACTTCCATGGACAGAGGAAACTGGTGGCATACAGTTCATGGGGTCACAAAGAATTGGACATGACTGAGCAACTAACACTTTAACGTTCACTTCAAATGAGAAAATGAAGCATGCGTGAGAACAGTCAGTGACAGAACAAATGTTACAAACAGTGATTCTGCCAGGCAGGAGAGCCTCTGGAAGCATAGAGCAGGGGGCTCCTAACCCTGTTTGGGGTGTGAAGGGGCAGGGAAGTTCATAGTGACTTCACACACAAACTCCTGACATTTTAAACTTCTTGTCAGATAGGAATTCTGCTGAAGTAATCGATAACTTTAAACACACCCATAAATATTACATCAGTCATCTTTAAGATATGAATCTTGAATAGCTACTGAAAGGGCATTTCAGTTACTGAGGGAAGTGAATAAATAAAATATTAAGAATACAAGGTGTCTTCATGTTGATTTTAAAAATGGAAAAAGACATTTTACCATATACAGAAAAATCAACTGAAAATGATTTAAAGACTTAAATGTAAGACATAAAACTCTAACACTCCCCGAAGAAAACATACAGAAAAAGTTGGTATTGGTAATAGTCTTTTGGATTTAACACCAAAAGTACAAACAAAACTAAAGTTAGACAAGTGGGACTGCATCAGACTAAAAGCTTCTATACAACAAATAACAGACTGTGCCGTAAAACACAGTGCCTGCAGTTAACAGTATGATATTGTGTACCTCAAAACTTATTGAGAGGGTAGACATCATGTTAAGTATTCTGACCACAAAATACACAAACACAAGCACATGGACATTTTTGGAAGTGATAGATGTGTTTAGTGCCTTGATTATGGTGATGGTATCATGAGTGCGTACTTAGGTCCAAACTCATCAAAATGTATCTATTATATATGTGCAATTGTTTGTGCCCATTATACCTAAATCTCAAGAAAAAGAGAAGAGTAAAGGTAGGGTAGCTCATCCTAGTAAAGGTAGGGTAGCCACCACGAGGCCTTGGCTCTGTTTCTCCCCTGAAGGCCATCAGTCACTATAACTGATGTCGGTATAACTACATCTTCTGCTGGGTTCAGAGATACTCTTTCCCCTTGTTCCTTTTTACATTGGGATGATAATTTTATGCTGTAGCTCCCTCCTGGGAAGCCTCGTCTCCCCTTGTTTATTTCTCCTAACTGCCAGCATCTTCATTAATAGTTCCTTTAATCAACACTACTCAATAAACCTATTTGACTGCTAAGGTATACGTGCCTACGAAGCTGCTTCAGTTGTGTGCCGGTCTTTGTGATCCTGTGGACTGTAGCCCACCAGTTTCTTCTGTCCATGTATTCTCCAGACAAGAATACTGTAGTGGCTTGCCATGCCCTTCTCTAGGGGAACTTCCTGACCCAGGGATGGAACCTGTGTCTCTACCTGCATTGGAATGTTGGTTCCTTACCACGAGCGCCATCTGGAAAGCCCTGCTAAGGTATAGTTTTATGCTTTCATTTGATGAAAATTGTCAATTATACTGGTACCTTTTATATAACATAGCTTTTCTGTAGGCAGGTCAATTGTTAACAGCAAGGTCTTAAGTGGTAAACATACTAATGGGAGAATAGCTAATTTACTATTTTAACTTCTTGGTGAATTTTTACTTTTATGTAGCCAACCTATTTGTAATTCATTGTTTTTTGTTGTTGTTAGTTCACATCATAAATTTTTACATTTCAAAGTCTAATTTAATACAGCAAAATTCACATACTTTTGTACAAACTCTATGAGCTATAAATAACACCAAAATCAAGACTTACATTAGTTTTATTGCAGTCTCCCTAAGCATTTTCTATTTCTTTTTTAAATGAAATATAGTTAATGTATTATATTGTGTTAGTTTCAAAGGCACAGCATAGTGATTCGGCTACGTATATATTTATACATTTTACCTATATCTATTTCAGATTACATTACATTTTAGGTTACTGTAAAATATTGAATATGGCTTCCTAGCTAAAAACTAAGTCCTTGTTTCTTACCTGTTTTAAGTATAGTAACTTGTATCTTCTAATCCCAGACTCCTAATTACCCCTCACTATCTCTCCCTTTTGGTAACCCTAAGGTTTGTTTCCTATGTCTGTGATTCACTTTCTGGTCTGTATATAGAATCACTCATATTATTTCTTAGTCTCCACATGTAGATGACATCATTTAGTATGTGTTCTTCTCTGCCTGACTTACTTCACTTAGTGTAATATTTCTAGGTCCATCAGTGTTGCTTGAAATGGAAATATTTCTCTTTTAAAGACTGAGTAAAATTGCATTTATATATATATATATATATATATATATATACACACACACACATTACATCACATTGTTTTAAGTGTGTGTGTATATATATATGTGTGTGTGTGTGTATATGTATATGAGTGTGTGTATATGTGTACATGTATAAGTGTGTGTATATGAATATATATATATTCATATATATATATATGTGTCCAACTCTCTGTGACCCCATAGATGGCAGCCCACCGGGCTCCCCTGTCCCTGGGATTCTCCAGGCAAGAACACTGGAATGGGTTGCCATTTCCTTCTCCAATGCGTGAAAGTGAAGTCGCTCAGTCGGGTCTGATTCTTAGCCACCACATGGACTGCAGCCCACCAGGCTCCTCTGTCCTTGGGGTTTTCCAGGCAAGAGTACTGGATTGGGGTGCCAGTGCCTTCTCTGATATATAAATACACCACATTGTTTTAAGCCAATCTCTGTTCATGAGCATTAGAGTTGTTTCCATGTCTTGGCTATTATAAATTGTTGTTATTCAATCACTCAGTTGTGTCCAACTCTATGCAACCCCATGGACTGCAGCACACCAGGCTTCCCTGTCCTTCACCATCTCCCAGAGCTTGCTCAAACTCGTGTCCATTGAGTCAGTGATGCCACCCAACCGTCTCGTCCTCTATTGTCTCCTCCTCCTGCCTTTGATCTTTCCCAGCATCAGGGTCTTTTCTAATGAGTCAGCTCTTCACCTCAGGTGGCCAAAGTATTGGAGCTTCAGCATCAGTCCTTCTAATGAATATTCAGGATTGATTTCCTTTAAGGTTGACTGTTTTGATCTCCTTGCAGTCTACAGGACTCTCAAGAGTCTTCTCCAACACCACAGCTCAAAAGCATCAATTCTTCGTCATTCAGCCTTCTTTATGGTCCAATTCTCACATCCTTACATGACTACTGGAAAACCATAGTTTTGACTAGACAGACCTTTGTTGGCAAAGTAATGTTTCTGCTTTTTAATATGCTCTCTAGGTTGGTCATAGCTTTTCTTCCAAAGAGCAAGAGTTTTTGAATTTCATGGCTGCAATCACCATCTGCAGTAGTTTTGGAGCTCAAGAAAATAAAATCTGTCACTGTTTCCATTGTTTCCCCATCTATTTGCCATGAAGTGATGGGACCAGATGCCATGACCTTCATTTTTTGAAAGTTGAGTTTTAAGCCAACATTTTCACTCCCCTCCTTCACTTTCATCAAGAGGCTCTTCAGCTCCTCTTCACCTTCAGCCATAAATGTGGTGTCATCTGCATATCTGAGGTTGTTGATATTTCTCCTGACAGTCTTGATTACAGTCTGTGCTTCATCCAGCTTCTATATAATAAGATAAATATATATAACATTAATATTCTGATTTATGTCATTTTATATATATAATATATGTATTTATATAATGTCTAGAACAACACTGTTTACAGTGGATTGACATATATCCGTGCAATATGAATAGGGCTGCTCTAAACACCGGGATGCAAGAATTCTTTCAAGAGCATCCTCGCTCCTGGATGTATATTTAGGAAGCACAAACTTTCTTCAGAATTTCTTATTTTTCTAGTCATCTTCCTTCTCTCACACCTTTTCCTGACATATTTCATGCCCCTATAATTTGTCTTTCCAAGAATGTTATGTAAATTCAATTATATATCACATTGCCTTTTAAGTCTAGACTCTCTTCTTGGCTTGGTGTATTTGGGATTCCTCCATGCTGTGGCATTCATCAGTAGTTTGTGCTTTGTGTTTTTTAATTGCTGAGTAGTATTCAGTTGTATGTATAAAGCATAGTTATGTACTTAACCAGTTGATAGGTATTTGGACTGTCTGTATATTTTCCTAATTGTGAATAAAGCCATTTTTAACTTTTGGCACAAAATGTAATAAGAATCAGTATTAATTATTTGATATTTTGGTAATTTTCAGAATGTTATATATAATTATAATAATATGTTTAATATATAATTAATGATTATATTATTAATTAAATATATTAATAAAGAAATATTAGAAAATAAATAATAACAATACATCTATAACACACTGTAAATATCCATTTCAATTAAATTATTAGATATTTGGCTTTAATCATAGTAAATTTTTTAATGTGTAACTATATATCAATAACCTTATATTCTTTTTATTGAAACTGTTTCCAAACTAAGCAATTGTGTATATTTAATCAATACGGATAGGCTACCCACTCCAGTATTCTTGGGCTTCCCTGGTGGCTCAGATGATAAAGAATCTACCTACAATGCAGGAGACTTGGGTTCGATCCCTGGGTTGGGAAAATCCCCTGAATGAGAGCATGGCAACCCAGTACAGTATTCTTGCCTGGAAAATCCCTGGAGAATCCCTGTGGACAGAGGATCCTGAAAGGCTACAGTCCACTGGGTTGCAAAAAGTTGGACATGACTGCGTGACTAAGCATGGGACAGTCAATGAAAAAAATTTAAGTATAACTTACCCTAGGCAGATTATACAAAATGCAATAATAGAAAAGGGAAAATATATAAAATAAAATTAAATCATATTGAAATTTGGGTCAATTTGAGACTCACTGTGATGGGACTATATATATAGTCCTTTATTTCATACATAACACTGGAACATTGTCAGAGAAGCAAAATTCTAATGACATTTTCTTTTTCTTTTTTTTTAAATTTTTTCATTTTTTATTGTGTTGGTTTTGCCATACAATGACATGAAACCGCCATGGGTTTACATATGCTCCCCTTCCAGAACCCCAGTCCCTTCTCCCTCCCGATTCCCTCCCCCTGGGACATCTCGGTGCACCAGCCCCGAGCATCAACCCTGGGCTGGCGATTGATTTCACATATGATAATTAACATGTTTCAATGCCATTCTCCCATATCATCCCACCCTTGCCCTCTTCCACAGAGTCCACGAGTCTGTTCTAAACATCTACGTTCCTTTGGCTGTCTCGCATGCAGGGTTCTCGTTACCATCTTTCTAAATTTGATATATATGCGTTAGTATACTGTATTGTTGTTTTTGCTTCTGGCTTACTTCACTCTGGATAATAAGCTCCAGTTCCATCCACCTGAGTAGAACTGCTTCAAATGAATTTTGTTTTAATGCTGAGTAATATTCCATTGTGTATATGTACCACAGCTTTCTTATCCATTCGTCAGTTGATGGGCATCTAGGTTGCTTCCATGTCCTGGCTATTGTAAACAATGCGGCAGATAATGACATTTTCTTATAAGCCTATCCTCTTTTTTCATTTCATTATGAACTTACAAGAATGATTTTGGAAGGTCTTAGAAGGAAGAAAATATGTTCCTAAGGTGAGTTCTCCAAATTACTGTCCCTGAAATTAATCACAATGAAAATGTTTTGTCAAGACCTAGCTGTTTTTAATTATGGTTAGGTAACAACAGTTATTTAAATAAGTTTTGCCTAGAGTTGCTAATTTGGTTTTCTTTCAAAGTTGATAAGCATCCCAGTGCAGATTTATGATGGACAGAAGGTCTGATAAATTCTTTTTATCAGTGCTTATTAACAAAGTACCAAGGAAATATCAACCATTTCACCATTTTTTCCTTATTTATAAGAACATATGAAATTACTCTATAACTGCTTAAAGTGACCAAGAATTTCTGCTCTGAGGTCAGAAAACTCCCTTCTCTTTATGGTATACTTCATTAACTTCATTTTGCCACTTGAGATTATATATGTCCTGAAATGTTGTTAATATTAGGGAGAAATCCATGCCAAAAATAAATCAGGAATTCCATTTTAAAAGGAGTACATATTGGACTGTTCATATCATTTTATAAAATTGAAGTATAGTGAATTTAAAATGTCGTGTCAGTTTTAGGTTTACAGCAAAGTGATTTCATACATATATATGCCAAATTGTCTTCCAGAGTGACCATATCATTTTGAATTTGCATCAAGAATGAATAAGAGTTCCTGTTACTCCACATCCATACCAGATTTGATTTTGTCAGTGTTCTGGGTTTTGCATATATATGTAAATATAACTTTCAGTCCAGAAATTTATACTCAGAAAAAATTTTCCAAGAAAACTTTCAGGCAAACAAGAATTGGGAGAACATATTGCCAATAGACCACCCTATAACAAATGTTCAAAGAAATTCTTCATGAGAAGGTTGCATATAACTTTAAAACTTGAACAAGGTTCCAAGAGACAAATGAGTTTTGAAAACATAAATTAATATAAAATAAAATGCATTATTTTTACTTACCTTATTTTCTCTAATTAATAATTGACTTTTTAAAGCAAAGTTAGTAGCAATGTGTTGTCTTCATAGCACATGTAAAAGTAAAATATATGACAAATATAGCAGAAATTACATCAAAGAAAATGCCATTGTGTGGTTTTAAGGACTTTCTTTTATATATGAAACAGTACAGTAGTATTTGATAGTAGGCACGGGTTATTTAA
The DNA here is from genome assembly GCA_007570785.1 of Antilocapra americana. Taxonomy (NCBI): domain Eukaryota; kingdom Metazoa; phylum Chordata; class Mammalia; order Artiodactyla; family Antilocapridae; genus Antilocapra; species Antilocapra americana. The sequence continues at coordinate 631,201 of ML660211.1, read as the reverse complement.
AATGTATATTGTGAACTATAAGACAACACATTAAACTTTTTAAAAGTATAAAGATTAGTCAATAGAGATGTGAGATAGAATCATTAAAATGCTCAATTAAGTCCAGAGATGGGAGGAAAAACAAGTTAAAAGAAATTAAAAATAAATATTAAAATAGAGCATAAGTAGAAAGACGGTAGATTTACTTCAATTATGAATTATAAGCTTTATAAAGAGGATTTATGTGTTTATGCGTGTGTGTGTGTGTGTGTGTGTGTGTGTGAGTTATATCTCAACAAAGTCGTTGCAGTCAAACCTCAGTGATATTGTGGGTTCAGTTCCAGACCACTGTAATAAAGCAAATTATACAAAGTTTTTGGCTTCCCAGTGCATATAGAAATTACGTTTACATTATACTACAGTCTACTAGTATGTAATAGTATTATGTCTGAAAATCAATGTACATACCTAAATTTGAAAATAAATTTAACTTCTAAGAAAACTAGCCACCTGAGCTTTCATCAAGTCATAATCTTTTTGTTGCTGGAAAGTCTTGCCTTGGTATTGATGGCTGCTGACTGATTAGGGCAGTGGTTGCTAAAGGTTAGGGTGCCTGAGGCAATTTCTCAGAATACATAGACTTGGAGTTTGCCATATTCAGACTGACCCTTCCTTTCACAAAGAATTTCTCTGTAGCATGTAATGCTGTGTGATAGCATTTTACCCACAGTAAGAGATTCTTTCAAAATTGGAGTCAATCATCTCAAACCCCGCTGCTGCTTTCTCAACTAAGTTTATGTAATCTTTAAATCCTTTGTTGTCATTTCACTAATCTTCACAGCATTATCGCCAAGTGTAGTTTCCATCTCAAGAAACCACTTTCTTTGCACATACTTAAGAAGTAACTTCTTATCCTTCAAGTTTTATCGTAAGATTTCAGCAATTCAGTCACATCTTCAGGCTCTAATTTTAGTTCTCTTTTTATTTCTACTGAATCTATAGTCCCCCCGCCTCCCTTTTCTTGGTTAAGTCTTGAACTCCTCAAAGTCATCCATGAGAGTTGAAACCAACTTCTTTCAAATTCCTGTTAATATTGATATTTGATCTCTTCCCATGAATCAGAATGTTCTTATGGTGTCTTGAAGCTAAATATGTTCCAGAAGGTTTTCAATTTACTTTGTCAAGATCTATCAGAGGAATCACTATCTATGGCAGCTGTGGCCTTGCAAAATGGATTTCTTGAACAGTAAAACTTGAAATTTAAAACTACTTCTTGATCTATGAACCGACAGAATGACTTTTGTGTTCGCAGGCATGAAAACAACATTAATCTCGTACATTTCCATCAGAGCTTTTTGGTGACCAGGTGCATTGTCAATGGGCAGTAATGTTTTGAAAGAAATCTTTTTTTCTGAGCAGTAGGTGTAAGCAGTAAATCATCTTGGCAATGAATATGCTGTTATAGAGGTTTTATTGTTCTATTTATAGATCATGGGCAGGGTAGACTTAGCATAATTCTTTTAAGGATCCTAGGATTTTCAGAATGGTAAATGAGTTGGCCTTCAAATCACTGTCACCAGCTGCATTAGCCTCTAACAATAGCATCAGGCTGTCCTTTGAAGCTTTGAAGACAAGCAGTGACTCCTCTCTGGCTGTGAAAGTCCCAGATGACATCCTCTGCCAGTAGAAAGTTGTTTTGTATACATTGAAAATGTGTTGTCTAGTGTGACCCCCTTCTTTAATGATCTTAACTAGATATTCTGGATAACTTGCATCTGCTTCTACACCAGCACTTTTTAAAAATTTTATTAATTTTTTTTATTGAAGGATAATTGCTTTACAGAATTTTGTTGTTTTCTGTCAAACCTCAGCATGAGTCAGCCATAGGTATACCTATATCCCCTCCCTTTTGAACCTCCCTCCCATTCCCTTCCCCATCCACCCGCCTAGGTTGATAACAGAGCCCCTGTTTGAGTTTCCCGAGCCATACAGCAAATTCCCTTTGGCTATCTCTTTTACTTATGGTAATGTAAGTTTCCATGTTACTCTTCCCACACATCTCACCCTCTCCTCCCCTCTCCCTATGTCCATGAGTCTATTCTCTATGTCTGTTTCTCCATTGCTGCCCTGTAATTGAATTCTTCAGGACCATTTTTCTAGATTCCGTTCACCAGCACTTGCTTCTTCACCTTACACTTTTATGTTATGAAGATAGTTTATTTTTTTTAAACTTCATAAACTTCAGACTTTTCTTCTGCAGCTTCCTTACTGTTCTCAGCCTTCATAGAACTGAAGGGAGTTACAGTTTTGCTCTGGATCAGGCTTTAGCCTTAAGAGAATGTTTCAGTTGGTTTGATCATCTGTCTAGGCCACTAACACTTTCTCATATCATCAATAAGGCTCTTTCCTCCTCTTATCATTTGTATGGTCACTGGAGTAATGTTTTTCACTTCCTTCAGAAATTTTTCCTTGGAATCACAGTTTGACTTAGCCATGTGGTGCAAGAGGCCCAGTGTTCTGTTTTGGCTTTTAACACCCTGTCCTCACTAAGCCTAATCATTTCTAGCTTTTGATTTAAGGTGAGAAACATGTGATTCTTCCTTTCCCTTGAGCAGCACTTAGAGGCCATTGTAAGGTTATTATCTGGGCTAATTTCAATACTGTGGTGTCTCATGAAATAGGGAGATTGAGGAGAGGGAGAGAGACTGGAGAATGGCCAGATGGTGGAGCAGTCAGGGCACATGCATTTATGGATTAAGTTTGTCATCTTGTATGGGCAAGGTTCATAGCACGCACCCTCCCCCACTAATTATAATAGTAACATTAAAGGTCACTGATCACAGAGCATCATAACAAATGTAATAATTTAAAAGTTTGAAATACTATAAGAATTACAAAATGTGTCACAGAGACATAAATTGTGCTGAAGCTGTTGGAAAAATTGCACCAATTGACTTGCTAGGCATGAGGTTGCCATAAACGTTTGATTTGTTAAAAAAAAAATGCAGTGTCTGAAGAACACAATAAAGCACAATGCAATATGATGAAGTGCGCCTGTATATTAAAAATAGGTAAAGGATCCAAATAAACATATCAGTTAAAAGACATAGGTTATCAGATTAGATTAAAAGCCAAGATCCACTTATATTGTATCTACCAGAATCACAATTAAATATAAACAAAATCAGGAGATAAAAGTAAAAACATTAGAGAAAAAACACCAGGCAGATACTGACTGAAAGAAAACTGGAATAATATTAATTTCTAAATGAAGACTATTTTCACAGATAAAAAATCTCTTGTGTAATAATAAAGGGGTAATTTCTCAAAGAACATATATAACAGATATATAACATATAGCAAAAGTAAGTCGAAATACATGAACTAAACACTGATAGATGTAAAATGAGGAATGAACCAGTACTCACAGTGTATTATATTCAGGAATTAATGAAAAAAATAAAAAATGCTATCAAGCAACTTAATGCAATCAACATTTATAGAACACTTCACATAGTGGTAGGACTTACCTTCCTATCTATTCTCTATCTATATTCAAATATACAGCAAATATAAAGCAATGCCACAAATATAAAGCAACGCCTCGAAAGTAGTTTACAGTGTAGCATTGTAACTAATATTAGAAAAGGAGAAAAATCTAATTTAAGCTTCTAACTAAATAAAATAGAAAAAATATCAAATTAAGCCTAAAGCAAGGAAAAGAAAAGGAATATAATAAAAAGAAGAAATAAACAGAAAACAAGGAAATTAATGAAAACAAAAGCTGATTTTTTTTTTTTTCTTGAGATCACTAAATGATATACCTCCAAGGTACAGTGTTGCTGTTCAGTTGTTCAGTCATGGCCAACTCTTTGCCACCCCATGGACAGCACTCACCAGGCTTCCCTGTCCTTCACTATCTCCCAGAATTTGCTCAAAGCTCTTCATATCCGTTGGCCAAAGTATTAGAGTTTCAACTTTTGCATCAGTCCTTCCAATGAATATTCAGGGTTAATTTCCTTTAGGATTAACTGGTTTGATCTCCTTGCAGTCCAAGGGACTCTCAAGAGTCTTCTCCGATACCACAGTTCAAAAGTATCAATTCTTTGGCACTCTGCCTTCTTTATGGTCCAACTCTCACCTCCTTACATGACTACTGGAAAGACTTAAGTTTTGACAATATGGACCTTTTTTGACAAAGTGATGTCTCTGCCTTTTAATATGCTGTCTAGGTTTGTCATAGCTTTTCTTCCAAGGAACAAGCATCTTTTAATTTCATGGCTGCAGTCATTGTCCACAGTGATTTTGGAGCCCATGGAAGCTACATTGGCAAAGACATTAAAAGGGAAAACATCAATTATAAATATTAGGAGTTTTAGAAAAGACATAAGTACTATCTAGACTCTGAAAGGGTAATAAGCAAATACTAAGAACAGCTCCATGCCCATAAATTTAACAACTGAAAGGAAACAGGACAACTCTTCAGACACAAAACTAAAATTCACTCAAGAAGGAGTAATTTGAACATCTGTATCTCTATGAAAGAAATTTAGTCTATAATTAAAAAGCTTCCATAAAAATGTCTCCAAATACAAGTGGTTTTACTAGCAAGTTAAATCAAACATTTATGGTAGAATAAATGTAATCTCTGCCAGTGTGTGTGATCTCTGCTTGACAGAAGCAATCATGATAGGAAGTGAGTGAGAGAATGGATCTAGAAATGGTGATAAAAACCCAAAATAATTTAAAAGAAAACTTTCTTATTCTAACCAACAGACTGAAATTATTAGAATACTTCAAGTTAGAACTTTTTTTCTTAAATTGTCAAAACTATAGTGTTACACTTGCTATGACAATTTGGAATGATTTTCCCTTGTATTCATATGCTTTAAGTTCCTGTATTAGTTATGTCTATGTCCAAATGTTCACCTCCTCAGAGAAGCCCTCCCTGATACTCTGTGTAGAATAGTCATTGTGAAACACTTCATCACTTAATTGATTTAATTAGACATTAGTGTACTTATTATCTGAGATCAGAATGTATAGTTGTTAATTTTACTTGTTTATGCTGATAGCGATTTCTACCTGATTTGACGTCTAAGAGAAGTCATATTTTTTCATCACTATCCATGTTTATCTTTCTTATTTCCACTTTTTGGTGGAAGGGTGTAGATAAACTATGAAGATACAGTGGGACTCTATTTTGGTCCTAAATGTAGGAAAATGGCAACCAGGCTCGTATAATAACCTCAAATAGATGAGGTGTTTTCACAAATTTTTCTGAAAAGTCAGTATTAAATTTGAGATTCCTGGATCATTTTCAATAACGGGGAAATTGTGGGTTGCCCTGAGTGTTATTCCCTGGCTGTTAGAATTTGCTGAAGCATTCTACTGATATTTACTGAATACTAGCTGTATGTCTAGCATTGTCTCGTGTACCTTTTATATGATAACATCATTTATTTTGAAAATACAAAGTCTCTTTATTTTAATTCATGTGAAGAGGAGGATCCTGTGGTGATTAAAGAAGGGTAATGAATATCAAGCAGTATCATGCTTATAACCTGCATCCATTTTATATAATTTATAAATATCAGGAGGGTGCTATGTTGAATGTGTATGTGTGTGTATGTGTACTTTTCTATTCATCCCCTCTCAGCAAAATATGGCTATTCTAAATTCTAGAATTTGCAATTACCAAATCTGCTCCAGTACTCAGACTTCGATTAACAATGCCACTCTCCTTTAAATTCAGTGTATTCTTTATTCATTCAGTTAACCACACTAGACCTATTTTCCATCCTAATAAGTTTTTATACCTCCGTACCTAAGAGCTCCCAGTGCTTTTTTCTTATTCTCTCTATAAGTAAGCTGGTGATTCCTAAAAATGTCTCTCAAGCCAAGATCTTTTTTTTTTTTTTTTAAACTATGTACTTTCTTACTTGTATTTCTGGTAGACACAACACACTCGGGGCACTTTGTATTGAATGTATGATCCTTTCCTTCAACTCACCTCTCCAGAGTTCTTAATCTCAATAAGGATACTACTAACTAAACATTAACTTAAACCAAAATTTAGACTTTTATCTTTGATTCTTCTTGATCACTTATTCCTCATATGATATTGTCAAATGTTTCCAAATTCATCTTTCAAATATTTCTCAGTCCTACCGTTACTCTCCTGGGGCTTTCCAGATGGTGCTAATGTTAAAGAACATGTCTGCCAGTGCAGGAGACATAAGTGATGCGAGCTTGATCCCTGGGTCAGGAAGATCCCCTGGAGGAAGTCAAAGCAACCCACTCCAGTATTCTTGCCTGGAGAATCCCATGGACAGAGGAGCCTGGTGAGCAATGGTCCACAGGGTGGCAAAGAATCAGAAACAACTGAAGTGACTGAGCATGTACCCTCACTCTCCTAAGGGAATATCCTTAGGCTTCCATCATGTCTTGACTAAAATTCTCTGACAATGTTTTAAGTATTCTTTCCACAGCCTCGAGACACTTCCAATCTATTCAGTATACTGAAGACAGAGTGATATATCTGAAATGCACATTTAAGCAAGCAAATTCCTGATACATCTTGGATAATGGTAGTAAAATTGGTGAGGACAACCTAAATGTTCAAAAACTGAAAAACAATTAAAAATATTTGGCTGCACCAATTTTTATTTGCAGGTATAAAACACAGTTGATATAACATTTGGAGTAATAGGTGCTAATAACCAAGAAAAAAATACAATGAGATGAACAAAATGTCATGTTAATTTAATATATGTAATTGAATTATGTCCATCTATATGGGCACACATATAAAAATCTCAATTTTACAAAATTTATATGTGTGTACATATAGGTGGATATATATAATTCAGTTTTATATTTTAAATTAACATGAAATTTCAGTTAGCATTGCAATTGTGTTTCATTGTATTGTAATATATATATTATTTTGAGGGGATATTTTCACATGTGTTATATTTATTAATACATAATATTTAAAAAATAATAAAAGCTCACTTTCTGCTTTCTGTAGTTTCTGGTACATTTTATTTACATCAATTTTAAGCCAGAGTTTGGCCATGGTGGAGTACAAGGAAGGTTATGTGAAAATCCAGATGGATCTGGGCTCAACAGCAAGCTTTGCCAATTAAACAATGACCTTGGGCACTTCTGTCAACCTCTCTAAGGCTTTATTTTCCTTATCCTTAACATAAACAAAATAATACACATCATTGTGTTAACTGTGGCATTTAAGTCAAGTAATTTAAAGGCTAAAGTAACATACAATAAGTCCTCAATGAGAGTGATTTCTATTCTTAATTTATATTGAGACACCTGTCATTTTTGTGAAGCCACAGTGTACTGCTTCATCATGGTGGGCTGACTTTCTCTGCAGCTGCACCCACTTAGGTTACACAGGAGGACCTGCTATGTTCATGGCTCCTAATCTGCCTAGAGCTTCTCACAGAGGTGATGGAGTTACTACTCTTACATCTGGGCTGAGATATGTAAACAGGCAAAAAGCTCTCTGAGTTTACTGCATTTTATTCTCTCTCATTTCAATTTATGTTCTCAAAAAATGGAATGTTTTTCTAAGAAGCAAAGCAAAATAACGTCTGGGTAACATGGAATAACATAAACATCAACTGCATCACAAGACTTACACAGATGTTCAGTAATGATCGAAAAAATTGTCTATGTGAAATTTAATTAAAATATATTTGAAAATAACATTAGTTAAAGAGAGGCTTCGGTAGCCACGATGGGTATTCCAATTAATACCAATGACATAAGAAAAGAGATAAATCAGCCATATTTACTCTCAGTTTTCAAATAATTTTAGGCATGCACTGAACCAATACTGCTGCTGCTGCTGCTGCTGCGTCTCTTCAGTCGTGTCCGACTCTGTGTGACCCCATAGACTGCAGGCCACCAGGCACCCCCGTCCCTGGGATTCTCCAGGCAAGAACACAGGAGTGGGCTGCCATTTCCTTCTTCAGTGCATCAAAGTGAAAAGTGAAAGTGAAGTCACTCAGTCGTGTCCCACTCTTCACTATCCCATGGACTACAGCCTACCAGGCTTCTCTGTCTGTGGGATTGTCAAGGCAAGAGTACTGGAGTGGGTTCCCCATGCCTTCTCCAGAACCAATACTAATAATACATTAATTTTCTATACAGTATAACATAAGAGAAGCTATGATTTTATTAATTTAAAAATAGCAACCATTGTTTCACTTTTTAAAATATTTCATTGACTGAAATTGATTTTTTTCTCCCCTAGTTTTTATAGTTCAATTCAGTTCAGTCTTTCAGTCATGTCTGACTCTGCGACCCCAGGTACTGCAGCATGCCAGGCTTCCTTGTCCATCACCAACTCCAGGAGCTTGTTCAAACTTATGTTCATGAAGTTGGTGATGTCATCCAACCACCTCATCCTCCATCATCCCTTTATTCTCCTGCCTTTAATCTTTCCCAGCATCAAGGTCTTTTCCAATGAGTAAGTTCTTCGTATCGGGTGGCCAAAGTATTGGAGCTTCAGTTTCACCATCAGTCCTTCCCATGAATATCCAGGGCTGTTTTCCTTTAGGGTTGACTGGTTTGACTTCCTTGCAATCCAAGGGACTCTCAAGAGTCCTCCAGCACCAAAGTTCGAAGGCATCAGTTCTTCAGTGCTCAACTTTTTTTATTGTCCAGCTCTTATATATGTGCATGGCTACTGGAAAAACCATAGCTTTAACTGTATGGGTATGAGACAAAGCAATGTCTTCACTTTTTAATATGATGTCTAGGATTTTCATTGCTTCTCTTGCAAGGAGAAAGTGGCTGCTAATTTTGTGGCTGCAGTCACCATCTGCAGTGATTTTGGAGTCTAAGAAAATAAGGTTTGTCACTGTTTCCATTGTTTCCCCATCTATTTCTATGAAGTGATGGGATTGGGTGCTATAATCTTAGTTTTTTGAATACTGAGTTTTAAGTTCACTTTTTCACTCTCCTCTTTTGCTTTCATCAAGAGGCCCTTTAATTCCTCTTCACTTTCTACCATAAAGGTGGTGTCATCTGCATATCTGAGATTATTGACATTTCTCCCAGCAGTCTTGATTCTAGCTTGTGCTTTATCCAGCCTGGCATTTCTCATGATGTTTCTGCATATAAGTTAAATAAGCAGGGTGACAATATACAGTCTCCCTGTATATATGTACCACATCTTAATCCATTCGTCTGTCAGCTGACATTTAGGTTGATTCTATTTCATGGCTGTTGTGAACAGTGCTGAGTGAACATTGAGGTGCATTCATGACATCCCTTATATGTGGAATCTAAAAAGAAATGATACAAATGAACTTTATACAAAATAGAAACAGCCTCATAGACTTAGAGAATGAACTTGTGGTTGCCCTGTGGAAGGATGGGGGAAAGGTATACTCTGGGAGTTTGGAATGGACATGTATACACTGCTATATTTAAATGGATAACTGACAAATCGTACTGTATAGCACAGGGAACTCTGTTCAATGTTATGTTGTAGTCTGGATGGGAGGGAAATTTGGAGGGGAACAGATACATGTATATATATGGCTATGCCCCTTTGCTGTACACTTGAAACTGTCACAACATTTTTAATCATTTATACTCCAATATAAAATAAGTTTTTTTTCTAAAAAGTGAATAAGTGATAATAAAACATGAATAGTCACTTACTGGGCTTGCCAGGTGGTGAGAGTGGTAAAGAACCCACTTGCCAATGCAGGTAGACATAAGAGACCCGAGTTCCATTCCTGGGTCTGGAAAATCCTGTGGAGGAGGGCACAACAACTCATTCCTGTATTCTTGCCTGGAGAATTCCATGGACAGAGGAGCCTGGTGATCTACAATCCATAGGGTCACAAAGAGTCAGATATGACTGAAGTCACTTAGCACTCACAGCACGTACTTACTGATGGGGCAAAGGTGGACGAATAGATATTTTAAGTAAGAAACAGTATATAAAAAGTGAAAAAAGAATCCAGCTGTTTGACACTATAAAAATTTCTCCAAATAAGAGTAGAGGCAAATAGGGTTGGGGAGAAAGGCAAGGGGCAAGGCTTCTTGAAATGCAAATATTTTGCCTCATCTAAACTTCCTTCATTTTAGAACCAGGAAGATTGTGATAAAAGTACATTTATACTTATTTCCTAATTAAATGGCTGGCCTTTAGTCCTTGCCTATGGCATACCTACGTATTCATGCTATCTTGCTAATTTGAGGGAAAATAGTTAAGCAGGTATTTTATAAGCTTCTTATCAAGCTTATCAACACAAAAAAGTCAACAGCATCCTTCTGGGTATGTTAGATGTGAGAAGACAGTAAATGAAGAGCTATATTACATATTCAAAGATATTTATTTGAGGTTTACTAGTCTATAAGAATTAGAACATCATTTAACTTTTAAAAATACTCGAGATAAATTAATTCATAATAAAGGTCGTTACCTACAATTGGAATATTTTCATTAACATTTTAAATCATTTGCTGGAATAGTTAACAAAACTAAAAGACAGCTTAATGAAAGCTTACTCTTTTCCAAAGGTCAATTTACTAAACATACTTTTAAAATTTCATATTTATATTACACAATCTATAATTGTAATGATTTGATGACTACTAGCAGCAGAAAAGAGTCGGACATGACTGAGTGACTGAACTGAACTGAGCAGCAGAAAAGAACTGAAGACATGCTGTATTGGAAATTAGGACACATTTGAGTGAGTCTCAGAGCAATAAAGGGCAGTGTAGCCAATGTGGATCTTGAGGAAAATAACCCTGTCACATGGCCATAAAAGCCAGTGAAATCTATGGTGTCAGAAATGTTAGTGATAGGAAGCAATGCGATGAGGAACTCGCCATGAACCCCAGAGGGAGGAATAGAATGCAGACCCTTGAGATTCCACAGGGAGGCTAAGAATTAAACTCCTTGTGACCCTCAGCTTCAGTCTTGTTGCTGGTTCCTGAAGAGACAGAATAGTTAGCACCAAATGACCATGCATCTGGAACTCCACTCTATGACTCTGGGACTGTCAGTCATGAAATTGGACAGGCCTAACCTGGCACTTCCCTGGTGGCTCAGATGGTAGAGAGTCTGTCTGCAATGTGAGAGACCTGGGTTCGATCCCTGGATCCAGAAGATTCCCTGGTGAAGGCAATGCAATCCAGTCCAGTATTCTTGCCTGGAGAGTTCCATGGACAGAGGAGCCTGGCATGCTATAGTCCATGGGATGACAGAATCAGATAGAACTGAGCAACTAACACACACACACACATACACACACATATCCATACTCCATCACAAGAGAGTCCACCATCAAGTTCAACCAGTACCAGAGGCACAAGGAAGCCACAGAAGCACAAAGTAGCTTAGACTGCTATACCACCCACCTCAGTGACCCCAAGGCCTCTCCTTTGGCTTATACCCATGACCATATGGGGAGGTCCCTTATTAACAGGTAAAGGAGGAAAGAAAAGCCTGAGTTGGAATTATGGATGAATTGGCTCTGGAAATGGGTGCCAGTTGATAATGAGCTATTTTTACATCACAGCCACATTCAGCAGTGACCTCGAAAGATAGTAGTGAGGAAAAATCTTCTCCATGGATGGAAGTAGGGGTAAGGGTAGATAATCATCTACTTTGTATGGCAGGAGAAGTGGTCTGTGATGAGAATACATATTCATTTTTGGATAGGTAGTCAAATGGTCAATAAAAAGGTCACACATGAGGTCTGGAACCACAGCCTGAAGATCAACATGAGAGTGGACACAAAGTCTGGAGCATTTCACATTTTAACACCAATGAGAAAGCACTCACCAAGAATGAGACATTGAACAAATAAATATGAAAATGCCTGGTCTACTTGACATTTGCCAGCTTGTGTTGCTGGCCACAATGAAATGGGTAAAATGGTGCAACAATAAATTGATTGTGAGATCAGGAAGACTTACCACAGCCAAGAGGAGCACACTTGCCCCTCAATATCAAAGAGGGATTTGAGAGCAGAAGAGGGATACAATTTGGAATTAAAAATTGCGCTGAGTTTAAATGTCCTGCTTCTGTTCCTCCCTAGCCCACCAGCCTCTTATCCTGGGAGTTGGGGGTTATAATAGGCTGATTGTAGCAATCAGAGAAAATGATAAGTTGCATATCCTCTTATAGCTATACACTGAGTTAATATGTCAGCTTTCTACATGTGGATTCCAGATATTAAGATGTTAACATGTGTGTGTGTGTGTGTGTGTGTGTGTATAATATGATTTGCACAATTCTTATGACACTGTTTTTTACTGTTTTCATTCATTAATTGCTGTAAATTTTCAGTTCCTGATTTGATTTTTTTCAAGATACTCCATAATCTTGCCCTACCCTACTAATATCTATTTTCCTTCAAATATCCTATGTCAGTTTTCACATATACCTAGTAAAGTCTAGATAGACTTAGCTCTGCCTAGATTGGTCTCTTCAAGGTCTTGTGGAGGCAGTAATCATATGTTATACAGCAATAACTGTTGAATTTGTAGCCTAAATTCTTGGGTTATGATGCCTGCACATGAACGCTATGACCTGCGGCAATTAGGAAAGGTTACTGAGATTCAGACTCTTCTTCTGAAAAATGAAAATTTTAATACTTTCTTTTTAGATATTGAATTGTTGTAAAGATCAAAATTAAACAAGGTAAAGGATAGGCAAGCACACTGTAAGGTGGGAAATGCTAAGTAAATGTAATTAATTACTGTCATTAAACATCCTTGTCTATTTTTTGGTAAGCTTTGGTGCTCAATCTATATGTCAGTGGGCAAGCTTCATCCCTGAAGAAGGCAATTTTCTTCAAGATTTTTTAGAAACACCTGGAAAGTTTTGAAAGTACATAGTTATGTCTCCCCAAAATCAATTACATGAGAAACTTGAGTGTTGTGCCTGATCACCAGTATATTGTAAATATCCCCCCATGACCATAATGTACGGGAAGTATTGACCTGCAAGTGTGGTCTCTCTTCTAGGATCTCTTGATAACTCATCTGAAATGCAGATTCTCTGACTCTAACCCTGGGGATTGAAGACTCAGCTAGGGGGAGGGTAGGTGTGGAACAAATGCCCAGTAATCTCTATTTTAACAAATGAGTCTCATGCACATTAAGATTTGAAAGCCACTACTTTTAGTAGGAACATCTAGCTTTTGTTAATAGTTTTGTATTCTACATTTTAAACTGTGGCTGAAGTATTTGAGGATTTTAATACAAAGTATCATGAATTTTATAGAAGGAGATTTTTTTTTTCCTCTGCAATATTGCTCATCTGTCTTCTCTAAACTTTCCTGAGGCCATCCTAAAATTATAGATACAATTTTACTGTCTCTTAGTCTCCCTTAAAATTGTCTGGGACTAGCTATTATTTGTATATAAAAAAGACAAGTGTTAATAGTAACTATTAACAGAGTAGGGAAAAGCCCTCTATAGTTACATATTTAAGCAAAAACAAAATATCTCAAAAACTATATTCACATATACTTTCACCTTGTTAATATACCTTCTTGATGAGGGAGAAAGAGAAGAGTGAAAATGCTGGTTTAAAACTTAACATTCAAAAAACTAAGATCATGGCATCTGGTCCCATCACTTCAGGGCAAACAGAAAGGAAAAAGTAGAAGCCATGACAGATTGTATGTTCTTGGCTCAAAAATCACTGCTGATGGCTGACTGCAGCCATGAAATTAAAAGATGCTTGTTCCTTGGAAGAAAAGCTATAACAAATCTAGACAGAATATTAAAAAGCAGAGATCTCACTTTGCCAACAAATGTTCATAGAGTCAAAGCTATGGTTTTTCCCAGTAGTCATGAATGGATGTAAGAGTTGGATCATAAAGAAGGGTGAGCACCATAGAATTGATGCATTTGAATTAGGATGTAAGAGAAGACTCTTGAGAGTCCCTTGGACAGCAAGGAGATCAACCAGTGAATCCTAAAGGAAATCAGTCCTGAATATTCACTGAAAGGACTGATGCTGAAGCTAAAGCTCCAATACTTTGACCACATGATGCAAAGAGCCAATTCTTTGGAGAAGACCCATGCTGGGAAAGATTGAAAGCAAAAGAAGAAGATGGCAGCAGAGGATGAGATGGTTAGATGGCTAGATAACATCACTGACTCACTGGACATGAATCTGAGGAAAGTCCAGGAGACAGTGAAAAGACAGGGAAGCGTGGTGTGCTGCAATTCATGGGGTTGCAAAGAGTTAGACATGACTTAGTGACTAAACAATAGCAACAATATGCCTTTAAGTGTTTCCCTGTACAATCTATATTTATTTTAGTGCAACAGAATAGCTTCTGGGTGGCAATAACTTTTATTATTGTATTAAGTTATCTTTTATGTCAGTTAAATGGAAAACACCAATCCTATCAGTTGATCAAAAGATGAAATAACACTGGGCAAAATGACTCAAATTATTGACTTATAGTTAGTGCTTAATAAACACATATTCAAGACTCATGGAATATTTCTCCCAAGAGAAAGAAGCAAAGTTTGAGGTAAGGGCTGAATTTACAATTCCAGAGGTATAGAAGATAAGGATTAATGTTTATTATTTTACTTCAGAATTTGACATTAAATACACATTTTAGAGAGTTAAGTTTAATTAAGAGAATTCCCTAGATGATGTCAGCAATATTAATGTTCCACAGATTTTTGATTATATGAATACATTTGTATTATACAATTCATTTGTATTATATGAATACAAATTCTGCTATTTGTGTGAAGAAATCAGAAAAATAAAATGTTAGTGAATTGCTTAGCAGTGTAATGATTGGGCTAACATTGGTATTTGAGTATAATAAAGCTATAATTTATGTTTTTATGTTACATTAAGTGCTAATGATTAAAATTAATATTTGCATATGACTATATATAAATGTTAAATGTTTCATCATCTGAAAGTCTCTATGTATTCATTTTCCATTTTTCTCATTTAATAGGATAAATATAGGTTAGATTTTATGTCAAGTTGTTACCCAGTAACAGAATTTGTTAGCATTTATGTTTTAAGGAAAATTAAGGTTGGGACCATTGATACTAAAATATAGAGAATATTTTCATTGCCTGAAGCCTAGTGTTAATATAATCTATAACTTTCAGTGACAGGATTAATGCTTTAAAATCTTAGATACCAGAGTATCTAAGCCTATCATTTGTATTTCCTTTCATCAGAAGAAATGAATAAAAATTTCAGTATAAAACACCTGCTGTAAAATGTTTATATCAAATGTAAAATATAGACTGCAATAAAATATACACTGTGAAAGATTTAGTCATGTTTCTTTTATTTCTTGTCAAACAGCAGGAAAATATTTAGTGATAAGAAGCAAAACTTACACTGAGTAACAGGAAAATGATCCTCACTTTTATTTATTTGTTCTTGGCTGCATGGCTTTTAGGATCTTAATTCCCAGAACAGGGATGGAACCTTGGTCCTCAACAGTGAAAACTTCAAGTCCTAACCACTAGATTGCCAAGGAATTCCCAATCCTCACTTTTAAATTGTTTGAAAGTAGACCCAATCCTTATTTTCTGATTATCTACGAGTTTAAACTTCCCTTTGATTTTAATGAAGTTGCACCATTGTAGTATTAAAGAAATACAGTGATATCAACCAGCTCTTCCTTGCAGTTAGTTCCAATGAGTGATGTTATTTGTAGATGCTATGATGGAGGAAGAACTGAAATGTGTAAGAGGAGGTACTTTGTGTCACAGTCCCAGGAGGAACACTCAAGCCGTGGCTGATACATTTTCAATTTGAAAGATCCATTCCTGTCCTTACACCATCCCTCCCTTCTTTTCTTTCTTTCTTCCTTCCTCTCTCAACACCTCTCTCTCTCTCCATTTCACTCTTTCTTTCTTCCACAGTGTTTACTTAGTATGTAATATGAAGAGTGCTTTAGTCCTAATCAGACAGATATCATGGAACTTCTTTACATGAGCCAAGAGGCTTTTGGGGCTTCCCAGATGGTTCAGTGGTAAAGAATCCACTTGCTAATCCAAGGGACACAGGAGACCTGGATTCAATCCCTGGGTTGGGAAGATCCCCTGGAGTGGAAAATGGCAACCCACTCCAGTATTATTGCCTGGGAATTCCCATGCATGAAGGAGCCTGGCGGGCTACAGTCCTTGTGGTCACATGATTTAGCAACTAAGTATGCTCACAAGAGGCTTTACCTGCAGAAAGCAAACCACATAATCCCAGTAATTAAGATCTTCCAGGCATTGGTTTTCCTGCTACCCCATAGGATCTAATATCACATTGTGCATCACGTAACTTTAAACCATCATGCTAACTGCTTATCTTTTAGAAGACACAGAGGCAAAAGTAGTTATAGCACTGTTTCTCCATCTGCAGGAGGCTATAATCCTCTTTAAGATTTTCTTTGTTATTTTGGTAATGATGTATAATGAATCCCATAGCCTATAGAAAACAAAAAGAAGTAAAATGCCTATTCCACAGATGCTAAGGCAATTGACCCTATTTCCAGAGTCTACTTCTGAGAATGATCTCATTATTCTATGATAGACATTTTAAAGCACCTGTTGAGTGTCAATTATTGAAACAGACAGTGGAAAGAGAGAGATAAAGAAAGTCAGCTTTTTCTAATTAAGGATTTTCCAGCATAGTAGAAGAGACAAACCACAGAAAACAGATAATTTCCAAAGTCTGCCAAGTAGAGATATTATAATGATGTGTTTGGGTTGTATAGTTATAAGAAGAACTCAGTCCATCTCATAAGTCCAGGAAAGGAATTATAGAGAAGATATTTGATTTGATTCTTTGAAGATAAATAAGGTTTGTTTTTTTTTTCATTAAAGAAGCAAGATGGGAGAAATCCTTTCCTATCAGAGTACTAGGAAAATCATAGAGATGGGAAAAAGAATATTGCATGCAGGATATTCTGACCTATTCTACATCACTTGCACTAAAAGAAGTGAGGGCAAAGAGACAGTTGGATGTGGGTAAGTCACAGGTCACTTTGTGTCTTGATGAGAGGTATCAGTATTATCACTGGAATATGATTGAAATCTTTGAATAATATGATTTCCTGGACATTTGTTTGGAACTTCATAATTTTCCCAGGATAGCCTCATATTCTTAAAATTGTAGAATTCTAGATAGACTTATGATGTTTCAAAAGAGTTTCAAAATTTCACTTGGGTTGCATGATTCTTGAAGATGTAAACCAAAATACTTTAAGAGTTCTTACTCAGTCACTTATGAAATTATCCACAGGAAACTTATGTTTCCCAACATCTTATTTCCTTTCTATTACTCATTTATCCAGCTTTTAAACTTTGGCCCTTCTCAAATTTGTTGTCTGTTTTTTTTTTAATTTTGTGGAATTAAAAGATGATAACATGCATTTTATAGCTGGAAATTATTTTTCTTTTTTCTAAATATAGGCTAAAAAAGTTTCAAAATGTAGATGTTTATTAAAGTTTTTATTAGATCATGTTACATTTTTTAGTTTTCCACTAGAGAAAAATAGAGGAAGTGATTTCAATGGGTGGGGAAAAAAAAAAAAAAAACGACAGAAATATAAGAGGAAGTAACGCTCACCTTATGGGCTTCCCAATTGGCTCAGTGATAAAGAATCCACTTGCCAACGCAGGAGATGTGGGTTAGATCCCTTGGTGGGGAAGATCCATGGGGGAGGAAATGGCAACCGAGTCCAGTATTCTTGACTGGGAAATCCTATGAACGGAGGAGCCTGAAGAGCTACAGTACATGGGATCGCAAAGAGTCAGACCGGACTTAGCGACTGAATAACAACAACAACAGCAAGTAGGGTTGATATTCATGTGTGAGGATCTCCTTCAGGGAAAGAGATAAGATGTCAATGCACATAGTCCTTGCTTGAGGTCTCCTTTTCTGCAATTGCCTCTTGATCTTTCTGTATGCTCTATCACAAGAATTGATGTATGCGTTTTCTTGTTACCTTTCCATCTGTCTATTCACATAAATGTCATAGAAAGAAAAGTGACTATGTTTTCTAAATAACAATTTGAGTTTATAGTCTGAAAGCAAAAAGTAGTAGTTTCCCCTTATCTGTTATTACATTATTTTTCATCACTGGAAATGTAATTAAATCATGTTTCTTCTTTCACAGTCACTGTCACTGAATAACTTTCCTAACCTGAGTCTCAGAGGAATTTGGCAAAGCTGTATCTCTTTCTGTCTTTAAAACTGTATTCCTTTCTGTTTTCATCAGTCACTTATGACATAATAAATATTAAAAATGGCAGGTGATATATTTTAACTGCTACAGATAAAGTATTGTTTTGCTATAAATAAACAAGCTGTTTCTCTAGAGCTTAAATAGGAGTAAAATTTTGACACACTGTCTTCCCCCATCAAGCAGCTGTGGCAAGATGCCATTAGGGAGTTGTTAGATTTGCTAGAGGTTTCCATTATACCAGATATTAAATTAACTGTCATATGTGTTCTGGAGTATATGGAAGGTTGTAATCTTATGAGGATGTTTAAACATACTGACATTTTCACTGCTCTGAATATAAGAAGATGTAATTATTGACACTTGCCATAGGTTTTTACATGATGTGTTGACTAGCAGCAATTAACATGATTGTGAAGACATTTAACATACACAAATAATGTGATTTTTTTCAAGAAATAGTCCTGCCATATGACCCAGCAATCCCACTGCTGGGCATATACACCAAGGAAACCAGAATTGAAAGAGCCACGTGTACCCCAATGTTCATCGCTGCATTGTTTACAATAGCCAAGACATGGAAGCAACCTAGATGCCCATCAACTGACAAATGGATAAGAAAGCTGTGGTACATATACACAATGGAATATTACTCAGCATTAAAAAAAAAATTCATTTGAAGCAACTCTACTCAGATGGACGAAACTGGAGCCCATTATCCAGAGTGAAGTAAGCCAGAAGCAAAAACAACAATACAGTATATTAACACATCTATATGGAATTTAGAAAGACAGTAACGAGAACCCAACATGCGAGACAGCAAAAGGAACGCAGATGGTATAGAATAGACTCGTGGACTCTGTGGATGAGGGTAAGGGTGGGATGATATGGGAGAAGGGCATTGAAACAAGTTAATTATCATATGTCTAATCAATCGCCAGCCCAGGATTGATGCTCGGGGCTGGTGCAGCGAGATTTCCTGGGGGGGAGGGAGGAGGGAGGGGGGTTCTGGAGGGGAAGCATATGTAAACCCATGGTGATATCATGACATTGTATGGCAAAAACAATAAAAAAAAAAAAAGGAAAAAAAAAAAAAAGAAATGGATCTTAGTACAAGCATAAAGCACCTTGAATTATTCTGTCCCAATAAATTAATGGTGCAGTATAGGTTACAAATATCCATTGGAAGGACTGTTACTGAGGCTGAAGCTCCAATACTTTGGCCACCTGATTCAAAATGCCAACTCACTGGAAAAGACCCAGGCTGGGAAAGACTGAAGGCGATAGGAGAAGTGGGTGGCAGAAGAATAGCATCACTGATTCAATGGACATCAAATTTAGCAAACTCTGGGAGATAGCACAGGACAGAGGAGCTTGGCAAGCTACAATCTATGGGGCTGCAAAGAGTTGGGCACAGCTTGACAACTGAACAACAACAAATAGGTTAGAAAAACTACAAGGTTTGAAGTAGATGCTGTATGAGAGCAGATGCTGTTGGAATGAGAGCAGACCAGCTGTAGTGCCAGCCATAGTACACGTTCCCTGTAATATGTCCACATTTGACAGTGCTCACAAGCTGATAGTGGGATTCACAAGCCTTAGTCCCTAGCCTATTTTTCCCATGTAATAGGACTGTCTTTCTGCTTTTACTTTTACTTCTGAGCTCCCATTAACCTAATTTTCTTATATACTGTATATACTAAGACTGGATAACTGCCACTCGGCAAATACTTAGTAATTTATAGGTTGTGTCATCAGAAGGTGTGTGCTACTTTTTATATAGGATATCTTTTGCTTACTTTTTCTCCCATATTTTTCCAGAATTTCAAATATTTCTCTTAAAATCTAACTTGATATGATGGAGCTACTTGTCCTCTTGGTGGATTTCTGAATAATTTTCTTCTTAAATATACCATAAACATCACCCTGGCTCTTTTGTATTCCCATTATTTTATGAGAGAAAGCCTTGCAATTCTGAAGAGAAATCAGGAACTATATATCAATTTTTAATTCAAAAGTTATAATAACTGATCTGATATATAAATTTCATAAATGCATAGGAATGAAATGACTATTATCATTTTTGATTGAATATTCAAACATCCACAGATGTTTAAATATAACTCTAGAAATTTGCTTTACATAATCATTCATTCACTATTTGAGTCATTCATGCATACTTAAAATAACTTAATGATAACCAAATATTTGTCAATCTAGTCTAGTCTTTTGGGATATATCTATAAAATTTTTCTATAAAACTATAAAACATAAATGCATAAAGATTTCTTACCTTGAGGATTTTATATTTTAAAAGGAAATACCAAGTGAAAATATATTAAGTAAATTATGTGCTGTTATAAAAGTGTATAAGCTTATGAAAAAAATGAAGTGAAGTTTGGGAGTGCAAGTATGTGCATTGTGTAGCAGAGATAAGAAGTAGAGCAAAGTCTTGTTGTGTTCTTCTGTTTTAGCATCAGCAAGGAGGCCAATGTGAACAGAAAGGAGTGAAAAAGGAAAGAGTAAGAGGAGATCAAGTAGAGTGGAAAGGAGGCGGAAATGTTTTAGGTATTGTGGCCCATGTAAGCAGCTACAAAGATGGGAGTCTCTACTCTAGTGAAGGAACCGTTGTAAGGTGCCGAGTATAAGATTAACCTGTCTCACGGGTACTTTATGGGGATTATACTAGTGGCAGCATTGGGAATGGTTTGTGGATAAAAGGTAGAAGCTGGGAGAACTCTTTTGAATGTTCCAGGTATGAGATGATGGTGAGATGAGGCTGTAGCAGTGGAGACAAAGAAAAGATATATTTTGAGAACAAAGCCAAAATGATTTTGTGATAGATTGCACTTGAAATGTGAGAGGAATAGAACAAGAATGATTTATCTAGAGTTTTTTACCAATCATCTGGATCTCACCCAACATTTAAGAAATAATTAATTACATAATCTGCAAGGTAGTGAAAAATAATTTTATTTTTCTTGCAAAGCTTCAGATCAAATTGGAGGAAAGAAATATTTATAAAGAGTAATAAAAATTACATTTATGAGCACCAAATAAAGTTGAGGGATTGACTGTGAATACAATAAAACTTCCAAGGTCTTTGGATGTCAAGACCAGATCTTATTAAATTATCATTGTATTCCCAATCTTGGAATATATGATGCTCTCAACTAACTTTTGAAAGCAGAAGGTAAAAGATTAGACCTATTTCATGGATGAAATGTCAAATTTTTCTTTTTAAAATATAAGCAGAGCTTCAAAGCAGAAAGGAACACAATGAAAGGGGCATAATGAGGAACAACAGGAATATATTCAGTAAAACGGCTCAGTTCTCTCCAATAAATGCTTATTGATAATCAACTGTATGCCAGGCAAAATGAGGAAGAGGATTTGGGGGGGAAAAAAAAACTCGTACAAGGGAAAACACACACTTTGAAATATCCCTAAGCATCATAAAATATCACAAGTCATCACAAAGCAAGCACAATTAAGTTCAAGTTTGTACTTTTCTTTGGTTATTCAGGCTATGTACTGTTATATACATATGCATGACTATATTTATTTAAGACTGTATGCCCATATTTGTTAAGTAGTACACTGCTTTTGCATATAATTTGTTCTGGAAGGCAAGTAAAGAGCTTACTATGATAACTTCAGTAGACTTAAAGTTGTAGTTATTATATAGATAGTGGTCAACAAAGGAAACAATGAAGAACAACATCAAAGGAAAGCCAAAAATAAAAATGCTACTTATTCAGCAATATTTTTTCTGTATATTTTTCAATGTTGTATATTTTTTCTACTGAACTGGACTGTAACCTATGTGTTAAATTATAATCCTATCTGATTAAGTTTGAAATTTTGCTGGATTAAGTATTTAAAAATAATCTAATAATATAGTGTTACATGGCAATTATACCTCAGTATAAAAGGTGAGATTCAAAAAAAGAAAATTAAATCATTAGAAAGAATTCCTTCTATGATAAACTGAGCAGAAAATTTAAACAGTCAGCATGCAATATGACAGCATGAAACTTTAAAACACTGTTAATAGGCTGATATATATATATATATATATAAAAGAATTTAACTGAAAAAAAACACACAAGCAAATAAAAAAGAAAAAAAATCCAATTTTATTATGACTTTATCATGCAATGACAAATATATTGACTATTCATGTCAGTAAGATTTTTCCATGTTTTATTCATTTTTATAACATAAACTCTTAACATTACTTGCTGAAACACACACGCACACAGAGTGATGGTGAAGTTGCCAGGGCAGAAATGTTGGTCAGCAGGGACCATCCTCAGAGACTCTTAATGTCAGTGTACACTTCCCTTATGGGCACTCACAGAATATAACATAACGGAAAGTTTTAAAAAATATGCTTATGAAGTTTGGTGATTTCCTTGCAAAATGTTTGAAACACTCTACCCCAACCAAAGAATTTGTGCTAGCTCCAGTGTATATTTCAAACTTCTCTTTCAAAATTCTTTTTCATTGTAAATCCATGAAACAGAAAGCTAGGCAGTATTTTCTACATCATCTCTATGATGATATTCACATTTCCTAACTGAGGCTATAGATATTTGTAACTATATTGTTCTTAGGTATAGTTTGGACATTTGCATTCTAAAGATGGAGGGAATTGTTTTTTTGTTTTTTTTTTTTAGAAACAAATAAATATACCTAAATTTCTATTTAAAGGGTGCCCTGCTCAGCACAGCTAATCATGTAACTGACATTCTTGAAAAACTTTTCATAAGTGTTACTGTAAAATATTTGAGGAGAAGATAGGGATGGTGTCATATTGTGATTTATAATAAGAAACAGATATTTAGTCTCCAGCCCTGTTCCTGGCAAAGAGCTCCTAAAGCCTTGTGATTTTCTAAGTGTGAGAGACACATTAAGATGTTTTATGTTAATCAGGTAACTCTTGGATAAAACAGTTTAAAGATGGAGGCTGGATGTTAAGGGAACCAGCTATGTGACTAAGGGGTTGGAATTGTCAATCTTGCTTCTTTGATTTTGGGAAGGGGAGAAGTGCTGGAGGTTGAATAAGTCACCAATTACCAGTGAGTTAACAATGCCTATGTAGTTAGGCTTCCATAAAACTTCCCCAAAAGGAGTTTCAAAGAGCTTCCAGGGTGGGGAATTAGAATGCTTCCACATGCCCCAGTCATAACAGCCCCAAATTCTACCAGGACAAAAGCTCCTTTGTTCAAGACCTTGCCCAGTGTATCTCTTCATTTGATTGTTGATTCACATTCTTTAATCTCCTTTGTAATCAACCAGTAATTTAGTCAGTAAACAGATTTCCTGGTTCTATGAACTGGTCTAGTAAATTTATCGAACCTAAGGAACTAAAGAGTCTCTTGATGAAGCTGAAAGGGGAGAATGAAGAAGCTAATTTAAAACTAAGATTAAAAAAAAAAAAAAGATCATGGCATCTGGTACAATCACTTCATGGCAAATAGATGGGGGAAACAATGGAAACAGTGAGAGACTATTTTCTTGGGCTCAAAAATCACTATGGACAGTGACTCCAACCATGAAATTAAAAGATGCTTGCTCCTTGGAAGAAAAGCCATGACAAACATCCACAGCATTTTAAAAGACAGAGACATCACTTTGCTAACAAAAGTCCATCTATTCAAAGCTCTGATTTTTTTCAGTAGTCATGTATGGATGTGAGAGTTGGACCACAAAGAAGGGTGAGTGCCAAAGAACTGATGTTTTGAACTGTGGTGCTGGAGAAGGCTCTTGAGAGTCCCTTGAACAACAAGGTGATTAAACCAGTTAATCCTAAAAGAAATCAACCCTGAATATTCATTGGAAGGAATGATGCTGAAACCAAAGCTCCAATACTTTGGCCACCTGATGCAAAGAGCAGACTCATTGAAAAGGACCCTGATGATGAGAATAATTGTTGGCAGGAAGAGAAGGGGATGACAGATGACAAAGTAGTTAGATGTCATCCCCGACTCAATGGACATAAGTTGGAGCAAACTCTGGGGAATAGTGAAGGACAGGGAAGCCTGGCATGCTGCTGTAAATGAGGTTACAAAGAGTCAGACATGACTTAGTGGCTGAACAGCAACAACAAAGGAGTTGGGTGTGAGAACCTCTGATATTTAGTCAGTTGTCAGAAGCGGAGTTGACAATCTGGGGCTGCCTTTCTCACCTTCCAGATGATCGTTGGCTCAGTTTATCTCCATCACTTTATCATGACTTCATCTAACTCTGCCCGCAACCTGAATCTATGTGACCTTCTGGATTTGGGTACTATTTATTGTTTTCTTAAATGTTGCTTTTCAAAATGGCTTTGATTTGACTAGTTCCTTTTGTTTTCCTGTGACAGAACTTTCTGCATCAGGCTGAATCTTATATTTGGCCATTAAGATAGTTCTTTCATTACAGGGGAGAGTAAAGTTTGGGTGAGATGGGAGTGGAATTAAAAATTCTTAGGAATTTATGTGACCACACTCAGAAAATTGCCCTTTAAGATAATAATTTCTAGACATTTGAATTCTAAAGAGCAGTGAAGCAATCTTTGGTGTATTGATATAAATTTAACAACATTTACAAAAGAATAATATTAAAGCAGAGAAGTTGTCATCTAATATAATTTCCTTTAAAAAGAAAAAGTAAACCACAATAGAAAAATATTGTTCATGTATTTGTTCCTTAAATGTTTCCTGGGGATGAATTAAATGCCAGGAGGGCCCTTGGGCCGTTCACTGTTTGAGGGTCTCCTGCAGAGGTATAGGTCACCAGTTTGCTTTGGGACAGAAGCTCTGGAAGCAGCAGTCCGGAGAGGCATGGTGAGTGGGGTAAGTTCTCATGGAGGAGGTCACCATTACCCCCACTATAGAGCTGCTATGTGGGCAATACACAAATTGGAGAGCAATTATATCATAGAAGTTCGCACACTGTTGCAAAAGATCTAGGCTTCACAATAGACTTCCCAACCCCTTGGGGATATGACAAAGATACTGAGAATCCTCAGGGAATCTGACTTTGAAGGTCAGCTGGATTTGATTACAGAACTTCCACAGGACTGTGGAAACAGAGACTCCTAGAGGGCACCGAGGCACAGGAGAAAGGAGCAGTCACCCCATGAGAGACTGAGGCAGACATGCCTAAGAGTGTTTGGGAGTCTCTGGTGGAGGCATGAGTCTACGGTGACCAGCCTTAGGATCAGGGAACTGACAGAAGCAGTCCTGGAAGGTGCAGTTCCCTGGCATAAGTCCTTTTGGAGGAGGTTGCCAAGATTCTTAACATCTTTACAGTTCAATTCAGTCGCTCAGTCATGTTCGACTCCTTGTGACACCATGAACCCCAGCGCACCAGGCCTCCCTGTCCAACACCAGCTCCCAGAGTCTACCCAAACCCATGGCCATCGATTCGATGATGCAATCCAATCATCTTATCCTCTGTCATCCCCTTCTCCTCCTGCCCTCAATCTTTCCCAGCATCAGGGTATTCTCCAATGAGTCAACTCTTCGCATCAGGTTGCCAAAGTATTGGAATTTCAGCTTCAACATCAGTCCTTCCAGTGAACAACCAGGACTGATCTTTAGGATGGACTGGTTTGATCTACTTGCAGTCCAAGGGTCTCTCAAGAGTCTTATCCAACACCACTCTTCAAAAGCATCAATTCTTTGGTGCTCAGTTTTCTTTATAGTCCAATTCTCACATCTATACATGACCACTGGAAAAACAATAGCCTTGACTATACGGACCTTTGTTGAAAAAGTAATGTCTCTGCTTTTTAATATGCTGTCTAGGTTGGTCATAACTTTCCTTCCAAGGAGTAAGCGTCTTTTAATTTCATGGCTGCAATCACCATACACAGTGATTTTGGAGCCCAGAAAAATAAAGTCTGACACTGTTTCCACTGTTTCCCTATCTATCTGCCATGAAGTGATGGGACCAGATGCCATGATCTTAGTTTTCTGAATGTTGAGCTTTAAGCTAACTTTTTCACTCTCCTCTTTCACTTTCATCAAGAGGCTCTTTAGTTCCTCTTCACTTTCTGGCATAAGTGTGGTGTCATCTGCATATCTGAGGTTATTGATATTTCTCATGGAAATCTTGATTTTAACTTGTGCTTGCTCCATCCCAGCATTTGTCATGATGTACTCTGCATATATGTTTATAAGCAGTCTGACAGTTTACAGCCTTCATATACTCCTTTTCCTATTTGGAACCAGTCTGTTGGTCCACGTATGGTTTTAACTGTTGCTTTCCTGACCTGCATACAGGTTTCTCAAGAGGCAGGTCAGGTGGTCTGGTATACTCATTTCTTTCAGAATTTTCCACAGTTTATTGTGATCCACACAGTCAAGGCTTTGACTAGTCAATAAAGCAGTAATAGATGTTTTTCTGGAACTCTCTTGCTGTTTCAATGACCATTCGGATGTTGGCAATTTGATCTCTGGTTCCTCTGTCTTTTCTAAAACCAGCTTGAACATCTGGAAGTTCATGGTTCATGTATTGTTGAAGGCTGGTTTGGAGAATTTTAAGCATTACTTTACTAGCATGTGAGATGAGTGCAATTGTGCGGTAGTTTGAGCATTCTTTGGCATTGCTTTTCTTTGGGGTTGGGATGACAACTGACATTTTTCAGTCCTGTGGCCACTGCTGAGTTTTCCATATTTGCTGGCATATTGAGTATAGCACTTTCACAGTGTCATATTTCAAGATTTGAAATAGCTCAACTAGAATTTCATCACCTCCACTAGCTTTGTGTGTAGTGATGCTTCCTAAGGCCCACTTGACTTAACATTCTAGGATTTCTGGCTGTAGGTGAGTGATCCCACCACCGTGGTTATCTGGGTCATGAAGGTCTTTTTTGTAAAGTTCTTGTGTATATTCTTGCCACCTCTTCTTAATATCTTCTGTTTCTGTTAGGTCCCTACCATTTCTGTCCTTTATTGAGCCCATCCTTGCATGAAATGTTCCCTTGGTATCTGTAATTTTCTTGAAGAGATCTCTAGTCTTTTCCATTCTGTTGTTTTCTTCTATTTCTTTGCATTGATCACTGAGGAAGGCATTCATATCTCTCCTTGCTATTCTTTGGAACTCTGCATTCAAATGGGTATATCTTTCCTTTTCCTCCTTTGCTTTTCGCTTCCTGTCTTTTCACAGTTATTTGTAAGGCCTCCTTAGACAGTCATTTCACTTTTTTGCATTTCTTTTTCTTGGGGATGGTCTTAATTCCTGTCTCCTGTACAATGTCACGAACCTCCATCCATAGTTCATCAGGCATTCTGTCTATCAGATCTAGCCCTTTAAATCTGTTTCTCACTTCCACTGTATAGTCATAAGGGATTTGATTTAGGTCATACCTGACTGGTCTAGTGGTTTTCTCCACTTTCTCCAATTTCCCTCTGAATTTGGCAACAAAGAGTTCATGATCTGAGTCACAGTCAGCTCCCGGTCTTGTTTTTGCTGACTGTATAGAGCTTCTCCATTTTTAGCTGCAAAGAATACAAACAATCTGATTTTATTGTCGACCTTCTGGTGATGTCCATGTGTACAGTCTTCTCTTTTGTTGTTGGAAGAGGGTGTTTGCTATGACCAGTGCGTTCTCCTGGCAAAACTCTATTAGCCTTTGCCCTGCTTCATTCTGTACTCCAAGGCCAAATTTGCCTGTTACTCCAGGTGTTTCTTGACTTTCTACTTTTGCATTCCAGTCCCCAAAATGAAAAGGACCTCTTTTTGGGTGTTAGTTCTAGAAGGTCTTGTAGGTCTTTATAGAACTGTTCAACTTCAGCTTCTTCACCGTTACTGGTTGGGGCATAGACTTGAATTACCATGATATTGAATGGTTAGCCTTGAAAATGAACAGAGATCATTCTGTTGTTTCAACATCTTTTGGCCTCAGCTTAGCTACAGGGAGGAAATACAGCCCTACCCATCAATAGAACATTGAAGAAAAGGTTTGCTGAGCATGGTCTTGCCCATAAAACAAGACCCAGTTTTCCCCACAGGCACCCTCCCATTATTAAGCTTCTACAAGCTTCTTGTTCTCATCCATCAGAAAACAGATAGAATGAAAGCCACAATCACAGAAAACTAACCAAACTAATCACATGGATCACAGCCTTGTCTAACTCAGTGAAACTGTGAGCCATGCCATGTAGGGTCGCCCCAGGTGGACAGGTCATGGTGGAGAGTTCTGACAAAATGTGGTCCACTGCAGAAGGGAGTGGCAAACCTCTTCAGCAGTCTAGCTTTGAGAACCACATGAACAGTCCTTTGAAGTAAATAAATGTAATTTTACTAAATATTAAATTGTTCTTTTAGTCTTTCTGATTTTAAAAAACCATTGCCATGGAATAAGCTTTACAGATTTGCAATTATGATTCATTTTTAAATCAATTTCTTGAATTGGGTGAATTTAGATGTCAGTAAATAACACTTTTGAGAAAGCATGCTTTTATTTAAATTGATCTCTTATGTGAAAGTGGACCAGACACATGGAATTCCATTAAACAATCAAGGTGTTTTATGGACAGCTTTCCACCTAATTAAACTGATAAGAGCAGATACTACATTTGATCTGAGCCAAAAGGCTAAGGCATCATTTCACAAGATGGTGAAGTAGAAGGATTTGCACTCATCTTCTGTGAGAACTCCTAAATTACAACTTGCTGCTGAACAAACATTGACTAGAGATTGTTGGATCCCACCAAAAAAAGATACCCTATGTCCAAGGGCAAAGGAGAAGCCCCAGAAAGATGGTAGGAGAGGTAAAATTGTGTTTAGAATCAAACCCCACACCTGCCAGAGATGTTCAGAGGGCTAACAAAAAGCTTGTGCATACAGGAGACCCCACAGAGACTGAGCCAGGCATGCCTTTGAGTGTTTCAGTGTCTCCTGTGGAAGTATGAGTCAGCAGTGGCCTGTCTCAGGGGAAGGGGCTCTGGGTGTCCCGGACCTGTGCGTAGCATAAGCCCTCTTGGAGGGGTCACCAATCACCCCACCATAGTGCTACCAGAACTTACAAAGACTGTGGAAGCAGGCTGTAGGAGGGAACAAGCAAAACCCTGTGCACACCAAGACCCAGAAGAAAGGAGCAGTGACCCCACAAGAGACTGGCTCAGTCTCGCCTGTGAGTGTCCAGAGTCTCTGGAGGAGGCGTGGGTTGGCGGTGGCCTGCTGCAGGGTCAGGGGCACTGAGTGTGGCAGCGCGTGCACAAGACGTTTCGAAGGAGGTCTTCATTATTCATCACCTCCACCAGAGTTTGGTCTCAGGTCAAACAACAGCGAGGGGACACAGCCCCACCCAGCAACAGAAAATTGGATTAAAGATTTACTGAGCATGGCCATGCCCATCAGAACAAGACCCAGTTTCCTCCACAGTCTCTCCTATCAGGAAGCTTCCATAAGCCTCTTATCCTTATCCCTTAGAAGGCAGACAGAAAGAAAATCACAGTCATAGGAAACTAATCAATCTGATCACATGGACCACAGTCTTGTCTAACTCAATGACACTATGAGCCATGCCATGTAAGGTCACCCAAGATGGATGGGAGATGGTGGAGAGTTCTG
The DNA here is from genome assembly GCA_007570785.1 of Antilocapra americana. Lineage (NCBI taxonomy): Eukaryota > Metazoa > Chordata > Mammalia > Artiodactyla > Antilocapridae > Antilocapra > Antilocapra americana. Next base: position 601,409 of record ML660211.1, on the reverse strand, counting down.
ACAAAATGTGATTCACTGGAAAAAGGAATGGCATATAACTTCACTATTCTTGTCTTGAGAACTCCGTGAACAATGTGAAAAGGCAAAAAGATAGGACAATGAAAGATGAACTCCCCAGGTCGATAGGTGCCCAATATGCTCCTGGAGAAGAGTGGAGAAATAACCCCAGAAAGAATGAAGAGATGCAGCCAAAGAAAAAATAGTGTCCAATAGTGGACGTGACTGGTGATGGAAGTAAAGTCCGATGCTGACAAGAACAATATTCCATAGGAACCTGGAATGTTAGGTCCATGAATCACAGTGAACTGAAAGTGGTCAAACAGGAGATGGCAAGAGTGAACATTGATATTTTAGGGATCAGTGAACTTAAATGGACTGAAATGGGCAAATTTAACTCAGATGACCATTATATCTACTACTGTGGGCAAGAATCCCTTAGAATAAATGGAGTAACCTTCATAGTTAAAAAAAGAGACTGAAATGTAGTACTTGGATGCAATCTCAAAAACGACAGGATGATCTCTGTTCTTTTTCAAGGCAAACCAATCAATATCACTGTAATCCAAGTCTATGCCCTAAACAGTAATGTGGAAGAAGCTGAGGTTGAATGGTTCTGTGAAGACTACAAAACCTTCTAGAACTAATACCTAAAAAAAAGACATCCTTTTCATTATAGGGGACTGGAATGCAAAAGAAGGAAGTCAAGAGATACCTGGTAACAGGCAAATTTGGCCTTGGAGTACAAAATAAAACAGCGCAAAGGCTAACAGAGCTTTGCCAAATGCACTGGTCATAGCAAACACTCTCTTCCAACAACACAGGAGAAGACTGAACATGGACATCACCAGATGGTCAACACTGAAATCAGATCGGTTATATTCTTTGCAGCCAAAGATAGAGAAGCTCTATACAGTCTGCGAAAACAAGATCAGAAGTTGACTGTGACTCAGATCATGAACCCCTTATTGCCAAATTCAGACTTAAATGGAAGAAAGTAGGGAATACCACTAGACCATTCAGGTATGACCTAAATCAAATCCATTACAATTATACTGTGGAAGTGACAAATAGATTCAAGAGATTAGATCTGATAGATAGAGTTGCCTGAAGAACTATGGATGGTGGTTCATGGCATTATACTGGAAACAGTGATCAAGACCATCCGCAAGAAAAAAAAAAATGTATAAACCCAAAATGACTGTCTGAGGAGGGCGTATAAATAGCTGAGAAAAGAAGAGAAGCTAAAGGCAAAGGAGAAAAGGAAAGATATACCCATTTGAATGCAGAGTTCCAAAGAATAGCAAGGAGAGATAAGAATGCCTTCCTCAGTGATCAGTGCAAAGAAATAGAGGAAAAAATAGAATGGGACAGACTAGAGATCACTTGAAGAAAATTAGAGATACCAAGGGAACATTTCATGCAAAGATGGGCTCAATAAAGGACAGAAATGGTAGAGACCTAACAGAAAAAAAAAAAAAAGATATTAAGGAGAAGAGGCAAGAATACACAGAAGAACTATTTAAAAACAATTTTATGACCTAGATAATCATGATGGTGTGATCACTTACCCAGAGCCAAATATCCTGGAATGTGAAGTCAAGTGGACGTTAGGAAGCATTACTACAAACAAAGCTAATGGAGGTGATGGAATTTCAATTGAGCTATTTCAAATCCTGAAAGGTAAAGCTGCAAAAGTGCTGCACTCAATATGCCAGCAGATTTGGAAAACTCAGCGATGGCCACAAGATCGGAAAAGATCAGTTTTCATTTCAATCCTAGAGAAAGGCAATGCCAAAGAATGTGCAAACTACCACACAATTGCACTCATCTTACATGCTAGCAAAGTAATGCTCAAAATTATCCAAACCAGAGTTCAATATTATGTGAACCATGAACTTCCCATTTTCAAGCTGGATTTAGAAAAGGCAGAGGAACCAGAGACCAAGTTGCCAACATCTGTTGACTCATAGAAAAAAAGCAAGAGAGTTCCAGAAAATCATCTACTTCTGCTGTATTGACTAGCCAAAACATTTTCCTCTGTGGATCACGACCAACTGTGGAAAATTCTTCAAGAGATGGGAATACCAGACCACCTCTCCTGCCTCATGAGAAATCTGTATGTAAGTTAAGAAGCAACAGTTATAACTGGACACGGAACAACAGATACTGGTTCCAAAGAGAGAAAAGCATACATCAAGGCTATATATGTCACCCTGGTTATTTAACTTATATGCAGAATACATCATGAGAAATGCTGGGCTGGATGAAGCACAAGCTGGAATCAAGATTTCTGGGAGAAACATCAATAACCTCAGATATGCAGATGACACCACCCTTATATCAGAAAGTGAAGAACTATAGAGCCTCTCAATGAATGTGAAAGAAGAGAGTGCAAAACTGGCCTAATACTTAACATACAGAAAACTAAGATCATGGCTTCCGATCCCATCACGTCATGCCAAATTGATGGGGAAACAATGAAAACAGTGAGAGACTATTTTCTTGGGTTCCATAATCACTGAAGATGGTAAGTGCAGCCATGATATTAAAAGACACTTGCTCCTTGAAAGAAAAGCTATGACCAAATTAGACAACATGTTATAAAGTGGAAACATTGCTTTGCTGACAAAGGTCCATCTAGTCAAAGCTATGATTTTTTCAGTAGTCATGTATGAATGTGATGGTTGGACTATAAAGAAAGCTGAGCACCAAAGAATTGTTGCTTTTGAACTGTGGTATTGGAGAAGACTCTTGAGAGTCCCTTGGATTGCAAGGAGATCAAACCAGTCCATCCTAACGGAAATCAGTCTGAATATTCATTGGAAGGGCTGATGCTGAAGCTGAAACTCCAGTACTTTGGCCACCTGATGTGAAGAACTGACTCATTGGAAAAGACCCTGATGCTGGGAACAATTGAAGGCAGGAGGAGAAGGGGACAACAGAGGATGAGATAGTTGGATGGCATCACAGACTCGATGGACATGAGTTTGAACAAGTTCCTGGAGTTGGTGATGGACATGGAAGTCTGGCGTGCTGCAGTCCATGGAGTTGCAAAGAGTCAGACATGATTAAGCAACTGAACTGAACTGAACTTCCAGCTAATTATCCTACCCCTCTTGCTTTCAAAGTTGAAAAAACAGCCAAAGGTTAAGAAATAGAAGACAAGCAATTAAAATAGGAAAATTTTGTTATCTGGAAAAGATGATGAATCTTTAGAGTAGTACTGAAGGAATATATATAAAATATGTGTATTAAAAATAAAAGTTTGTTCATGCTCTAATTAAACAACATACAAAAGATACAATATACCAACCACATATTTAAGAATATTAAGATTAATGATATATCTTCAATATAAGCTCAAGTTATTTAAATATGTTTAAAAATGCATATATCTTGCAAGAAAAAAAACCTACCAATTTTCATTTACACTCTTCAGAAAAAACCAATTGTTTTACAGGAAGAGCATCTAGTCCCAGAGAAAGTACTGAATATAGATCTCACAATGAAAACCTAAAATTAGATATACTTTCTTAAGAGGAAAAAAAAAAGTAAAGCTGATTTATTCTTGCATTTCCCTGTTTAAAGACACTACATCATGGCAGTTTATTTGTAGTTTCTCATAAGGTTTTAGGGAGATTTAAAATGCCATTGTCAAAGAAAAACAACTAGCATTTATTAAGGGCTCTGTGTGTTGAAAGAGTACAAGGCTAAACCCAGTGGCAAAGATAAAGATGATAACACTAGGGCTCTTTGTTCACCACATAATGTGGTAGAAACATTAAAAAATTTTAAAAATCACAATTGAGGGCAGTGGGTGCTGGACATAATAATATACTCTCTGAACAGAGAAACTGAAAATACTACTTTTTTCCCTATGAAGTAGCAGAATCCTTCAAAGAGTATGTGCATTTTGTGTTGTGATTTGAAGGAGCAGAATTTGTTATAGAATAGGGAGCTGCTATCAGAGTGAACAGGCTAGAAAGAGAGAACTACAAATTCCTCTAAAAGAAGTCATGGAAAGAGATTTAGTGGAGTGCTTTGTGTGTTAATGACTGAAGAATTAAGAGTCATGTCAGAGCATTGGTCTGCAAAGCTGTCCTGTGATTTAAATAGTCTAAGTGACCATGCAAATCAAGAAAAAAAAAGCTGAAAATAGTGCCTAGAGATTTGTTTTTCTTTTCTCCCCTTATTATTTTTTAATCTGAAGGCAAGAGAAGAGCCAGTAAAGTAGGCTTATAATTAATAATTGCAGATACAAGAGCAGTGCATTATTAGGCAAAACAATTGAGAAAAATTTCCTAGAATAACAGTGTGAAAGAAAAAAAAAAACATGCAGAATGTGGTCAGAGGAGTGACATATTTCAGAAGGTTTAACAAAAGGATGACTGATAACAGATCAGAGAAATTAGCAATGAAGTTCGGTACCGAAGAACTTTAAGAAAATACGGTCTTGTTTGGATGAGTATCAGACTTTAGGTATTTAGGTATAAACTTTAACAGAGGGAAAAAATACTGTGAAAATAAAGACTACTTCCAATTTGAGTTTTTATGCAATTTTCTCTTCTTCACCAGAAGAGTAATTTGGATAATAGAAAAGCTCTTCAGATTTCTTCCTTTAATTTAGTATCTCCTTATTTCTGCATCACTTAATAGGGTTTTTCTCACCTTGTGTCATGGGTGATTTATGTTGGCCAGTGGAGGTCAATCATTCAGACACTGAATTGTTGATCTCTGAATTGTGGAGCACTTCATTTTACAGCTTGTTTTCACACTTTTAACTGACTTTCATCTGAGCTATTTCTTAAGTGGGAACCAGTGGATGGAAACCAGTCCAAATCTATGCAATCTTTTTCTCGTATTGAACCTATGAGCGCTTGAGACTTTAAATGATTCCAAACAAAAACCTGACATACACTAAGGCTGCCTGCAACTGTCTCTGAGGTCCAGAGATAAACACAAAATTTGTCTTTCTGTATATAATGAACACTTTAAAAGTGCAATTATCATGTTAAAAAAAAGATCCTGGGTTTCCCAGGTGGTGCTTGATAAAGAACCTGCTTGCCAATGCAGGAGACACAAATGATGCAGGTTTGATTTCTGGGTTGGGAAGATACCCTGGAGGAGGGTATGGTAGCCCACTCACTCCACTATTCACACCTAGGAAATCCCATGGAAGAGGAGCCTGGGGGGGCTACAGTCCATAAGGTCACAAAGAGTTGGACAGAGCTGAAGCAGCTTAGCATGCAGATTGATTAGAACATTCTTCATTTCTTTTTTCTGGATAGTATAAATGCCAAATTTTAGAATAATATTCTGGCAGCCTCTAGAAAAATAGAATTTCCTTCTTGTTTATTTTAATTGACTGGCAGCAAAGAGACTATTATGCCATTAGAAGTGCTCTAAATAGCAGATGGTTACCATTATAACAGATATTTGAAAGAACAACCAAGATGACAACGCCCTTGAGATCTGAAAGTCAAAATGACAAACAGGAAAAAGGCTAGTGAAAGCTAAATATTTCAGTTCAGAGAACAGAGAGGAAGAATAATTAATATCTTAGAAGACACCTTTTCTAAACTTAAGGTACCTAATTTAAGTTTTTTCTTTTTTATTAAACTGAAGATGTTAAAATTAAAGGGAACCACATGATCTCTTATTCAGTCCTCCTCTTCCTTACACTTCTGTGGCACCACTGTATTTCTCTGAGAACTCTATCTTCTCTCTAATATTATATTATCTTGGCTAGTTATACAATAATTTCCCAGTGTTTTTTCTCTGGCTCCCTTAAATGTGAGCATGAGTCTAAAGAGAGAGCAGGCCAAGAATACAGATGCTGATGCCAAAGTGCCTGACTGTTCCTGCTTTGCTACATATTAGCTGTGTGACCTGGAATAAATGACTTAAACTCTCAGGATTTCCAACTTCTCTTTCACTTTCCTCTGTATCTCTGCTTCTATCACTCTGACTTAGAGTGTATCAACTGCATTATTAATAAAAATGATAAAAATCAAAATAAGCACAGTGCACAATTTCTACAATTGAGTGATTTATTAGGTAGCATCTTATTTGGGTGGCTCTCTTGGAAATTCCACCTCTCTTGTAACCTTTACAATTACCCTTATATGTCTTGTCCCAACATTTGCTCATTAATCACCTTTTATACTTTCAGATCTCCTGGAGTATTTCCTCCCTGGTATCTGGCTAAAACCTTAGTTGCTACATCTGCTCTTCAACCAGCTTTTTATATGCTATTAGTACTCACAGTCATATGACCTGATAATTGGAATTAATTTTTACATGTCACCTATCTCAGTGACCAAACTTTTCTGAAGTTAGTCATCCAAGTAGCTTGGATATACAATCTTTGATTTTTTTTTCACTTGAAATATAAGTATTAAGTATTTGCCAAGTGCCTGGAGAATTCCATGAGCAGAGGAGCCTGGTGGGCTGTAGCCCTCGGGGTCACAAAGAGTTGGACACAACTGAGTGACTATCACTTTCACTGAGCTTTCTGAAAATGGGGCAGCAACAATGAAACAAATCAGGTAGAGTCTCTCATGCAGATTATACTCTAGCAATGAAGAAAAGCATGTGAATATGGCTAATACCATAATGGTGATATTGCAGGATGATGAAAGAGGATAAACAGGAATTTTGTATTCTGGGAAATAGGGTGTGATGGTGAATTTTATGTGTCAGCCTGAGCCATGGTACTCAGATACTGGATCAAATATTACTCTAGATGTTTTGTTGAATGTTTTTCTGTTGTTTTTGTGGAATTAACATTTAAATCAGTAGATATTGAGGAAAGCAGATTGCCCTCCATAATGTGGTTGGCCTCATTTAATCAGTGAAAGATCTTAAAATAATCGACCTTCCTGAAGATGACAATTCAGCCATTACGCTACAAAAGGACCTGAACAAGTCTTCCCTGCATCTTTAGCCTGCAGGCCTAAAATTCATCATCATGCAGATTTTGGACTTGGATCTGCATAATTTCATGAGCCAGTTCCTTAAAATCATTCTTTGTCTTCCTCTACCCCTCTGATTGCCTGACTCTCTCATTTCTGCCTCTCACTGTCTCCTCATATACATGCATGTGTGCTCAGTCATAGCCAACTCTTTGTGATCCTAGGGACTGCAGGCCAGCAGCCTCCTCTGTCCATGGTATTTTTATAGGTAAGAATACTTCAGTGGCTTGCCATTTACTCCTCCAAGGGATCTTCCTGACCCAGGGGTCAAACCCACATCTCTAGTTGAGAAGTGCAGGCTTCTCACTGCAGTGGCATCTCCTGTTTTGGAGCATGGGCTTCAGGGCAAGAAGGTTTCACTAGTTGTGGAACATGGGCTTAGGTGTCCCATGGCATGTGGATTCTTCCTGGATCAGGTCAAACCTGTGTCTGGATTGGCATTGGCAGTGTCCAACAGGTTGGACACTGAGCCACCAGGGAAACCCAGTAAACGGTATTTTTTATCACGAGATATTAATTGACCAATATTCTTCACAAACCAACAAATAAAAATAAGATATTAGCATCATTTTCAAATTTGTATTTTAAGTTAGACTAAGTATGGCAAACTGTTGCTATAGAAAGTGAAAAAATAAATATATATTATTTATTCTAACTTTAACTTCTTTCCAGTCTTTCATCTTCTGATTTGTTATTTACAGTGTTGATTTTAAAATATAAGGGAACACATGTATACTCATGACAGATTCATGTCAATGTATGTCAAAACCAACATGATGATGTAAAGAAAAAAAATTAATTAATAAAAAATAAAATATAAAGGTTAATGGCTATTATATTCTGTTCTTTTTTCAGACGTCTTGTTTCTGTTCCTTCCTAAACATGTTTGATGCTAAACAAAATCGTTTTTAATGTATTCATTCTGCTTTGTTTTGAATAATATCCTGTCCTGAGAACTGATCTTCATATAAAATTTTACTAATTTTTTGAATCTGCTTCGTTTTCTGAATTCTGGTATGATTCAAACATCTGTATTTTCCCATCATACCTGGAAGATCATTTGGATATTTATGACATACTGCTTCATTATTTTTATCAGATTTTTGTTAGAATTACCCTTTTGTCATCTGTAGATCAGTAGAGTGTGGCTGCAGAAATTCTGAGGCCGGATTTTCCACATGTCAGTGACACATTATTATTTACTCTTACATAAACTCACATTTGATTTCATCTTTATGATTGAATTCATTGCCTTCACTTGGATCATTCTTTTCCCCTTTCTGATAAAAGTAAGGCATTCAGTAAAACACAATCTTTAAGTAAATGCTTTTTTTTCCCCTCTTAGACACACGAGTATTTTCTTTCATTTTTATTTATTCTATAGAAATACCACTTACTCATGATAAATCTTATTTATTGGTTTATATAATTAGTTGACCAGTAAACATTCTCATGTGTTCATCCTACTCCATTCTATGTCCTGTGCTCTCCTCAAGCCAAATATCAATTACTGTATCAGTTGCTTTAATTTTTAGTTTGATGCTTATCATGAGGCTTTCAGTGCAGTTTAAACTCTTGAATTTCTCATACACTTTTTCCCTAGGATGTTAGTCTGATGCCTTTAATACTCTGTATTTTTTAGAAGATAGCTAATGTTACTTATAATCCTTTTCGTATTTTGATGAACTCGCCTTTCTTGGTTTGAATGAGGATGCTTGTGAGGTTTCTATTAGTATTCTCTGCCGTTAATGTCCTTTTCTCTACTTTCGTTTTTAATGTCTTCAGACAGATGTCTATTATTGGTTCATTTGTGATTATTTCTCAATTTAGAAAAAAAAAATAGCTTTTGCTCAAAACTTTGTCCTTGAATCAAAATTACTCTGCATGTATGTCGCTTACCATCAGTCTACATAGCCTGCAGAACTGTTAGTGGTCAGAGACAGCGTCACCAGCTCTCAGCCTGGGACCGTCATTAGAGCACCAGACGCGCTGTATTATCACAGTTTGACACTGAGGCAACTCTCCATCCTTCTATGTATTTCTTATTGCTGCTGTGTTTTGTAGGGTACAAAAGAGGGAAATAAGTAAGACTTTATTCCGCTGTCTTTAAACAAAAAGTCTGCTTCATAAAGTACTCAAACTAAATGGACCCTTTATAGCATCCATTTAGTTTGAAACACTGTTTTACAGATTGGAAAATGGAGTCCCAGGACTCAGTGGTAGGGCTGGAACTAGAAGGCAAGGCTCCTGACTTTGAATCCATGCTCATATCACTTTACCTGACTGTCTTTCTGTAGAACGAACACATCTGTCCACAGCGGACATTCTGGTTGCGTTCACAGGCTGAAAAGTTTCTGTTCTACAGTCATCTCAGTGTCATCGCTATGGCTCCTCTTCTTTTAGATTCTGAGCCACATTTGAACTTCCTACCTTTCTCTGATTTTACTGGGGGAATCTGATTGTTTCGGATAGAAAGCGGGAGGTGCAGGTGGAATCACAAGCAGTATGCTGTTTAGTTTTTCTTGGCTGGAAAAAAGCTTTTAGGCAGAAGTAGTAATAAATGAATCAACAGGATTCACATTCAGTATACATTTTATTTGTGAAGCTAGAAGATCAGTGATAGTTTTTGAATCTGTAGTCTAAGTGGAATAAATAACCGATTATTTATTTATATATTTTTGGATATCATTGTGTCAGAACTGATGTACCAGGCCCATCTGTAATGTCTCCTTTGGCATCATAGGGCTCTGACCTTCAGTGATGCAGATATTTATGATTTTTAATCATCCACATCCATCAGGGCAAAAAGAATCACATCTGAGAGGAAGGAGCCTGTGCCCTAAGACCAGAGGTTAAAGCCTTATTTTCACCAATTTTTCAACTGTAAGTGCTTTTAAGTCTAACAAAGTAGACTTTAGCTACTTGTTCTAATTTGAAAGTCCTGACTGAATCTTTGCAAGGCCCCATCAACCTTGATCAGGACTCTAGCCTCACCTGCCTGACTACCTGGATCTCAGTCCTGGCATTCTCTCTGGGTTGCACTTGCCCAGGATTTGATTTATTGACTGGTTAAAATGCTACTGTTTCTGAGTCCTTCTCTACAAGATGCATTACTCTGCTGGTCTTCTTAAATCTGTTTCAGTCCAAAGAACATGATGTGTTTCCAAAAGAATACACCCAGTCTATTTTTAGAATTTTACATTCCTTTGGATTTTTTTTTGATATTTATCTTTTCAAAGTTCTATCTAAACATGTTATTTATGAATACAACAACTACTTAAACTTTGGGGTTTTAATTTCAATTGAATTAATGATGGCTAATATCCCCTTTCCCCTAAATGAGTCTATAAACATAGTAGAATGTGAGTTCTCAAAAATTTGAATTTCACTTTTTAAATCTGTCTACTTCTTACAAGTCTTTTATGATTAAGTTCAAGCATAAACATTTCCAGAATTATTGTTCTGACTCCTTCAGGCTACCCTTTGTAATTCAACAATTCCCATTCATAGCTTTATTTGTGTCTTTAGTAATTTTATAATAATCATATGCTTATTTCATTTCTTTCACATTGCTGTACATTCCTGAAAAACTTATTCATCTTGATTTTCCAGACACTTAGCATAATGTCTAGTATAGAAAGCATTCAATAAGCGTTTGATGGACAAATGAATAAGTCATATGAATTGAGTTTTCAGCTGTACCATTTCTATAGCCAAAAGAGGCTGAATTAGGTGATTGGTAATGTCCCTTTCAAATCTGAAATTCCCTTTTTTATTTTTCAGAAGTTTGAAGTACAGAAAAAAATTGAGAAATTTAGAATACTAGAGTCATGTACATTGAGTAAGTTATCTAGACACAAATCTTTATTTTGTAAGCCAGAAAGAGAATTTCACTTGCAGAGAATACAGAGTTGACATGTTACAGGATTAGCATTACATTCTAGTTCTTACAATAATTGTGATGTATTTCTTTCAGTGACATATAGCAATTTTGAGGAAATAAGAAAATATTTAACAGATAGAAAAAATATATAATGACATTAATAAAGTATAAATAAGAGCACTAGGTATTAAGGAAACTAATTATGAGAGATTATGGATAAAGTGGGATAAACATTAGACACATAAATTTGATAGAGTTTAGATACTAAAGAGGATGCAGACAGATGCTATTAATGTATTTGTGAGCATGTTCGCCTTGTTTAGGTACTTTAAGAGGCAAGTTGTAGTCAAAAGTGTCGTTCATTCGCGTAGTTGTGTCTGACTCTGTGACCCATGGACTGCAGAACTCTAGGCTTCTCTGTCCCTCACTCTCTCTCAGAGTTTGCTCAGACTCATGTCGATTGAGTCAGTGATGCCATCCAGCCATCTCCTCTGTTTCCAGACCATTGGTCATCACTATTCTGACATTTATGGTTCTCTTGTTAATACTATTTCCTTTTCAAAGCTAATGTCTTTTAATGGTCTCCCATATTTTCTAACTATGTTTGTCTCTCTATGCTTACTTTCTTTTGATGGTGTTCTCTCTGTTCATAGATTTTTAAGTTTATATATATTTCTCTGTTTTTATATTTCTTTAAGATTTTGAAAAGTTTCATAAAAACTATCCACAGTGCATTCATAGCATTTAGAGAAAACTGCAGTTTAATGGAAAGTCTCAAGTTTTAGAAGTGATCTGTGTAAGTCTACAGTCTTCTTTATATGTAAAGCCTCACTGGAAATTTTAGCTAATCAATAGTAAGATTGAATTTATTTTATTGGTAAACAATTTTCTGAGCTAATGCTACTTATTTGACAAAATAATGGCTTGATCATTTAGCCTAGATTCTAGTCCCAATAGTGGGAGCACTGATATATCAGTTTTTTCTGATATAGGCATTGTTGAGATTATTTTATTTATAAATCCTGTTTCTTTTTTGTATTTTATTGAAATATAGTAGATTTACACAGTTGTGTTAATTTCTGCATAGCAAAGAGATTCAGTATACATGGATATATTCTTTTTCATATTCTGTTCCACTTAACCTAGTTTCATTTCTAAGGCACAATTAGTTCTTGAAAATATTTAATATTTAATAATTGTCTGCTTATTCTATGTCCTTAAGGTATGCATAGATTTCCTAAGTACCAATGTTTTGTAACTATTTTTACTTCCATTATGTAATCACAATATATTTGATTGTGTTTGCAGATAAGATAAACATTTAAAAGAAAATATATGAGTAACTGAAAAATTTTAACATGCTTCTGATTTCAAACTTACTTGCTATTTCTTTTTTTCCTTGCTATTTCTAACTGCAAAATGTTTTACTAAGACTCTACTTTCATATTTATATTAAATTGTACCTCCTCCTGTTCATGGTTGAATTTTGTCTTCCTAAGGCAGATAATCTTGCCCTTGAGATATTAGGGTCACTCTCTGGCATTCTGTGAAAGAGTTCCCTTCTGTTCAAACAATGCAGGCAAAATCCCATGTGGACATTCATTTGTGGGAAAAAAATATATATATCCTCACAGTTATAATTTGATTTTTTTCAAGCACGTTCTCTTGTTACAGCTAAAGTGAGGACCAATACATCCCTTATCCTTGTACAGGTGGCACAGTGGTAAAGAATCCATCCACCTGCTTATGCAGGAGACGTAAGAGACACGGGTTCAATCCCTGGGTCAGGTAGATCCCCTTGAGAAGAGAATGGCTACCCACTCCATTCTTGTCTGGAGAATCTCATGGACAGACGAGTCTGGTTAACTACATTCCATAAAGTTGCAAAGAATTGGACATGACTGAAGCGACTTAGTATGTACAAGGAAAAAATACAGTATTTTTATGGGATCTACAGCCAGAAAATTACCTTTTAATAATGCTAAGTGAATATTAGAGACTATCGGACGTTCTCATTTTCTGACTTAGCCACTGAAAATATACTTGTGTATACTTAAAAATATACTTTATGTTCTTTGATAACTTCTGCACATTTTCTCCATTGATTTTTCAAAATAAACTGGTCTTGCTTGGGTTTTTGATATTATTGTTTCTTAAATGACCAAACTCTGCAAAACTAGGTGAAATCAGCATTTTAAAAATTTCCATGGATCATTACCTGTGTTTCTAGACAAAAAGATTATTGGAAAATATATTCCCTTGTCACAATAAATATCCCAGTTATTATGCTTACAGAAAAAATGTGTAATTGGTCAATGCAGTAGGAGAATTTTGTGTTTTTCAAAACTGCAAATACTTATTGTGCACATATATACCAAGAAATATTCTAGATTTGCACATACCAATGTGGTAGTCACAGATGCATATAACTATGTTAAATTTAAGCCAATCAAATTGAATAAAGTTCAATAGTCTGCCCAGTTTTTGTAGTCACATTTCAAGCATTCAGTAACTACATGTAGTTAGTGGGTACCGTATTGAACAATACAGAACATTCCTAACATGGCATAGAATTTCATTGGACCCCACCGTATATCTTGACACTGAAAGTAATTACTTTTAAAAGTTTACTTTTTGATGAGCTCACTGAACAGAAGAGAATAGACACAGCTACAAAGAACTACAGTAGACTATGAATATTTTGATAGGCAGTGTTGCCTATTTTTCATATATACCAGCTAATTATTGAATTAGTTCTAATAAGGACTTTCTGTTTATCTTGTTTTATACTTGCTGCATGGTAAATTATTATTTTCAGAGATATTATAGACAGTGATACTGTCTGTAGTGTAGCTATATATACTACCCCATAAAATTAGAAATAGATAGAATTCAATTTTAGAAATAGAAATATCTCATAGAATACATCTGTGATATTATTCTATTAAGTATCTCACTTCTAAAATTCTAATAAGAATTTCAAGTTCAAATAGATTTTCTTTCTTTAATCTCATAGATTGTTTAAAATTATAGCAAATTTTAGCTTACTTCCTATTTGCACTAAGACATTTTCTACTTTATTTTTATCCTAGTGGTTATAATTACCTTAATTTCATATCTTTTCTTAAATAACTAATAAAATATTTATACCCTCTCACAAAGATGATCCCAATACTTTTTCTTACACCTTTTTAAAATGTAAGAAATTTTATCAGAGCTCTTATTTCTAACTATTCTTTCTTCTGCTCTGAAACTTTCTCCTTAATTGCATTGCTAGATATTTGTTCCTGCCCACAAACTCAGTGTTCCTTCCAGTACTAATTGTGGACCTGCAAATCTGATATGTAGGTTTGTTTCCGCAAGCCTCATACAGAATGGGAAGGTGCTATAGATAGTGAGAGGGGTCTGGTCTTCCGAGTGCGTATCATGGGAAGCAGCCCACAAATGTGTCCTCCGCCCAGTCAGCTCAGAAGCCCTAGTCTTCACTGAAACCCCTGGTGTCCTCAGTTTTACTCTTTAATTTCTTTGGAAAATTTGGGGCCCGTTCCTCTGATTCCTGTCTTATATTCAGATGGGGCCAAGGTTTTAAGGACTGTCAAGGGGGTTATTACCTCCTTTTATTACTTGAAGACTCTATGCAGGCCCCGTTTGCTCTGTGCTTCAGTGAGCTTGGGAATTCTCCAGAGTCACAGGTGAGAAGGACCACTCACATCTCTGGTCTCCAGTATTAGGGTTTAGCTCTTGAGGTTCTACTTCTTTGTCCTTCAATGAGACTCTTTCCCTCTGCATCCTACAGAGACAGATCCAAATGACAGCTGCAGTGCTCTGCTCCATGTTCTCAGGCTTCAGATAGAAACCGTGCTTTTGTTGATTTCAGCCCTCTTTCGTTGTTATTGGAATTCTTGAAGGGTAAGAAATGAAAGAAAAACAAAACATTGTGATTTTTTTTAATCTTTTTTTTTAACTTTATTTATTTATTTATTTTAATTTTCTTTACATTATTGTGTTGGTTTTGCCACCCATTGACATGAATCTGCCATGGTTAATGGATATCTTTTCCTACCCATGATGAAAATGATTTAATTATGTTTTAAAATATTTTTATTGAGGTATGATTGGTATACAATCTATACATATTTAATGTACATATTTTTAACAGTTTGAATTGAAATATACACATGTGAAATCATCACCATATACAGTGCCCTAAATTGAATTATCTCGAAAATTTCCTCTGTCCTCTATTTTTTTGAAAAGAATATTTAACATTAGTCAGTTCTTATAATTTCTTCCCATTTATTGGAGGCATTCACTGCCTCCATTTTCCCCTGCAATCTTCTATATATTGTGAATCACACAATAATATTGTATACATTGTTTAACATTTTCACTCTACATTGAAAAAAAGGTAATCTTTGCAGTCTGATTAGCCAGTTTTATTTGTATTATAAATTACCTGTTGGTTTGCTTGTCAATGTTTTCTCACAGAAATATCTTTTATCAGTATTTTAGTTCTTCAATTAGGGAAACCTCCTTACTTTACCCTTAAACTTGTTATTTTCATTTCTTTAACTTAGAATCCATATTCAAAATTATTTTTTTTTCTTCAGAACTATGAAGATTTAGGTCCATCATCTTGCTTTGTGCTGGAAACAAATAAGAGGCCAATATAACAAGTACTCATTTAACAGGTTACCTGTTATTATTTTTATTGTTTTGTTTTCTCAAAAATTTTGATTTTATTTTTAATTATTGGAGTTTGTACATCTTACTATTTTGTATCTAAATATTTCATTATTTTCACTATGTGCCAAGAAAGTCTCCTTTCTTATGATATTACTTTGATGATGTCTACTTCTTTTTTTTTTTCAATTGCACTCTTAAATTGCTCTGAGACAAAGGTTGAGACTTTGGTGTATTTATAATCTGTGACATTTTCATTTTACAGTATGTTTACTTCACATTTGCTGCCCAATGACTTAAATTGCAGCCATGCTTATGTGCTATTAGGTTCAAATACTAAGTTTTAAAATGGTTTATTTTCATTTAAAGAGGTTTATTTATATATTTCAAAACCTCTTAATTCTTATCAAAATTTTTATCAAAGCCTCTTCTTTGACTGTGGATAAATATCCTCATACTATTTTTGTATATATTAATTTTTCTTATTTTAAAATGCTGTTTCTTTAGCTCTTTTGTTGTTAGGGAAATCTTTCCAAATGCTTAAGCAAAGGAAATCCAAACTGGGGGCAAGCATTGTCATCAATATTTAGTGTTCAGGATCAACACATCTTTTTGTTGTTGCTGTTCTACTATCCAGTTATCCTTTTTAAATTTAAATTTTGTTTATTCATTCATGTATTTAGTTTTGACTATGCTTGGATCTTCATTGCTATGTGCAGGCTTTCTCTAGTTGCAGCAAGTGGGGCTACTCTTCACTGAGTTGTGTGGACTTCTCGCTTCTCATTGCTGAGCACGGGTCGTAAGGTGCAGGCTCAGTGGTTGCAGCCCATGGGCTTGGGCTTGGTTGCCACACAGCATGTGGGATCTTCCCTGACCAGGGATTGAACCTGTGTAAACTATATTGGCAGTCAGATGCTTACTGTGAATCACCGGGGAAGTCCCTAACTTCTCC
The DNA here is from genome assembly GCA_007570785.1 of Antilocapra americana. NCBI lineage: Eukaryota > Metazoa > Chordata > Mammalia > Artiodactyla > Antilocapridae > Antilocapra > Antilocapra americana. The sequence goes on along the minus strand of ML660211.1, from coordinate 584,917 downwards.
TACTCACACTTCTCAGTGAGAAATTAATTTTTTTTTTTGGCAGTGACTTTTGGTAGCACCTTTTCTTCTGTGTAGCACTGCTGTAAATTTATATCCACTCACTGTCTTTTCTTCAGTGATATTTGGAAGGACAGAAAGGTGAGGGCAGGATTCCCTGATCTAACTTTTATTAACTTGGTTGCCACATTATCCCCAGGAGCTGATGCATAGATAGCCCACGTGTAATAGGGTTGGAAGTTATGGTTATTGCCAATCTTATCTTTGTGATTTTTGAATTGTCACCTTCTTTTTTTGGCAGTAAATTCATATAGTTATATTAAATTAGCTTCTTAGAAGTGCACATCCTGACTCTAAATTACAAGTCCCTAATTATATCCTTATTTTCAATACTCAACCGATATCCAGAAGGAAAATTAAGCATAATAACAGTAATATATGGTTGCCCTAATCTGCAGGGATGATGGTTTATGGAACCTGTGATGAAATGTGATTGTTTTCTAATGAAAAACTCATCAGTTATTATACTTTAAAGTCTTTCCTCAGATTGTTCTTATGAGCTAAGGAACAAAAAAATGAATCTTACTTCATTTGACTTTCAGAAAGTAGTAATTGGAAGAGACTTCTTAACATTATAGCTATTACCGAGTGCTATCAGTATTTTATTACTGCTTTTCAGAAAGCAATATATCTCCTGTTGAGGAGATGGAGTGAGAGAAATCAATTGAATGCTTCAGAGGATGTTTCCTAAGTTTTTCTTGAAATTCACTCTTTTTTAATCACTGTACTTGACAAGTAAGACTATTAAACAGAGACCAATGAATATGTAACATAAATGATTGGATTTTAGCATAAAAGTCCTCTGACACTGGATGCTTTTAAAAGGTAAATCATGTAAAAAGAAAAAAAGTTGAAAATGCGTTTAGCTCTACCAAATATATGACTACCTATCTGTAATGAAAAAAATATTTCAATAAATATTCATTTTATGATGCCTATTTGTGTTGCATTTTAAAATATAGCATCTGGAAATAAGGACTTGTAAATTATAGTCTCTTTTGCAAAAGACTAATAAATAACCTCATCTAGAATGAGAAAGAAAAATCAAATTAAAAATCTTAAAGAAAATGCATAAAGTTCTTTTAAAAGCAAATTTATAAAATGTTAATCTAAAAGAGTAGACTATCTAAATTAAGAGTTCTTTTTGTTGAAAATCTGCTTCCTCCTCTCAAGCATGATCTGCAGCGTGAATATATTTTGAGGGAGTATGGATTCAGGTCATTTTCTAAGTGGGTCAGGACAATTTTCAGAAGGCTGTAGGACCGTGGAAATCCACAAGACACCCACCAGGATATTGGGTAAATAAGCTGAAGGAGATTCAGATAGGAGCCTTTAGGAAGGATTGTTAGAATTCTTCTGTATTCCCCCCAAACCACTGTCAAGATGCTTATGGTGATTCAAGTCACTCCCCAGTGCTTGCCAGTAGAAATCGCTCCCCTCGCTTCAAAATAAGTAACCTCCAAGCTGCGAGTCTGTGGTGTTTCTATACATAATGAAGGTAGAGGATTTCTAATCACAGCATGGAGATATTGTAATGTGACTCCAAGACCTTGGGCAAGTGCATTGGTATTTGAGTCTTACTTTATGAATTTTGAAAGAGACCAAGTAAAATTCCTGTTATTGTTGTTCGTTTGCTAAGTCATGCCCTACTCTTTGCAACCCCATAGATTAGAACACGTCAGGCTTTTCTGTCCTTTATTATCTTCTGGAGTTTGCTCAGATTCATGTCCATTGAGTCAGTGATGTCATCCAACCATCTCATCCTCTATTACCCCCTTCTCCTCCTGCCCTCAATTTTCCCCACAATCAGGGTCTTCTCCAATGAGTCGGTGCAGTTCATCAAGTGCCCAAAGAATTGGAGCTTCAGCTTCAGCATCAGTTCTTCCAATGAATATTCAGAGTTAATGTCCTTTAGGATTGACTGGTTTATCTCCTTGTTGTCCAAGAGTCTTCTCCATCACCACAATTCAAAAGCATCAGTTTCTGTTAAACTGGGCCCATTAGTTTTCTAAGGCTGCTGTAATAAATTACCAAGGACACTGTGGCTTAAAACAACACATATTTATTCTTTTACACTTCTGGAGGCCAAAACACTGGAGACAGAATCCCTGGGCCATGATCAAAGTATCAGCAGAGCTGTGCTCCTCCCAGAGGCTCTGTAGGTGACACCCTCTTCCTTGTCTTCTCCTGCTTATGAGGGCAGCCATTCCTCCTTGGCTTGTGGCTGCCACATTCCTATCATTAAGGCTAGAACCTTCAGATCTTCTGCCTTAAGGTTGCCTTTCCCCCTTTGTGTGTTTAAAATGTCCCCTCTCCCCCCAACACAACTTTGTTTCCTTTTTACAAGAATGCGTATAACTGTACAGATTTCCCACTCATAATGAGAATAACGTAGCTCAAGATCCTTAATCTAATCTGATGAAAAGGCCTGTTTGTGCCAGATAAAGTAACATGTATCAGTTCCAGAAATTAGGATTGAATATCTCATGTGATGTGGTGGGTGCAGGATCAGTTTCCACCTGTCACTTGGGGTAGAAGAGATGGCGTAAAGAGAGAGATTCTGCTCTTATAGCCAAAGCCAGAACAATGAGGCAGGGGCCCACTTGAGGATGGCATCTGGACTTCTTTGCACTGAAAAAAACAAAAGAAAAACAAAAGCCACATAATATGTCCTTGGAGCAGGAATTGGAGTTTGCCTAGAGGCAGAATTGCCATAAAGTATATGAAGATCAAACTTCAGGACTTATTTGAAGAGTCTAGGCACTTAAAGTGCTCAGTGCACGTGGTCAAATATATTTTTTCTTATAATAGATTTATCAAAATGTGTAAGTGGCATGCCCCACTAATCCTGGATTTGCCTAACTCTGTCTAGGAGCCATTACTTCCACCTAAGGAGCATTACTTCCATCTCTATATTCAATGAGCTATTGAAGTGTGTATGTAAAAATCTTAAGAGATAAAGGAAATACTGGACTCATTCAGATAAAAACAATAAATTGTTTAAAAAGGAAAAAGCCATATTTGAAAACTGTACAAAAATTCTAGAAATAAAATTCTTGTAATGAAATTAAAATCTCAGTACACAAGTTAATGGGAAAATAAAAATTATTTAATAGTATTTATATAAAAAATAATGAATTCTTTGAATTATAATGAACTAACTCTCTTACAAGACAGGTTATTTTGATTTATTTATTTTAAGTTTTAAAAACCTTTTTATTTTGTACTGGAGTACAGATGATTGACAATGTTATGATGGTTTCAGGTGAACAGTGAAAAGACTCAGCTATACATATACATTATCCATCCTCCCCCAAACTGTCCTCACATCCAGGCTGCAACATAACACTGAGAGGAGATCCATGTTCTATACAGTAGGTCCTTGATCATTATTCATTTTAAATATAGCAGTGTGTACACATCCATCTGAAACTATCTAACTATCATTTCCCCCCACCCTTCCCATCTGCAACCATAAGTTCATTCTCTAAGTTGTGAATCTGTTTCTTTTTTGTAAGTAAGTTCATTTGTATCATGAGTTTTGTTTTTGTGTTTTAAAGATTCTGGGCCATATGGTGTTTCTACTTATCTGATTTATTTCATTCAGTATGACAATCTATATGTCTATGTTGCTGCAAATGTTATTATTTCATTCTTCATGGCTGAGTAGTATTCCATTGTATGTATGTATTACATCTTCTCTATCCATTCATCTTTTGATGGACATTTAGGTTGCTTCTGTGTCCTGGCTATTGTAAACAGTGCTGCAATGAACACTGAAGTGCATGTATCCTCTCAGACCATGTTTTTCTCTGGATATACGCCCAGGAAAGGATAAGTAGGATAGGATGAGGGGGACAAAGAGAAAAGTAAGACTTTGCTACATCTATCTTGTTTCATTTTGACTTTTAAAAGAATACAACTATTTTATATATTTTAAAAAAATAGTAAGGAAAGAAAAAGTATAATTTCTAAACATTGAAAATGAAGGGGGACACATTACATAAGCACATATAGATTGATGGTAAACCTAGGTGCAGAGGATAAATAGATATGCAAAAAAATGTGAAACTTCATTCAGGAGTCTTATTTTAGCATTGCTATCATTATTGTCATTTGAAAGTACTGTATGTATACTGCAGCATAAAGCAGGCAAGGAAATATGCTGATGTTTTAAGAGCCAAGATTTTCAGCATAAAAAATAAAACTAGGGTAAAAATTGTTCAAAGTTTAAGTACTAACATTGTCTTCAAATTCAAGTTACTTTTGAAACACATATGTTTCTTAGCTCTCTACTGTTATTGACTGGAAAATGATGTTCTAATAATAATTTGCATCACAAACACCCAGAATATGGTTTCTTAATGCCATTTCTTTCTAAAAGAACTGGAGTTGTTGTGGGGAGTAATGGTGCAAGGTGGAGATGGTGAAAGGTTTCAGCTATTATACTGAAAAGAACAAGGGATCTTACACCAGGAAGCAAGAAGCTACTGGGATTATGTTAAGAAAGACAGAGAAAACACACTCGAAGGGGACTCTCCTACCTGAGAATGGAAAAATTTGAGCTTTAACATGAATAATGACTGATACTTATTGAAATACATCAAATATATCAAATCCATTTTGAGGTTCTAGGAAATCAGCTTTTTACTCTCAAAATTAATAAGGGAAAATATATTCTCTTTTTCTTATAAATATACAGAAAGTGGAGAAAACGTTCTTCTGCACAATAAATGAAGAAAGATGCCTCCTGTAAAGCAATAATAGTTCTAGTCAATTATCATGAATGGATTCTGCAACAATCATGTTAAAGGTTAATAAGAAATTTTCTAATGATTAGATCATATTGCCAACACCTGAACTCTCTAATCAGTCCTCAATCTTAGCAACCTTAAAGTCATACCAAATATGTTTTGTGTATATTAATATGATGTAGTGGGAGAACAGAATGTCACTTATGAATTGTGCTTGCCCCCAGATTCCCTTATCTAGGCAGATCACTGGATCTAACTACAAATTACTCACTTATTTTAACAGGAAGATTTTTAAAAATTTTAAGAAAATGGGTTAGCAAGTTTAAGGATATTATAAGGAAACAGTCAGATACATCCAGAAAGTATCTGCAATAGTGATTCTGTTTCTTCAGCACATAATGGCATGGAAAAGAAAAAATAAAGCAGCTGATACATATTAAGAGAGTTAAGAGATGTAGCATACAAATGCATTTTGTGGATCTTGGTTTGGTTCCCATTTGAATGAGTCAACACTGAAAGACATTTTAATCAAATGGCAGAATTTGGATATGAACTATGCATTAAAATATGTTAAAGTATTATTATTATTATGTATTATGTTAGGTTGATAATGGCATTGAGATTACCATTTAACAAAACAAAATAAAAAGCTTAGGCATTGTAATGTATACTGACTATTTTACTGTTTATTTGCTGAGTCCTGTCCAACTCTTTTGAGACCCCATGGACAATACAGTCCACCAGGCTCCTCTGTCCATAGGATTTCCCAGGCAAGAATACTGGAGTGGGTTGCCATTTCCTTTTCCAATATTGAACTACTTACCCGTTTTTTTTTTTTTTTTTTAAAGAATATGTTGGAAAATACTCCAAATAGGAAAAAAAAGGAGAGAAAAACATTGATAAAAATATTGGGAAAATGTTTATAATTCTTAAAGCTGAGTGGTAAATGTGTGGGATTCATTATACAATTCTTGCTATTCACTAGTAAAGTAAAATTTTCATTGGGAAAAAGAAAAAAACTGAGAAAATATACATTACCACATAGGGAAACGATCATTTATCACTTAGTGGACAGTAAATTTCACAGCTGCACTAATAATGGCCAGAAGATAATGGAATACTATTTTCAAAATGCTGATGCTGCAAATTCAGGAAGAGCAAGGATCCCATGGGTAAATGCATAATATCTAGTCAAAGATGACATGAAATCAGATCAAAAACTTTGGTGGGAAAATTAATCTTGAACTCTGATAGTACATCTAGTCCTGGAAGGCTGGAGAAGAAAAATGAAGTAAGAGCAAATAGAAAGTTTTATATACAAGCAAGCATGGGATTGAATGCATTTCCCTGTGAATTAGAAAGCAAGGATATAGGTTAAACATAGGACCCAGGAACAGAGGTGTATATCTGATAGGAGTGCAGTTACTAAGCCATGCTTACCAACCTACTGAAGTTATTAAACTTGTTTTGTGTTTTTCTGCACCACAAAATGAATGCCTGCAGAGAGAAAATAAGAATGGAGACTGTGGATAGTAGCCCCAGGGTAGGGGATTTATACTTTAGAAGCAGGAAGGAAGGGGCGATAAATTGAAAACTGTGAAAAGGGTGGTTAAAAGAAGCCACCTTTGATAAGAGTGTGAAATAGATAAATCTTGTGAAGATGAAAGGAGAGCTTTCTGTGAGAATGCAGAGTTGATTATACCTACTAAAAGGACCCAAACTGTGTGAAATTTAAGACAGTTTTTGTTTTTGTTTTTTTTAAAGAAAAATCATTTGTGAGTTTTTGAAGAAAAGTTCACTAGGTGACTGTCTGAAGGGACTCACTCCCTTCTTGGTCCACTTTCCTCAGTTTTCACTAAAATCTCACATAAGAATTAGATTTGGGGAGAATGACAGAGATAGCAAGTATGAATAATGATCTACTGCAAATAATGGATGCAATTCTGGTGCCCTCAGAAACAGGATCAGGGAAAAAGAAGTAACATTTCAGTACATTTCTGGCATATGTAGAAAGTTTGTGCAAAAACAATGTCTCTGTGTGTGGAGCGGGTTTTCCAAAAAATGGTCCGATAACCCCTAAATTACAAAAAATGTGAGTACATGTATAAATACTTAGGAAAATTTCTATGCCAACAATATACCCAAGGAGGTAAAAAATAGCTAGTTTGATTATTTATATATTTGTGTATTTGTACATTTATGTGTTTGTACATTTTCCATTTTATTATGATTTTGTAATTATTTACTAATTGAGACTCAGGGAAGAGACCATGGGTAGTTGACCCAAGGCAGGAGGTTTATAGCTTAGAAGCAAAGAGTTTTAATTTCTAAAATTAAATAGATTTAGTTATATTTTGCCTTATATATGAGGTGGCACTAGTGTAAAGAACCTGCCTCCCAAAATAGGAGCTGTAAAGTGATGCAGCTTCGATCCCTGGATTGGGGAGATCCCCTGGAGATGGAAATGGCAACCCACTCCAGTATTCTTGCCTGGAGGATCCCTTGGACAGGGGAACCTGGTGGGCTACAGTTCACAGGGCTGCAAAGAGTCGGACATAACTGAAGTGACTAATCATGCACAAACACACAATAATTTTGAAGTGGCAATGGAAAATTATAATGGTTAAATATGTCCTTTGGATTCACTAGAATAAGTTCAGTTCTTGCCCTTGTTTTGATTGACCCCATGGAGGTCCCCTGACATCTCTGAGTCATGACTACCTCATCTGATGAAAAATGCATCCTCAGTAGAGGTGATATGGGTCTTGGAGGGTGGTAACAGAAATCTTACTCTTTTATGCATAAAGCTCAGGTATGCATCAAGTACACAAAAACTGTGCAATATATATGTGATATTAAAATTTAATGGAAAAAGTGATTAGCAGAAAAAAAGTATGATATTACTCCTGGTGATAGGTGGTTCATAAGAAAACAACACTGATAAAAACTCTGATGAATTACTGTATCTCTACTTATTGAAGAGCAGTTTCAGTTCAGTTCAGTTGCTCTGTCATGTCAGACTATTTGTGACCCCATGGAATGCAGCATGCGAGGCCTCTCTGTCCATCACGAACTCCCGGCGATTACTCAGACTCATGTCCAGTGATGATGTCCAGACTCATGTCAGACTCATGAGTCAGTGATGCCATCCAACCATCTCATCTTCTGTCATCACCTATTCCTCCTGCCTTCAATTTTTCTCAGCATGTGGGTCTTTTCCAATGAGTCTGTTCTTTGCATCAGGTGGCCAAACTATTGGAACTTCAGCTTTGGCATCAGCCCTTCCAATGACTATTCAGGAAGATTTTCTTTAGGATTGATTGGTTTGATCTCCTTGAAGTCCAAGGGACTCTCAAGAATCTTCATCAACACCATAGTTCAAAAGTATCAATTCTTTGGTGCTTAGCTTTCTTTATAGTCCAACTCTCATATAAAATACATGACTACTGGAAAAACGAGAGCTTTGACTAGACTGACCTTTGTTGGCAAATATCTCTGCTTTTTAATATACTTTCTAGGTTGATCAAAACTTTTCTTCCAAGGAAAAAGCATCTTTTTATTTCATGGCTGGAGCTACCACCTGCAGTGGTTTTGGAGCCCAACAAAATAAAATCTCTCACAGTTTCCATCATTTCTCCATCTACTTGCCATGAAGTGATGGGACCAGATGCCTTGATCTTAGTTTTCTGAATGTTGAATTTTAAGGCAACTTTTTCACTCTCCTCCTTCACTTTCATTAAGAGGCTCTTTAGTTCTTCTTCAAGTTCTGCCATAAGGGTGGTGTCATCTGCATATCTGAGGTTTTTGATATTTCTCCCAGCAATCTTGATTATAGCTTGTGCTTCATCCAGCCCAATGTTTCTCAAGATATACTCTGTATGTAAGTTAAATAAGCAGGTGACAAGATACAGCCTTGATGTACTCCTTTCCTGATTTGGAGCCAGTCTGCTGTTCCATGTCCAGTTCTACCTGTTGCTTCCTGACCTGCATACAGATTTCTCAACAGGCAGGCCAATTAAGAACTTTACCCAGTTCGTTGTGATCCACACAATCAAAGGCTTTTACATAGTCAATTAAAGCAGTAATAGATGTTTTTCTGGAACTCTCTTGCTTTTTTGATGATACAACAGGAGTTGGCAATTTGATCTCTGCTTCCTCTGCCTTTTCTAAATCCAGCTTGATAATCTGGAAGTTCACAGTTCACATACTGTTGAAGCCTGGCTTGGAGAATTTTGAGCATTACTTTATTAGTATGTGAGATAAGTGCAATTGTGTGGTAGTTTGAACATTCTTTGACATTGCCTTTCTTTGGGATTGGAATGAAAACTGATTTTTCCAGTCCTGTGGCCACTACTGTGTTTTCCATATTTGCTGGCATATTCAGTGCAGCACTTTCACAGCATTATCTTTTTGGATTTGAAATAGCTCAGTTGGAATTCCATCACCTCCACTAGCTCTGTTTGTAGTAATGTTTCCTAATGCCCACTTCACTTTGCTCTAGGTGAGTGATGTCTGGCTCCAGGTGAGTGATCACACCATTGTGATTATCTGGTTCATTAAGACCTTTTTTGTAAAATTCTTCTGTATATTCTTGCCACTTCTTCTTAATATCTTCTGCTTCTATTAGATCCATACCATTTCTATCCTTTATTGAGCCCATATTTGCATGAAATATCCCCTTGGTATCTCTAATTTTCTTGAAGAGATCTCTAATCTTTCACATTCTGATGTTTTCCTCTATTTCTTTGAATTGATCACTAAGGAAGGCTTTCCTATCTCTCCTTGCTATTCTCTGAAACTCTGCATTCAAATGGAAAGATCTTTATTTTTCTCCTTTGCTTTTCACTTCCTGTCTTTTCACAGCTATTTGTAAGGTCTCCTCAGACAGCCATTTTGCTTTTTCGCATTTCTTTTTCTTGGGGATGGTCTTAATCCCTGTCTCCTGTACAATGTCACGAACCTCCATCCATAGTTCACCAGGCACTCTGTCCAGATCTAGTCCCTTAAATCTATTTCTCACTTCCACTCTATAATCATAAGGGATTTGATTTAGGTCATCCTTGTGGTTTTCCCTACTTTCTTCAATTTAAGTCTGAATTTGGCAATAAGGAGTTCATGATCCAAGCCACAGTCAGCTCCAGGTCTTGTTTTTGCTGACTGTATAGAGCTTCTCCATCTTGGGCTGCAAAGAATATAATCAATCTGATTTCAGGGTTGACCATCTGGTGATGTCCATGTGTAGACTCTTCTCTTGTGTTGTTGGAAGAGGGTGTTTGCTATGACCAGTGTGTTCTCCTGGCAAAACTCTATTAGCCTTTGCCCTGCTTCATTCTGTACTCCAAGGCCAAATTTGCCTGTTACTCCAGGTGTTTCCTCACGTCCTACTTTTGCATTCCAATCCCCTATAATGAAAAGGACATGTTTTTTGGGTGTTAGTTCTAAAAGATCTTGTAGGTCTTCATAGAACCATTCAACTTCAGCTTCTTCAGCCTTACTGGTTGGGGCATAGGCTTGGATTATCGTGATATTGAATGTGAGAGAGAAACCCATTCAAGAGGGTAGGTGTTGTGAAAGGGCAGACATACTGAAACCATAATCACAGAAAACTAGCCAATCTGATCACATGGACCAAAGTCTTGTCTAACTCAATGAAACTAAGGCATGCCATGTGGGGCCTCCCTGGATGTAAGGGTTATCATGTTGGAGAGGTCTGACAGAATGTGGTCCACTGGAGAAAGGAATGGCAAACCACTTCAGTATTCTTGCCTTGAGAACCCCATGAACAGTATGAAAAGGCAAAAAGATAGGAAACTACAAGATGAACTCCCCAGGTTGGTAGGTGCCCAATATGCTATTGGAGATCAGTGGAGAAATAACTCCAGAAAGAATGAAGGGATGGAGCCAAAGCAAAAACGATGCTTAGCTATGGATGTGACTGGTGATAGAATCAAGTCTGATGCTGTAAAGCACAATATTGTATAGGAACCTGGAATGTTAGGTCCATGAATCAAGGCAAGTTGGAAGTGGTCAAACAAGAGATGGCAAGAGTGAACGTCGGCATTCTTGAATCAGCGAACTAAGATGGACTGGAAGGGGTGAATTTAACTCAGATTACCATTATATCTACTACTGTGGGAAGGAATCCCTTAGAAGAAATGGAGTAGACATCATGGGCAACAGAAGAGTCTGAAATGCAGTACTTGGATGCAGTCTCAAAAATGACAGAATGATCTGTTTGTTTCCAAGGCAAATTATTCAATATCACATTCCTTATTACCTTTGAATATTTTTCAAAGCATAACATTCATAATATACAGAAAAGTAGTCTCATAATTCTATGGAAATTTATATTTCTAATAACTTTTGTAATCTTTACATGCAAGCACATTTTCCACAAATGTCCTGAAAAGATCAAGTAACCATCAAATACAGAAAATGTGATGATCTACGAAGCATAATTGTCTATGATATGTACTCAATCACAGGGATTCCTGAACCTCAGTTACTTTTCAGAGATGTAGAATTAATTTATATAACTATTTATTAAATAGTATCAATAATTCACTCATTGACTTATTAATACTTTCATAAATATTTCAATATGTTTTTAAGTATCAAATAGATCTTGGACACTCTAAAGACAATGTGACTGCAAGCATTAAAGAACTATGGTTTCTTCCAATACTTAGAATCTGATGAGTCTTTTCACATTAGAATTTAAAGTGAATTTTATTAGTTACTGATAACCTACACAGATATGTTGATTTGTATCTTGTACTTTTAGATATTTAATCCCTATAGTATTTTATTGGCTATATATCATATAGTAAGATTTAAAGTTAACCTTGGCAGCTAGCCAAGGGCTTTGAGATACAGCAAGTCTACAAACAATTTAAAATAATGAATGTATATTTTCTCCTGTATAAAACCCACAAATATTTTAATTATTATATGAACTCCCTAAAATAATTTTATTTTCTGATATCCAAGTTTTAAGAAATAGAAATAAATAGGCTTAGAATTCCAGGTGAATAAATTTATTACCTTATTTTCATGGTTTAAGACTTGAAGCAGTATCATATGAAGAAAGAGTGAGATCAGTTAGTAAGTATACATTATATTACAAGTTGTTAACAGTTACCCAGTGAAAAACAGTGTGTCACATGAATACTGATCAAATGTATTCATTGTTTAAACTGTGAATTTGAAACATTGCAACAGTGAGTATATGCTCTTTAATAATCAGTTGCACCTAGAAAAGTAGTATACCTGTGTTTGAAAAAATATATTTTTATTTCTCATTTTTACATCATATTTATAGTTCTTTTTATAGGCATCTGTATAGAAGATTTAGGCAAGTGTACATATTACCTTCTTAAGTAGAAATAACGTATCTCTCTGGTTAGGCATTTATGATCTCTCTAATCTAATATATAATAAAAAATTTTAAAATGATACACAAAAATTATTAGTAAATTATTACCTTAGGGAAGAGAAACTAGCTTACAGTAGCTGTCACTCTTCAAAAAATAATTTTTAATTTAACAGAATTAGTGGTGATAGAATATGTTTTTATTTGGAGGCTTAGCAAAATTGACTAAAGTTTTAAGGAATTACAAATATTCCCTCTATGTTCCAAATAATATAAAATTTCAGTACATATATCATTGTATGATACCCTAAAAATCTCTATTTCACTAAATATCTTGTTTCTGAAAAATATGATTAAAATACACTTAATCCTTTTTTTTTTTTGCCTTGGCAATCTTTGGAAAATTTTTCCAAGCACTGAAGACATTCTGATTTTGTCTTCATCCATACTAGGAAATGTGTTATTAAATCTCTTTTTGACTTAATTAGATGATTCATCAATTATTTGAAAAGTTGTTAATTTTTAACGTTTAAAAAACAATTTAGAAACAATTTTTAATAATTTAATCATTCATGGATAATCATTATTGAGTATGTATTATAAGTTTGGGATACTCTTAAAATCTGAAATTTTAGATTTGAGATACTTTATAGAGACTGAATTTTATAATTTAAAGAACTGATTTTTTTTTTTCCCATAGAGACAAAAAGGGAAGTCTTATTTGGGACTTCGTTTCATGAATATATCTTTCTTTTGTGTCTTCATTTTCTTTCCTCTTTGGATTATCTCCCTGCATTTGTACAAACATAGTAAATCCTAGCTACCCTTTGATCATGATTGGTCGTTTGCTCTCATTTTCTCCTCATCATTTCTTCACAATCTAGGTAAGCAATGAGATCCCTCATATAAAACCTTTGCTCAACCATATTTCCCCACTTGCTTTCAGTTCGTCACTACAGAATGGATCATGAAGATGCGATGAAGTTTGCACCTGAATTTCGCCATCAGCAGGGACGCCACTCCCTGTGGTACAGTCTGTATCTGATGACTATGTAGATCAGGGTATACCATCCCAAACCCCATCACTGACTCACTCATGCTGGACAAGCAGTTAGAGAAAACCAAGCAAATCTTTGTGGTATTAAGCTGTTGAGTTTGCATGGTTAATCTGTTAGTATAGCAAATGTATTAATAATTTATCCTGTTTCATCAATGATCCATAGTTCACTCTATCTGAGGATATGCTGGGGGCAAAGGAGTTATTTGATTTGAGTAAAATCCCAGTTATATTACTCATTTATGCTAAGAAAGGTATTTAATGTCTTTGCTTATTAGTGTTAATGGGCTTCTTCTCAGTAGCCATCTATAAATTGGTAATATTAATCACTAAATCATAACTTTGTTGTAAAAAAAAAAGTGGTTAAATAAATATTTTTGTCTTTCTTCTTTCCCTTGAATAATCAGGCTTCTATATCATTTTAATCTCCAAATGTGCCTAAGTTTTCAATTTTCTCTGCTTCCTTGAATGACTCCTATACCCTTACTCAGCAACTTAAATAGCACCAAAGTGCCACTCTCAGAGTCTCTCTTTATTACGTCTATTTTTTCCCTCAAAATTCTGATTCCTTTTCATAACTTGAACTAACATTTCTATGATCTTCTTCTCCCATTTGTCCAGTCAGGACCCCTCTTCTGACCCCTCTTCTCTTCTTACTTCCCATTAGTGCTTTCTTGTATTGCTCAACAGCCCAGCATATCCACTTGTTTTTAACCCAGATCTACCTCCCTGGGCAGCATTTCCTTCATGTTACTTGTTACCACGCCTCTTCTCAGATGAATTATTAAAATGTTCTCTTCAACCAACAGATTATAAGTTGTTTGATTATTTTGCTGCTATTTTATAATCATTCTTCTCTTTCCTCATATGTGCTTCATTGGTTCAAGCTCTATTAGGCTTATACTTAACAGCCCACATTGCATACAGAATAAACACACACACACACACACAATTTAACACTTAAAATTGATCACAGTAGAACATCAAATTTCATCTCCCAAATCTTGGCACATACTTCTATCCCACCCTCTGTGGACACAGGGGATTCCAGGTTGGAAAAGTGTGAGAATAAGATCATAGACGTTTGATTTTTCTTAGTTTCCTCTCTGCAACCATATCTGAATACAAATCACCTGCATGTCAGCCTTGCAGTATAGAAAGATTATTTCATCCAGCAGATAGTCATCTCTCCCTAACCTCCTACAGAATCTGGTTCTTGCTTAATCACAGTATAGCTTACCTGCTACTAATCAAACTCTTAATGCACACTCTATTAACAGGCTGCTCATGCAGAACAGCAAGAAAGGTCTAATTTCCCTCTATTTCTCACAATACCCAGAACAGACTGGAGAAAGTTGCTAAGGCTATAAAATTGGAACAAACATCTTTATTAGATTATGTATTAAAATATGATTTTATTTATAACAATTGTGTGAGCAGTGTCTATAACATATTAATTGTAGTTTATGGATATAGTCTGTAAACTTTGTGTAGGGCTGATGCCTGGATGCATTTTACAACTTCCCACCCTGACAAATAGAACAGATAATGCTGTTTTTGAAAGCAAGTTGTATTGGAGCACTTTGGAACATAAAATTAATTTATTTTTATATTAGAAAGCCCATCTGTCCATGTTTTGTTAGCATTATTTCTGTACATGTCTACAATTTAGCCAGAGCATATACCTTTCTTAATAATATGCTACACTAAAAACATGGCACAATATAAATTTAAAATTAAAACCATTGTGAGACACCACTCCACATGCTTTCACTGGAATCAAAAAGCAATACCAAGTATAGGAAGGATATTTCTGTTCAGGGTGTTCATATTGGCATTTAAAATGGGCAACCACTATAACTCAAGTTATATAAGTAGAATGACAATGTTTGTTGACTTTACTGCTAGAATTAGAGATCCTATTCTGTAAGTATTTAGCATTCTTCTGGTAATTCATTTTTATTATATATAAAATATTGTTCCATATTGGAGAGAATAATATAAAATATATCATGGCATATCATAATAAATATTTAATAAATACACATACAGAGTTCTTGCCTAGATAATCCCAGGGACAGAGGAACCTGACAGTCTACAGTCCATGGGGTCACAAAAGAGCTGGCTATGACTGAGTGAGTATAAAAATACAGAATATAATACATAATACAAAGCTGACCTTTTACCACCCATGACTTGGAAGCACTCCTTACACTCAGCGAAAGGATACACATATGGCAGACACTTGGAAACAATTATTGGAAACAGAGACCAGACATTCTGGGATTTCACTGACTGGGAGTGAGTCTGACACTCACCAAATATCACCAAGGAAGAGACTCATGTGCAGTGATGCTCTTTTAATTATGGAAGGCAGTGTATTTATCTGAGTCATTTAGCTTGTACCTAGTAAACATTGCTCACATTTAAAGGAATCCATAGGGACACGTTTTTAGTAGGTCCAGGTTCCCGATGACTCATCTGATTATGAAGGGTTGGAGTTACTGACACTCAATCACATGCAACGACCCACTTTTAAATGAGTTACTTGATCCTCAAAATCATGATTTCTGATAATCTGAAAGTTTTATGACTGCTGGTGGGAGTCTGGTCAGCTGGAATTTTCAGGCTTCTCATGACATTAGAAGAACACAAACAAAAGAGACCTACAATATGATCTGAGCTCATAGGATTTATACGCAGAGGCCAACAGGCTCCAGTTCCTCCTTTTGCAGTTACTATAGTGAGAATTAATG
The DNA here is from genome assembly GCA_007570785.1 of Antilocapra americana. Taxonomy (NCBI): domain Eukaryota; kingdom Metazoa; phylum Chordata; class Mammalia; order Artiodactyla; family Antilocapridae; genus Antilocapra; species Antilocapra americana. The sequence continues at coordinate 568,921 of ML660211.1, read as the reverse complement.
GGAGAGCGTTGCAGTTATATGCACAATGGGTGCTGAGGATCTCTGAAGGTGGAGGCTAGGTAAGGGGAGTTACTTGAAAATTCGGCAAAAGGCAAGAGAAACATGGAGGTGGAAAAAGAGGAAGTAAGAAATAAGATCCTGGCACTGTGACAGATTTGGTTGTAGGCTTAAATTTCACATTAGTTTTCTTTCTGTTACTCATTGTATAGCCACTAAATCATGTGTGACTTGTGGCCCCATGGACTGCAGCTCTCCAGGCTCCTCTGTCCATGTGATTTTCCAGGCAAGAATACTGGAGTATGTTGCTGTTCCCTTCTCCAGGGAATCTTCCTGACCCAGAGATTGAACTCAAGTCATTGCACTGCAGGTGGATTCATTACTGCTGAGCCACAGGGAAGCCCCTTTCTGTTACTAATAAGTATGGTATTTAGGTACTTAGAAATTACAGGGAATATTTACTGCCAGTTTTAATCTTTACTGATCAGTATTCACTGCACTAAAGCCTTTACTATTTGATGCACGGAATAAAATGTAAGAATACCGGAACTGAAAGAAATTACAGAAATACTACAACAAATGGTTACCAGCTAGTCCAGAGGTTTCAAACTGGCAAGAAGTAAGCCAATTAATGGGATCGCTATGAAAAAATTGACACAAGTTGACATTGCCATGTGATAATGGACTCTAAGGCTTGAAAAATCACTTCAGGTGACTAAACATCTATAACACTGTGAATTAGATGCAACTTTTGAGCTGCAACAGAGACCACTCCATAAATTGAAGGCAACTCTGTATGGAAATACAATGAAGACGTTATGAATGTCAGCGCCAGAAGCAGTAAGTCACTATTTTCCATTTGGAAGTATAATTTCAGGGAAAAGAAAATGAATAAAATCCTTTTGCTCAGAATCACTCTCCTTGGTTAGGAGGTCATTGACTATGCCTGTGTGTGAAGAATCCTTAAAGAGAACCACTGCTACTCTGATAATTCCTTTTCAGCCTCCTGTATCTTGGCATTGAACTTCCATTGTTGTAAATGATATGAGTATAACTTTATCTCAGGTTCTCAGCAGCCTGGCCAGAAAGTTCATGGGAATACTGATGGGTTCCTATAAGAAAGTAAGAAATGTACTAAATCAGTTGTGAGTTTTTCTTACTCATTACTTCCGCCTGAAGGACAGAAATCATGTCTTCTTAAATATATTATCTTCATTTCTGAGCACATTTTCACCTGGACCATATCAATGATTTTAAACTTCATTGAAAAAAATGGAAAATACAAGTAACCTAGAATACTTACATTTGTAACCTTTGTCAATTTCCACAATGGAAGATTAGGACTCAGAGTTGGAAATGATTGAATTTGGGGATAAATTGAAACATGGGAGAATATGTAAGGAGGGATAGAACAAAGCCAGAGGAGCTCTGTTGGATGCTTCCTTGTCTGTATCTCTTGATTTCAAAGTTATAATTGAATGTAATTCCTCCTGCATGCACTTTCCCACACAATATATCCTATACAAACAGAGCCTGGTACAGAAAAGAAACCCCCCCAAATAATTTTAGACTAATGGATAGATACAGGAAAAAAATAAAATCAATAATGAGAAACTGATAAAAACAACTCTGGAGAAAAAAAATCAGGGGAAATGCTCTAAAGAAAGAAATGGAGGAAAATTCATAGTGAAGGAGCTGGGCTACATGGGGTTCCACATAGTATATTGACTTTCACATATTAAATATTTTAAGGTGAAGATATTTTTGTATGCTTACAGGAACAGGGAAGAGAGAGTATTATTTTGAATATTGAGAATTGGGAATAGAAATATTTTATCTCCTCATTTGGAGGAAATTTGGTTTATGAATGTGATAAGCTTATAAAATAAAAATAGATTTAAGATTTTTTTTGCCTCACTTTCAGATTTTTCAGTTTATCTACTAGTTTTGCTTTAGAAATTTACAGAATTTTTTAAACATATATTCCAAGATGAGTTTGTTCCATGCCTGTTATGTATGTTTTGTATTACAGTAGACATGGCACGACTGGATGTCTAGGATTTAGAAAATCTTCTGCTGTTGCCTCCTAATCTTAATTAGTTACCTGCAACACTTGCTCATTCCTGCACTATCTTTTCCACTTGGTTGCCTTTCAGTGACAAGCACTGATGCGCCATGCCTGCCCAGGGCTTTAGTTGTCAAATTGAAGTCACAGAAAGCACAGCACCTTGTTTTGGATGGAGCAGGATAAGATAAATCTTGTTTTTCTCTTCTTTCTGTTAACAGCTAGCTGCTTTTGAAAAAATCAGACTCTTTCAAACTGAATACATAAAATCAGGAAGGTTGAAGCTGCCGAGGTCAGCTTGCAAAGGCTAAAGCCAAATAAACCACACTCTGTTGGGGAAACAGAATGTAGGAAACGTACGGTCTTTTTTGCCCCTTGTATTGGATTTAAATCAAAGAAGGATGGAGTGAAACTCTAGCTCTTGTGGGTAAAGAGAGGCTGATGGCTGTGAGTAGTTCTTGGTTTTGACAATGACATGACATTGACAATCTAGGTTAAGTAATAGGTCTTTAAAATGAACTTTTCCTAATAGATTACAAAATATGATAATGATTAAAAAAAAGTGTCATTATCACATAAACATCTTGAAAAGAGTGAAAGTGTTAGTCTTTTAGTCATGTCCGACTCTTTGCATCCTCATGGATTGTATCCAGTCTGGCTCCTCTGTTCATGAGATTCTTCAGAAAAGAATACTGGAGTGGGTTATCATTCCCTTCTCCAGGGGATCTTCCTGACCCAGGGCTCAAGCCTGGATCTCCCACATTGCAAGCAGATTCTTTACTGTCTGAGCCCCCAGGGAAGCCCCTATAAACATCTTATTTGTATCTAAATTTCTATAAGAATAAAATACATTAAAATGGTAAGCAACTTGAATATTATACAATGTTGTGTAAGTTTTAATTTTATAGTATTTCTTTGTGATGTTAGTCTTTGATTCTATTGTCTGTGTTTTATGCTTAAAGTTGAAATGAGGATGATGACAATAAGATGCATATATAGACCTTTATATGTAACATAGCATATTCACATATATTTTCTTAATTGTAATAATAAGGCTGGCATAAGACTGACTGAGACCTTTTGAGAGGGATGGTGTAAGGCATAAGTACAAAATAGGAAGCAGTTAATAGGAACCCATGTCATAAGAACATCTTCCTTCTCCAAACCATTGTCTCTGGATAAGAATCGAAATAGGCCATTTTTGGTTATCCTTAAGCTTTTGATCATCTCCTTGGGAAAATACATAATCATATAATATAACAAGTAATTTTTGATTACCTACTAAGGAAGAGCTGTGTTTCTTGGCCAAGATGTAATGACAATCCAATCAGTATGAGAGGACATTCTACTGTCATATAGCAAAAAATGGATGTGGAAATAAGGGGAACATACACAAAAAATCACTTCTTGATAAGCATTATAATGAATTGCACAATGGTGAAAGGACCGTAGAAAAGATAAGTGACCTAGTCTTGAAGGTAAAAGACTTCCAAGGAAATAGTAATTTGAGGTGAGACCCTTCTGAGAAGATTAGGTGATAAGTTTGAAATTTGTGCTAAAGAATGGAGGAAACAAAAGAAAAGATCTGAATATTTCTCTTACTGATTTGGTCACAGTCAGTGTCAGCAAGTGAAGCAGTAAACAGGGCAGCATCTCACAAGTTATAAATATTGGTATCTCTGCCTTCAAAACAGTCTTGTTTGGAAAATGAACTTCATTTTCCTAATGACCTGCTTAAGTTTATTAAAAAAGAAAAACTATTAGCACCTATAGAGTGAGGTTATTTTTTTTACATTACTCAACCAGTAAGTGGCTGAGCCAGTATGAAACAGATTCCCTTTCCTTAATACTCTACAACACCAAAAAAATTCAAATTAAAAAAAATCTTAAATCTAATGACATTGTAATGTTCTTCAAACTATTTTGCTACCAAATTAAATCTGTTTGATAACAGATAACATTTTATAACTAAGTTGATAACTGCAACCAAACTATGTCCCCTTACATTTAGCAAAATGTACAGCAGTCAGTCTACGATGGCTTAGAGCCTGCTCAATGAAAATATTTTTGAGATTATTCCATGGTTCTTGTATGCAAAGTGTCTTCACTTGCGTCCAACTCTTTGCAACCCCATGGACTGTAGCCATCCAGGCTCCTCTGTCCATGGTATTCTCCAGGCAATAATACTGTAGTGGGTTGCCATGACCTAGTCCAGGGGATCTTCCTGAACCAGGGATTGAAACTGTGACCCATACATCTCCTGCATTGGCAAGTGGGTTCTTTACCACTAGTGTTACCTGGGAAGCCCGTGGTCCTTATGGGCTAATAATTCATAAATTCTTTGTTATTAGTTAAATGAAAACAATAAAGACTCATAACCCAAGAATGAGATATCTAAAGGAATAATAGAGGCTCTTAATTCAGCCCCTACATTTTAGACTTTTATGTAGAAGACTTGTGTGAATTGTTTTCATTTGAAATTTGTTTTGTTTAGTTTTTTGTCCTTTAAGAAAATATGCAGTCACTCAATATACTACTTGTCAAAACCTGCCAGAATAATTCTAGTATGTTGTTTTACAGACAGACAGTTTTTCAATTTTAAATCAAAGAAAGACTGTTGTTGAGAACTAAATGTAGAAAAGTATTGGTTGTGTTTTGGTTTTGTTTTTGCAAGAAGAGGAAAACTAAAGTACACAGAGCATTTGTTCATTAAAAGTGTCTAAAACTTAAATAGGAAAAAAAAAAAAAGAAGAATGACTTCCGTTCTCCTGGTCAGACTCCAAATTTGGTAATTGCATTTTGCTTTCTTACAGTTCCTTGCCAGCTTCTAGCACAGCTGTCATCCTCTTCTATTTCTATGCTAAACTACAGTGCAGTGTTTTATGCATAATGGGAGGCAGCAAATTGTTTTACCCTCCAGAGAGAGGTGAGGTTCTGAAAAGGGATGGATTCTTTACTTCCCTTCTCTGATTCCAGGAATGTTATATAAATATTTTTGGGGAAAAAAGAAGTAAAAAATACTGTTGTTTATGTAATATTTTCCTGTTGTTATCATACTCTGCCTCCAGGCACTAGCTCTAATAAAAGGACATACTATAAAACAAAACATAAGGTTAAATACAGCTTCAACCAAATGATCAAATACATATGTATAGAACACATAAAACCGTATGGAAGCATATAAGTGAATGAGCTTAAAGTGTTCATATAAATGTTTCTTTGATGAGGTTTTAAGTAATTTTTTCTAGTATATGGAGGCTCTTTAACTGTGAGAATAGTGAGATCCTGTAATGCATAGATGTGACTTTTTTTTTGCATAGAGAAGAGTGGATTAAAAACTCTTAGCCATCATCAATCTGCCTAATTACTTATATTATAAATAATTTTATTCCATAAACTTACTAAAGCTAAGGATGTGCATACCCATACCTCACAGGAACTGTATACAGGTGTGCACCCAAAAAGTACATGCAGCTAATGATTGTAGCAATAGAAAAATAAACTATTATTACATGCAACAGAAATAAAGTTATGCAGATTACATAACTCCATTGATATAAATTTCAAAAAGAAATAATATTACTTTAAGGGTTACAATAATACGATGATGACTGGACCAAGGTTGTGGGATTTTTCTGGGATATTATTAAAATCCTGTAATGCATCTGGATTTGGTTACATGGCTGTGGTTCACCAGCAGCATACGTATGGTTTGTGCTTTCTAATGCATACTTCATTAAAGAATATGATAATTTTAAAATTTGTTAATATTTTCAACAATTCCAGTTTATCTATCTGCTCAGAGTTTCCCATCTATATTTCATGTAGTGCTAGTAGTATTGATAATTATGGCTTGGATTCCCCAATTTTCTTCAGAGCTGATCAAATATTTTCATTTTTGACACAATAACACTGACATAGAACCTAACAAAGGAAAGTGCTCAATATTTGTTTTTTAAAGAAGGAACAGATAAATAAATAAATTACTTTGTTGACAAAGGTCCATATAGTCAAAACTATGATTTTTCTAGTAGTCATGTATGGATGTGAGTGTTGGACCATAAAGAAGGCTGAGCGCTAAAGAATTGATGATTCTGAACTGTGATGTTGGAGAAGACTCGAGAGTCCCATGGACTGCCAGGAGAGCAAACGGGTCAATCCTAAAGGAGATCAGTCCTGAATATTCATTTGGAGGACTGATGCTGAAGCTGAAGCTCCAATACTTCGGCCACCTGATGCAAAGAACTGCCTCATTGGAAAAGACCCTGATGCTGGGAAAGATTGAAGGCAAGAGGAGAAGGGGATGACAGAGGACATGATGGTTGTATGGCATCATCGATTCAAGGGACATGAGTTCCAGAGAGCTATGGGAAATGGTGAAGGACAGGGAAGTCTTGTGTGCTGCAGTCCATGGGACTGCAAAGAGTTGGACAAGACTGAGCGACTGAACAACAAGTGTGGAATCCAGACTCTGAGAGTTTAGAATCAGAAAATTAGAAGTGAAGTTTGTTGTTCTACAGACAGGTATCAAGTAAGCAATGAGAGAAGATAAAATGAAGGCACCAAGAGCAAAGGAAAAGCGAGAGACTATGAAAAAGCAAACAGGGAATCTAATGAAACAGGAATCTGTAACCACTTAGTTTAGTGATAGATATTACAACATACTTCTATGGACTTTGCAGATATCTCTAAAATAAACACCCTGGAGAGATGGAAATGATTAAATTAATGGAAGACTTTTGGGTTTTGTGTCTATTTTTAATGGCACTCCCTCAAATATGGGCATATACAAAAAAATGTATGATATGATAGTTTTACTGCACATTGTTTTATTTTTCTGTTTAGAAGGGATTCTATTGAGTGATATCTAGAAATGTCTCTTTTAAGCCCTTGTTCAAGATCAAAGATATATTTATAGAAAAAATGAGACTGCATTTTCCCAGTGAATTCCTTCCCCAGGTTAGTTATTCATTCAACAGTATCCACATTTTCCCCTCAAAAAGTCCTTGCATTTTTTAGTGGTTGATGTAATCATCTACATGAATTAAAATAGTGTATTTATGTATTTAATGACAGTGGCTGTCTGCCTCACTGAACTTCAAGTTCCTGGACAGCAGTCACAAGTTCACTCCTGTGTTTCCTGCTTTTGGGATAGTTTGGGGACATAGAACATGTTTATAAAAGTGAGTTAACACAGTGATATTTTGTGTTAAACTTAACGTGGGCAAATTCTATACAACTTCAATTATCTTATAATTCTGATACATAAAGAGATTTTGCTATATTTACTTACATTGTTGAAAAAGTGAGTTTTCTATTGTCAACAGGATATCAATAATATGGTCATTTTGGAAAAATGTTTTAGGTGCTATTTGGATTGTTGATGTTATTAGCATTCTAACCCAATCAAGTCTCTATATAGAAATATAAATAAATAGCTAATTGTAAATGTGTCAATCAGAAAACCTTAGCAACCATCAGTCTGCCAATAATAATGTTACATCATTCTATAAATACACTAAAGCCAAAGATATGCATACTCTTAGCTCAACAGTCCCACTCTTAGCTATATACTAAGCATAAATGTGCATATCTGTGCACCAAAATACGTACCAGGATGCTGAGGGCAAAGGAGTTGTAAACAGTTTGGATGAGATAGGAAACCACAGTCTCAGTTCAGCCTAGGTCACCATGGTTCCATCCAACACTGTACTACATTTGTTATTCCCATGTTATTTACTGACAGCAACATACATTTGTACAGTTATCCAGGTCACTAATTTTTTTATATGTAGTGTAATTTTATTAAATGATGATCACACATGGGCTCTGAAGTCAAACTTCTGGGGTTTGAATCTCACCCAGTCATAGTTCTCTGTGACTGTGTAAATTTAACTTTCAAGCCTTCCTTCACCTTCATCTGCAAAATGAAGAAAGCTAAAAAAGAGCCTTGGACAACTGTGAGGGTTGAATGAAAAAATAGTTGTCTGGTACTTAAACAGTGCTACTCATAGTAAATGTTCGATCTGATCTGTATTATGGTGACTATTAGGAATTTTATTGGCATATACAACATCAATGTCTATTTGAAACTATGATGTATAGAAAATAAAAAAAGGTAGTGAAAAAGCCTGGATTACACAGAGGAAGAACTCTAAATGTGAATTTATGCTCTGACACCCAGGATGTGTGATGTCATTAAATTTAATTAACCCCTTATACCCTCAATAATCCCATATTTAAATGAAATTCAATCCAGTTCAGTCTCTCAGTAGTGTCTGATTCTTTGTGACCCCATGAACCGCAGCACACCAGGTCTCCCTGTCCATCACCAACTCCCAAAGTTCACCCAACTCATGTGAATTGAGTTAGTGATGCCATTCAAACAGGCATTTACAGATTATAACAAACATGCATTTTACAGATCACATAAATTTTTCTACAGACACAACCAGTGAGAGTGAAAGTCACTCTTGTGTCCGACTCTTTGCAGCCCCATGGACTGTACAGTCCATGGAATTTTCCAGGCCAGAATGCCAGAGTGGGTAGCCTTTCCCTTCTCCAGGGGATCGTCCCAACTCAGGGATCAAATGCAAGTTTCCCATACTTCAGGTGGATTCTATACCAACTGAGCCACAAGGGAAGCACAGACATGATCATGTTGTCTGCAAATATAGTTACACCTCTTCATTTAAAACATGTGTGACTTCATATATATTCATTGCCTTATTACATTGGCCAGAACTCCTGTGTAATGTTAAGAAGAAGTGGTGATTGTGGACATACTTTGATTTTTGAACTTAAAAGGGTTTAAATTTTGACCATTAAGTATGACATTAACTTAAGATATTTGAAGATTAACTCTACCTGTATGAAGAAGTTTCCTCCTATTCTGAGTTTGTAAGAATTTTTTTTTTAATCATGAATGCCTGCTTATTCGTTTTTTCTGGAAATACAGGTGCAATTGTTTTTTTTTCTCTTTATTCTGTTAATAGGTGAATTATGTTGATTTTTAAAGGCATAACCAACCTTGCTTTTCTAAAATAAACTCCAGTCAGTCATAATGTATTATCATGCTTATTTATTCCTGGGTTCAACTTGTCAGTTTGGAGGATATTTGTATCTATTCTTTTCTCACAATGTCTTGTGTTTTGTATTAGAGTTATGACAGCCTTATAAAACAAGATGGGATGTATCATCCTTTCTACTTTTATCCAAATGTTTGTGTAGAATTGACATTACTTCTTTTTAAAAGTATAATAAAAATCACGAGCGAAGGCACCTGGACCTAGACATTTTTGTGAAGAAATCGTGTTACAAATTTGATTTCTTTAATATGCAAAATGTTATAAGCTAAATTGTGTCCTCTTAAAACTCACATGTTATAGCTTTACTAGTTCCTCAGAATGTGATGGAATTTGAAGATGGAACCTTTAGGTTCAGTTCAGACGCTCAGTCCTGTCTGACTCTCTGCGACCCCATGACTGCAGCACACCAGGCCTCCCTGTCCATCACTGGCTCCCAGAGTCTACCCACACCCTTGTCCATTGAGTTGATGATTTCATCCAACCATCTCATCCTCTGTTATCCCCTTCTCCTCCTGCCCCCAATCCTTCCCAGCATTAGGGTCTTTTTCAATGAGTCAACTCTTCGCATGAGGTGGCCAAAGTTTTGGAGTCTCAGCTTCAACATCAGTCCTTCCAGTGAACACCCAGGACTGATCTCCTTTAGGATGGAGTGGTTGGATCTCCTTGCAGTCCAAGGAACTCTCAAGAGTCTTCTCCAACGCCACCATTCAAAAGCATCAATTCTTTGGCACTCAGCTTTCTTCACCGTTCAACTCTCACATCCATACATGACCACTGGGAAAACCATAGCCTTGACTAGATGGACCTTTGTTGGCAAAGTAACAACTGTGCTTTTCAATATGCTGTCTAGGTTGGTCATAACCTTCCTTCCAAGGAGTAAGCATCTTTTAATTTCATGGCTGCAATCACCATCTGCAGTGATTTTGGAGCCCCCACAAAGTAAAGTCAACCATTGTTTCCCCATCTATTTGCCATGAAGTGATGGGACAGGATGCCATGATCTTAGTTTTCTGAATGTTGAGCTTTAATGAGATTAATAATTTCAATTCCATAGGGTTCTTATGAGAATCCATTTCTTTCTTCTTTTAAATGCACTTGTTTCATAAATATAAGGATTGCTTTTTTAAACTTTATTTATTTATTTTTGACTGTGCTGGGTCTTTCTTGCTGCACAAGCTCTTCTCTAGTTGTGGAGAATGGGTACTCTCTAGTCACATTGCATGGGCTTCTCATTGCAATGGTTTCTCTTGTTGCAGAGAATGGGCTCTAAGCTCATGGGCTTCAGCAGTTGCAGCTCCCAGGCTCCAGAGCACAGGCTCAGTAGTTGCAACATATGGACTTAGTTGATTCATGGCATGTGGGACCTTCTCAGACCAGGAATTAAACCATGTGTCCTGCATTGGCAGATGGATTCTTTACCACTGAGCAACCAGAGAAGCCCCATGGATTTCTTAACATCAATGACATGACTGTGTTTGACATATAAAAGATATTTAAAATGCAAGAATCCCTTCTGGTAAAAACACACTGTGGGACATGAACAAATGTAATGCTATGTTAATCTCCTTTGTCTCCTTTTGTATTATCCTTTTTGGACATTAAGTTTTCCTGATTAAATAAATACATTCTGCTGTACTATGAGTTAATAATATAGACTCCAAGACCCAAGGAGATTATGCATAGAATGACTAAACTCACTGACAATAGGAAAAAGAAAGAAAAGAGGCCAGGGTCGGCATGAGCAGCACGGAGATGACTGCTAACAGTCCTGAGAGCAGCAGAAAATGACAGCTCCCTGACAGTATCGCCTCCTGCCTGGGCTTGACGTTTGGAAAGTACTGAACCAAAAGAACCCTTACAGCTCCCCACCAACCAGTCTGGACAGAATGCTGTGTTGTTTGTTTTACCTTTTCAGACTCTGCACACTTGCCCCAAGAACAGGGCATGGCGTGGGTGTCTGGCCAGACCACGTCTCCCCAGTTTGCTCAGCCTTGAAAGCTCTGCTGTTACTTTGCCTGACAGTAGAGTTGCCTACCAGTGCTTCTCTGCCAGTTGACACCAAACAGAAGATATTTGTCAATCCTCTATTTTCTGTGAGGTTTTGAAAATCTTGAGGAGATAGACCCAGAAAAATCACAGAATCGTCATTCACAAGGAAGAGTTGTGAATATAATTTTGCCAAATGGGTCATTGACATAGCCTCCCCATTGACAGAATGAACAGAACCAGAAGTAGCTTTATAAATGTAGAAGTAAATGTTATTTTGCTGAGAATTCCTGAGTTGTAAAAATGAAAGTTAAAAACAGATGAGAAATATAGAATATGAGTATGAAAATTCTTTCTTTTTAACAAGATGTTGAATATAGTTCCCTGTACCATACAGTAAGGGCTTATTATCTGTTTTACACATAGTGTGTATATATGTTAATCCCAAACTTCTAGTTTATCTCTCTATTCCCTTTAGTAACCATAAGTTTGTTTTCTATATCTGTGAATCTATTTCTGTTTTGTAAAAAAGTTCATTTGTATCAGTTTTAAAAATCCCCTTTGGTAACAAGTTTGTTTTCTATAGCTGTAAATCTACTTCTATTCTGTAAACAAGCTCACTTGTATCATTTTTAAAAATGCTATACATAAGTGATGTTATATGATACTTGTCTTTGATATTTCATTAGTATGACAATCACTAGGTCAGTCTATGTTGCTGTAAATAGCATTATTTCATTCTTTTTTATTGCTGAGTATCTTATCACACACACACACACATGCCATATCTTCTTTATTCATTCAGCTGTCTATGAACGTTAGTGTTTCTTCTAAGTTTTGGCTATTGAAAATAGTGCTGTAGTGAATATTGGGATGCATGGATCCCTGTGAATTAGATTTTTCTCCTTATATATGCTGAAAAGTGGGATTGCCGGATCATATGATAGTAATACTTTTAGTTTTTCTTGAACCTCTGTACTGTTTCCTATAGTGGCTGTACCAGTCTACATTCCCACCAATAGTGTATGGGGGTATTTCTCTCTCTCTACATCTTCTACAGCATTTGTTACTTATAGACTTTTAATGATAGTCATTCTGACTGCTGAAAGATGATACCTCATTGTAGTATGGATTTACATTCCTCTTGTATCAGTGTTGTTGAGCATCTTTTCATGGGCCTTTTGGCCATCTGTAGGTCTTATATGGAGAAAGGTTTCTTTTAGTCTTCTGCCCATTTTTTTTTATTGGGTTGTTTTATTTTATATTAAGCTGTATATTTTGGAAATTTAATTAATCCCTTGTTGGTAGCATTGTTTGCAAATAATTTAATTGCTCCTTTATTGGTACCATTGATCACAAATATTTCCTCTCAGTTCATAGGTTTTCCTTTGTTGTTTGTTCCTGGTTTCCTTTACTGTGCAAAACCTTTAAGTTTAATTAGGTTGCATTCATTTATTTTTGATTTTATTTTTATTACTCTAGGCAATGGATCAAAAAATATATTGCTGTAATTTATGTTAAAGAATATTCTATGTTTTCTTTTAGGAGTTTTGTAGTGTTCAGTCTTACATTTAGGTCTTTAATTCATTTTGAGTTTATTTTCTTGTACAGTATTAGAAAATGTTCTAATTTCATCTTTTTCTATGTAGCTGTCCAGTTTTCCCAGTACTGTTTATTGAAGAGAATTTTTTCTCCATTGTATATTCTTGCCTCCATTCAGTTCAGTTCAGTTCAATTGCTCAGTCATGTCCGACTCTTTGTGACCCCATGAATCGCAGCATGCCAAGACTCCCTGTCCATTACCAACTCCCACAGAGTCTACACAAATCCATGTTCATTGAGTCAGTGATGCCATTCAGCCGTCTCATCCTCTGTTGTCCCCTTCTCATCCTATCCTCAATCTTTCCCAGCATCAGGGTCTTTTCCAATGAGTCAGCTCTTCACATCAGGTGGCCAAAGTATTGGAGTTTCAGCTTCAACATCAGTCCTTCCAATGAACACCCAGGAATGATCTTTAGGATGGACTTGTTGGCTCTCCTTGCAGTTCAAGAGACTCTCAGGAATCTTCTCCCACACCACAGTTCAAAAGCATCAATTCTTTGGCACTCACCTTTCATCTGCATATCTGAGGTTATTGATATAACCTCAGAGGTTTCTCCCAGCAATCTTGATTCCAGCTTGTGCTTCTTCCAGCCCAGCAATTCTCATGATGTACTCTGCATGTAAGTTAAAGGTTAATTGACCATAAGTTTGTGGGTTTATTTCTGGGATCTCTGGCTTGTTCCATTGATCTATTTCTCTGTTCCTGTGCCAGTATCACACTGTTTTGATCACTTTAGCTTTGTAGTATAATCTGAAATCAGGAAGCCTGATTCCTCCAGCTTTGTTCTTTCTCAAGATTGTTTTGTCTGTTTAGAAGAGACTTTCTCTCACCAATTTACAATTTCAGTTTGAACATAATACAAAAGAATATATGGATAAAAATCTTTAATCTGCCTTATTTTGGAAAGAGGTATAAAAAGATGTTATGTTGGTAGACATATTTTAACACAATTACTTGAATAAATAATACAAACTTACATATTTTTCTTAAAATGATATGTGTACAAATCAGTTCATCTGCCTTTTAATACTTTAAATTACAGGTAGAAATTCCATTTTAGATTGTGTGATGCTAAATTTTTTCTTAATTATTTCTCAATACAGTTTATTCTTAACATAAACAAACCAAAAATCTGGATTCTGATCGTATTCTGTTTTTCTACTGAGTATGAAGCTGATTTTATATTGATATTTAGTATATAACCCTGGTACATATACCAGCTTCTACTTGGACACACCAAGGCATTGCTCTGCTTCATATCATTATAATCACTATGTAAAAACTATTGAATCTGCATTTCATTCTTTTTTTTTGAGAGTTTGCACTGGATCTTTGTTACAATGTGCAGACTCTTTGTTGTGGCATGCAGGCTTTTCTCATTGTGACCTATGGGCTTAGTTGCCCAACCAGAGATCAAACCCATGTCCCCTGCAGTAAACAGCAAATATCTAACTACTGGACCACCAGGGAAATCCCTTAGTCTGTATTTCTTGTTCAGAGTCAGTACAGCATAATGATTAAATACAATAATCAATTAAATACAATATATTATTATTATTATTTTAATAATAAATTACATACATAATGATAATATAATGTATTTATAAAATATCCAAGTCTATTGCCATTATATTCCTCCAGCAATACTTTCCCTATGTACTAATTGCTTTATACCTCTAACCATGTACATCTTGTGTAAGTCCTATAATCTTGAAAAACAGCAAAGCTTAAGGAATTCCTCACCCCTTATGCTTTAGAATACCTCTTATTCTAAACAACCACCTTTCCCCATATGATTTTAGATAAAGACTTTCAGGTGCCTGTTTTGTTTACCTAGGATAAGACTAAAATCAGACCCCCCAAATTTCCATTCTCTGGTTTGTAAATGATTAGCTGAACTGCTTGTCTTCATTGATTAATTGGAATAAATGCTTATTATTCAAACTCTGGTTAAGATTATCTCCTACCCCCAGACTCTGGAACCTCTGGCTCACCCTCACCCTGATCCAGAAGACAATCCACCCTCAAGTGGTCCTCTTGGGAGATAGGCTGGCTTTAGGATACTCAGACCCACTTTCTGATAACACCATCCTTTCTTCCCAGTTCCCACACCTTTCATTATATTTCCAAACACACAATTCTTTTCAGCTTTGTGGACTTCTTTCTGTAAAAGAAAATGCTTTTTTTTTTTTTAAAATAACCCTTGACTTACTTGATGATTTATGATAAGGAAAAGCCCCTGTTGTGTTTTTCCCACATGACAGCAATTCCTTTGAATAAAGTCTTTCCTTACTAAGTACAACTTATTTTCTTTTTGCTTTTGTTTATTTCAAAGTTCTCATATTGCTTCAACTTGACTTAAATGTGTAAATTATGACACCTTGACTCAGCATCTCTTAAAATGTGAATTCTATTTTCTAAGGGTAGATGACTATTTATTTGCTAATATATATGATAGAAGGAGTATACATTTCCAAGATTTATGCATGTAATAAAACTTTAATCATCCTTGCACATTTTGTGAAAGCTCTAATATTCTCTCATCCAAACAGTCCAAACCCAAAATCAGACCTGAGGGAGGAGAAAAAAAATGATGCATAGAATTAAATAGCGCAAAGACTTTATAATTCAAGAAGTCCAAATGCTTCATTTTACAAATGAGATAATATGAGAGTACAGAGGTGAGCTCTGTCACCCAAAACAAAAGAGGTAGTAAGAAGTGAAATCCTGGGGAAGACATTGAAAATACAAACAAAAATTATTATATACTGCATCTGGCTCTAAAAAGGCCCTTCTGCTTTCCTTCAGAACCTCTTAGATACATTCAACCTCAAAGCTCTCCTTCATTGTATAACACTTTGTCTTGAATCACAGAACACATTCAGACAAATCCATATATCAGAATTGTATAAGCTAGCTGAATTTTCACAAACCGGACCTACCTGTTTAATTTTAAAGCCAAGTCTTGAAACTGTCAGTGAACAAATCCTCTGGAAGAGCGAGAGAACATAATTACTTTATCGTGAGCTATGGTTCTAAGCAAACCTGTGTCTGAATTAGGACCCACCACTAGTAACTGTGTAACATTGGAATGCTGATTAACCTTTCAAAACTCAGTGTAGCCATTTCTAAAAGAGGTTGTAACCCCCTTCACAGATTCCTTATGGGATAAAAGAGATATTGCAAAATGTAGAACTGGAGTTTAGCACACGGTAGACACTTTGAAAAATTCTTAGCTATTACTATTGATCTGAAAGTGAAAGGAAGTGTTAGCTGCTGAGTAGCATCCAACTCTTTGTGACCCCATGGACTTGGAGGCCCTATGGACTGCAGCCCACCAGGCCTTTCAGTCCATGGAATTCTCCAGGCAAGAATACTGGAGTTGGTTGCAATTTTCTTCTCCCGGGGATCTTCCCGACCAAGGGATCAAACCTGGGGTTTTGCATTGCAGACAGATTCTTTACCATCTGAGCCGCCAGGAAAACCCATTAGTATAGGGGAAACATAACCTGATGAAGGAGCATTCAGCAGGAATTGAGGGCATGCAAAGAGAGAGGGATGGTGAGCTTATTTTAAGGACAGGGTGTTTTTAGTGTCTTAAGTCACTCTTCAGCTGATTTAGAGGGTCCTTCTAAGGCCCTTTTATTTTTTATTTTTTTTTAATTAATTTATTTATTTTTACTTGTTTTTGCCATACAATGTCATTATATCACCATGGGTTTACATATGCTTCCCCTCCGGAACCCCCCTCCCTCCTCCCTCCCCCCCGGGAAACCTCACTGCACCAGTCCCGAGCATCAGTCCTGGGCTGGCGATTGATTAGACACATGACAATTAACATGCTTCAATGCCCTTCTCCCATATCATCCCACCCTTACCCTCATCCACAGAGTCCACGAGTCTATTCTATACATCTGCGTTCCTTTTGTTGTCTCCCATGTTGGGTTCTCGTTACTGTCTTTCTAAATTCCATATATATGCATTAATATACTGTATTGTTGTTTTTGCTTCTGGCTTACTTCACTCTGGATAATGGGCTCCAGTTTCGTCCATCTGAGTAGAGTTGCTTCAAATGAATTTTTTTTTTAATGCTGAGTAATATTCCATTGTGTATATGTACCACAGCTTTCTTATCCATTTGTCAGTTGATGGGCATCTAGGTTGCTTCCATGTCCTGGCTATTGTAAACAATGCAGCGATGAACATTGGGGTGCACGTGGCTCTTTCAATTCTGGTTTCCTCGGTGTATATGCCCAGCAGTGGGATTGCCGGGTCATATGGCAGGTCTATTTGCAGCTTTTTAAGGAACCTCCACACTGTTTTCCATAGTGGCTGTACTAGTTTGCATTCCCACCAACAGTGTAAGAGGGTTCCCTTTTCTCCACATCCTCTCCAGCATTTATTGCTTGTAGACTTTTGGATGGCAGCCATTCTGACTGGTGTAAAGTGGTACCTCATTGTGGTTTTGATTTGCATTTCTCTGATAATGAGTGATGTTGAGCATCTTTTCATGTGTTTGTTAGCCATTTTTATATCTTCTTTGGAGAAATGTCTGTTAAGTTCTTTGGCCCACTTTTTAATTGGGTTGTTTATTTTTCTAGAATGGAGCTGCAGGAGTTGTTTGTAAATTTTTGAGATTAATTGTTTGTCTGTTGCTTCATTGGCTATTATTTTCTCCCATTCTGAAGGCTGTCTTTTCACCTTGCTTATAGTTTCCTTTGTTGTGCAAAAGCTTTTAATTTTAATTATGTCCCATTTGTTTATTCGAGTTTTTATTTCCAATATTCTGGGAGGTGAGTCATGGAGTATCCCGCTTTGGATTATAGCAGAGAGTGTTTTGCCTATGTTATCCTCTAGGAGTTTTATAGTTTCTGGTCTTATGCTTAGATCTTTGATCCATTTTGAGTTTATCTTTGTGTATGGTGTTAGAAAGTGATCTAGTTTCATTCTTTTACAAGTGGCTGTCCAGTTTTCCCAGCACCACTTGTTAAAGAGGTTGTCTTTTCTCCATTGTATATTCTTGCCTCCTTTGTCAAAGATAAGGTGTCCATAGTTGCGTGGATTTATCTCTGGGCTTTCTATTCTGTTCCATTGATCTATATTTCTGTCTTTGTGCCAGTACCATACTGTCTTAATGACTGTGGATTTGTAGTATAGCCTAAAGTCAGGTAGGCTGATTCCGCCAGTTCCATTCTTCTTTCTCAAAATTGCTTTGGCTATACGAGGTTTTTTGTATTTCCATACAAATTGAGAAATTATTTGTTCTAATTCTTTGAAGAAGACCTCTGGTAGCTTGATCGAATTGCATTGAATCTATAGATTGCTTTAGGTAGTATACTCATTTTCACTATATTGATTCTTCCAATCCACGAGCACGGCACATTTCTCCATTTGTTTGTGTCCTCCTTGATTTCTTTCATCAGTGTTCTATAGTTTTCAGAATTAGAAATGAAAACGGAGAGATCACAACAGAAAACACAGAAATACAAAGGATCATAAGAGACTATTATCAGCAACTATATGCAAATAAACTGGACAATTTGGATGAAATGGACAAATTCCTAGAAAAGTATAACTTTCCAAGACTAAACCAGGAAGAGATAGATAATATTAATAGACCCATCACAAGCACGGAAATTGAAACCGTAATCAGAAATCTTCCAAAAAACAAAAGCCCAGGACCAGATGGCTTCACAGCTGAATTCTACCAAAAATTTAGAGAAGAGCTAACACCTATTCTACTCAAACTCTTCCAGAAAATTGCAGACGAAGGTAAACTTCCAAACTCATTCTATGAGGCCTCCATCACCCTAATTCCAAAACCCGGCAAAGATGCCACAAAAAAAGAAAACTACAGGCCAATATCACTGATGAACTTAGATGCAAAAATCCTCAACAAAATTCTAGCAAATAGAATCCAACAACACATCAAAAAGATCATACATCATGATCAAGTAGGCTTTATCCCAGGGATGCAAGGATTCTTCAATATTCGTAAATCGATCAATGTAATACACCACATTAACAAATTGAAAAATAAAAATCACATGATTATCTCAATAGATGCAGAGAAAGCCTTTGACAAAATTCAACATCCATTTATGATAAAAACCCTCCAAAAAGTAGGAATAGAAGGAACATACCTCAACATAATAAAAGCTATATATGACAAACCCACAGCAAACATTATCCTCAATGGTGAAAAACTGGAAGCATTCCCCCTGAAATCAGGGACAAGACAAGGGTGCCCACTCTCACCACTACTATTCAACATAGTTTTGGAAGTTTTGGCCACAGCAATCAGAGCAGATAAAGAAATCAAAGGAATACAGATTGGAAAAGAAGAAGTAAAACTCTCTCTGTTTGCTGATGACATGATCCTCTATATTGAGAACCCTAAAGACTCTACGAGAAAATTACTAGAGCTAATCAGTGAATATAGCAAAGTTTCAGGATATAAAATCAACACACAGAAATCCCTGGCATTCCTATACACTAACAGTGAGAAATCAGAAAGAGAAATTAAGGAAACAATTCCATTCACCATCGAAACAAAAAGAATAAAATACTTAGGAGTATTTCTACCTAAAGAATCAAAAGACTTGTATATAGAAAACTCTAAGGCCCTTTTAAAATGATCTTTCCATCCCTCTCTCTCTTTAAGCTCTCATCCATGCTGAATGCTCCTTCATCGGGTTATATAACCCCATGCCCCTGGGTAGCCAAACCCCCACAGAGAGAAGTGACCTAACGGTGTTAATTGCCTCATCAAAATGTATGATTTCTCACCTTGGATAGGTGTGCAGCCCTACTTAGCAATCTTATTTAGCCCTAATTGGCTTCGTTTCCCATTTTCTACGGTGCCAATTAATTTTTTTACTCCTCTCAAACCCTTCATCTTCTTTCAGCCACTTGATGCACATGTGATGTTCTTTCTCACAGGTTCATAAGAAGATCAAGACCAGCAGCCCTTTGAATTCCTTCAGCTCCTCCTGGTCCCATCTATTTGATGGCCTGTATCTTTTCTAATGGCCCTCCGTCATCCTCGCCTGCTCATTTGTTTAGAATCATCTTTTGAATCCACATTATTGTGTGTGTCTCTCAATCCTTTCCTTTAATTAACCCTGCAGGTTTCCAGTGACTCATATTTTCTTACATTTGATGTGTCAGTCTCTTCCAATTTGGCCTGACCCAAGATGACCTGCCTCTCTTTTTCCATTTACTTTTTTTTTCATTTTTTCATGGGATGAATTTAAACCTATGAAATTAAACACAGGATACTTGGTAAAGGAAAGAAATTTGGAATGCTCTCTGTAAATGTTCAGTAACTACTCTTTTTAAAAAATATATTTTTTTAAATTGAAGAATGACTTCTTTACAGCATTTTGTTATTTTCTGTCAAACATCAGTAATGACTCTTAAAGCATAATAGCATAGCTGTCCACTTCACTTGTCTACATAAATAATGTATGTGAAAAATAGTCTGAAGTTGTCTATTTTTATAAAAAGATATGGTTCAGAAGCAAATACTGTGATAGTTCTTTGGAATTTTGAAGTTGCAGCTGAGTGATCTGAGACTGGAGAGAAATTCACTGTTTTAACTCCACTAATGTTACAGGAGCTGAATACTGTTTTGGTTTTATACAGATTCAGAGTGACAACTGATTAAAGTGCCACTGGGCTATGTAACTCCATTATTTATTTTTATTTTTTAAATTTTCACACGAGGTGTGAAATATCATTTTCTAACAGTAAAGACAAAAATTAGCAAGTGTACCGATGAAGGAGTTCAAACTTTGTAAAATCATGATTAAGAATTTAACTTTTAAAATGCATGAAGAAAAAAAAATGACCATGCTTTTGTAATATAAATAAGAATTTCCAGTCATTTATCTGTGACTGCCAGTGTGAACATTTAAGGATAATGAGAATGTGTCAAGGGAAGCTTGGGTTGGGGGTGGGAAAGTGATGAAGTGGTAATAGGTGAACAGGACGGGAAAGCTGAGAAAACAGCCCAACTTTCTGAGATCTCCAACACGACGGCTCCTGGATCTGCCTAAAGAAACTCATCTTTTATACTTTGGGAAGTCACTTGCTCTATTTTATAGTTTTTGTCTTCTTTTACTTTCCCCCCTGCCATTTTAAAGCCATCTCTCAGTTACAGCAGCTGACATTTTTTTGTGGCTACAATACCATTTTAATTTGAAAGAATACTTTTATATAGCTTCTCTGTGTTGTACTTAAACTGATACAGAAGTATGAGAAAGTTAACTTGATTAATTCATCAATTAATCTACTACAGAAAGTGGATTCCATGAACAAATAAATTTAATTATTTACTTGATTTAAATGATCATTATGAAGGAGTAGTTTGTGTATGCAACTTTTAAAAATTTTTTTTTTTGTCAAATACTTATGACAGAAAATCACCTTCTTTCAGAGTTTCACTTGAGAATGTCTCTCCTCAAAGATTAGAATAAGTTGGACTCTCCTCTCCAGACAGCTGTGGAAGCAATGAGTTTCCTTCTGTCTCTGTTCCTAATCAGGCAATAGAGAACTTCTCAGTCTGCCATGTCTGTAGAAGTGACCATTCAAGTAAAGGAGGTTGTGAGGGCTGAGGGCTCCTATTCTCCACCCAGCCCCTGCTAAAAAGAAGGGAGCTCTATGCCAGACATGGCAGGCTGACAATACTGAGGCCCTGGTTTCTTACCCAAGCTTGCTTGTCAGTCAGAGAGAGACAAGCTAAAGTCTAGTCCAAGAGAGACAAGCTCAGAAAAACAGATGCTACCACCATCACCACCCCCCCTTCTCATAAAGCAGGGAAATCTCTCTCAGAGAATTTAACCACTTCTGTGCACTAGAGCAGTGATTCCGATATTATGGCCATGGAGTTAGGCAAGATATAAACAGACATCCATGGGTCAGGTAACTTACCACAGAATACCAAAGAATGAGACAGCTAAAAAGATTTTTCAAAATATGGACTCCAAAACTACACATGCAAAGGGACCCATATTTGATTGGATTAAACTATGGAGCAAAGTATGCCTCAGTAGAGCCATTGATTGTTGGATGGTGGAATCGAACATCTTGGCATGATACTGACAGAGGCAGAGAACAGACGAAGGGAGAGAGTGATGAAAGAGGGCCTGGCTGAAAGTACTGTCACTGTGTAGTGTCGTAGACGCCCATGGCTGATACCTCTGAGGAGCAACATCAGAACCTCCACATGGTAAAGATAGTTAGGCTGAGTTACAAGTAAACGGATAACCAATAACAACAGCAACATTGATGAACCCCACAAAGGAAGATGGAATGGGCATGCAGACTTGGGGATCATCTAAAATGTTCTATCTTCAAAAAATTATGAAAAGTATGATACATCACAGAGGGGAAAAGAGCAGACAAAAAAGATCATCTCCAGGAAAATAAGATGTTGACTTAGTAGAGAAAGTGTTCAAGGCAGCCATTATAAATATTTTCAAAGAATCAATGAAACCATGTTTAAAGAATTTTAAAAGTTTATATGATAATAACCCATCAAGCAAATACTAGCACTAAAAATTAGAAATTATTAAAAAGAATCAAAGAAATTTCTGGGATTGAAATATGCAATGACTGAAATGAAAAATTCATAAAGGAACACAGAACACACAATAAGAGAAAATATTTGCAATCATGTTTCTCATAAGGGACTTTTATCTAAAATATATAAAAGGCTCTTAATACTCAATTTAAAATAAGATTTAGTAGTGGTAAATCTTGTGGCTAAAGTGTCTAGATAGACATTTTCCAAAGAAGACATACAAATGGACAATAAGCATATAAAAATATTCTCACCATTATTAACTATCAAAACTACAAGGCGATACTACTCACATAACTAGGATGTCAGTAAATGAAAAAGACAGATAGTGAACATTATAAACAACAATGTAGATTCACTGGAATACTTATACACTGCTGGTGGGAGTGTGAATAGGGATTTACACTCTGGAAAACAGACATGTTCTCAAAGGTTGAACAGTGTTACCACATAATCTAGCAATTTCAATCTTAGTTACATAAACAACATAAATGAAAATAAATACATACAAAAACTTGTAAAAGACTTTTTATAGCAGTAATATTTATAAAAGCCAAATTTGGGATGAACAAAATCAAACAACTGCTGTATAAATAAGAAAAATGATAAATTAACACAGTGAAATATTATTTATCAATCAAAAGCAATCAAGTAGTGAGACAAGTGGCGATCTGAATGGACTTGGACATGTTAAGTGAAAGAAGGCACAAGAGAGGTCACAAAAGATCATATATTGTAGGAATTATTCACAAAAGATCACATATGAATTCACATGTAGGTAATATCCAGACAGGCAAATCTATAGAGCTATGAACTAGATTAGTGATTGTGTTGGTCTAAAGATGGGACACAGAGTGGAAAAGGGAGTGATGACTGGTTTGGAGCTTCCGTTACGATACTAAACATCTTCTAAAATTGATTATGGAGATGTTTGCACAATTCCTCTAATATACCAATAAACATTGAGTTGTCATTTAAATGTGTGATAAGTATATAAATTATAGTTCAATAAAATGGCTTCCCTGGTGGTCAGATGGTAAAGAAATTGCCTGCAATACAGGAGACCATGTTTGATTGCTCAGTTGGAAAGATCCTCTGGAGAAGGAAATGGTTACCTACTCCAGTATTCTTGCCTGGGAAATCCCATAGACAGAGGAGCTTGGCAGACCACAGTTCATGGAGGGTCGTAAAGAATTGGACATAACTCAACAGTTAACAATTTCACTTTCAAACATATAAAAAGCATATATCAAAGAATAAAAATAAGACCTGTATATTAATTAAAAGATAAATACCAACAGTTATTTTTATAAATGGGTAAAGCCTTCAGAAGATACTTTATGAAAGCTGATTGATATCCAAGCACCAAATGTATTGCAATTTTATGAACTTCATGACTCATTTAGTTCAGTTCAGTCACTCAGTCATATCCAACTCTTTGCAACCCCATGGACTATAGCACGCCAGGCTTCCCTGTCCATCATCAACTCCCAGGGCTTGCTCAAACTCATGTCCATCCAGTCAGTGATGCCATCCATTTCAGCTTCAGCATCAGCCATTCCAATGCATACTCAGAACTGATTTCCTTTAGGATTGATAGATTTAATCTCCTTGCAGTCCAAGGAACTCTGGGGAGTCTTCTCCAACACCACAGTTCAAAGGCACCAATTCTTTGGCCCTCAGCTTTCTTTATGGTCCAACTCTCACATCCATACATGACTACTGGAAAAATCATAGCTTTCACTAGACAGACCTTTGTCATTACTCATTTAGGGAAATATAATGAGATAAAAAATGAGATAGTCTACATTGTCTCTGTGAGTCCGCTAAGAATTTTTTAATGTATTTTACACATGTATCCAATGTATGTATAGCTGGGTCCCTTTACTCTTCATCTGAAACTGTCATAATATTGTTTGCTCATCAGCTATACCCCAATACAAAGTAAAAATTTATATATATATATATATATTAAAATATATTCAAGAACATTTAAAAGAACTTGACCTCTGAAATTGTGTTGATAGGTTGGAGTTTTACTTAGTACTAACACTTTGGAAAGTTGCCTAAAAATCCCTACTGACGCTGAACTTTTCAACCTAAGATATTAATATTTAAATTCCATTTGTAGTAATAGATCCAACAAAAATGCATAACATTTTCACCAAAATGCACACATCAGTTTTCTTTGAAAAATTATTCATGTGTCGCTAAACTGGAAACAAGCCAAATATCCATCAGTTGTAGGATGGATAAATGTATCTTTGTGTATTCATACAATATAGTATTATAAAGTGATGAAAATCAACAAGCTTGCTATCAGCAGTGATAGGGAAGCCTCTCACAGAAATAATGCTGAGAGAAAGAAGCCAGATGTAAAATAGCATTTATAGTATAATCCTGTTCACATGAGATTCAAACACAGATAAAATCAATGTGTTGACCAGAGGTCAAGTAATGCTTACCTCTGGAAGGTGATGACTAAGAGGAGGCAGTGGCGAGACTGCTGAAGTGTTGCTTAAGTTCTCATTTTATCCTAGATGGTGGTTACATAAATGTGTACATTTTTTTGGAATTTCATTTGAAAATTTAAGATTTGTATTAAAGATACATATTTCTAGAATGGTCCTTATTTTCTATTTCTTCCAAATTTCAATTAAAGGTGAAGCTATGAACCATTAAGGTTTATATCATAAGCATTTTTAAGTGAAAAAGTGACAGTGCTGAATGGCAATATTAGAAATATGAAAGACACAGTCTTTTCATAGCAATGAGGTGAAAATGAATAGCAATACAAATAATGAAAATTTGATATATTCTATTTGGTTTGGTTGCTTTAATACCTAAGTTGACTTGAGGTATTAAAGCAACCAAACGAGGCAGAGCACATCAGATATTTATTAGCTTCCCTGGTGGCTCAAATGGTAACGAATCTGCCGGCAATGTGGGAGACCTGGGTTCAGTTCCTTGATTGGGAAGATCTCCTGGAGAAGGGAATAGCAACCCATTCCAGTATTTTTGAATAGAGAGTCCCATGGACAAGGGAGTCTTTTGGGTTACCCCATGAGTCCACGGGGGTCTCAAAGAGTTGGACACAACTGAGCTACTGACACTTTCACTGTACCTGACTTGAAGTCCTTAAGTCTCATCATAACTCCTCCTTTAAAAAATTATTTTTTATTAAAGATATCACATAGGATTTTTTCCTATATGAGACCTAAAAACATGACTTTAAATTGAATTGAATTAAGAAGCATTAAAAAGTACAGTATAATAAAACTTAAAAGGTCAGTGTGTTTTAAAGTAGGAATTTCTTTACTTGAGAAAACTCTCATTTAAAATTTCAAACCCTCTTTCCTCATATATTAAACACTTTTGTTGGCTTAAAACTATGAAAGATATTATAAATTTTATTTTCTTGACTGTGAAATTATAGTATCCAATGGCAAAATTTTTATATAATGTATAAACATGGGTATTTTCAATAAGGCCTTACTTGGCCATGACATTAATTTTTGTTATGAATATAAAGAGATACATTCTGAAGCTGTGTCAGTGTTGTCTTCAAATATTTACTGGAAACTAAGTAAAAGCAACATTAATATGCTATAAACAAAATGCATCTGCTTCTCTCACTCTTCAGCAAAGTATGAGATATATTTTTGAGGAATTCTCTTCAACATTGGTTGTTAAAAGTTCTGGAAGTCATTGTGAATTCAGTAGACTATTCAACTCCTTGTACATTTCACTAAAAGGATTGATTATTATTTTATACATCAGATCATTGCCTATTGTATATGCTAGACATATTATAATCAAACTTCATATCACTGCTTTTAATTTAAATATTAGTATCTAGTACATATATATCTATATTTTCTGAAAATAGGTTATACTTTTGTTGAAAAATCAGTCTTCTTATGGTGGTGCTCTTACAACTATACTATTATATTTTTCTGAGAAACTCTACATAGTAAAGGATAAAGAAAGAGTCTACATTTTCTTTGGTTGGCTTTATAGGTGTTACAACTTCACTTTTGTGAATTGTTAGCTAATATTCAAATGCAGTTATGAAAATGAAAGCAAAATATATAGATCTGTAGGTTCACAAATTACTGAGATTGTCTAGGGGAAAAAAGTAAATATTTCACTATATACTGTAAAGAGCACCAATATTCATTTGGAATTTAACTCTATGAGTATTATTTTTCTTATCTAGAAAAGTACAGTATTGAATTAAATGATCTCTGAGATGCTACATTTCAGTTTTTAATGTACTATAATTTTATATTATCAGTGTGATAACAGAGCCTATGTATTGTGAACTCTTGAAATACAAATACAAGATAGCATTTGTTTTTCTCATCATCTAGTACAGTACCTGGCATATTTAATTATTCATTGTTCCATTAAATTTTTCCTTAAATAAGCATAAATTGAAAAGTTATTTCTATAATGATGGAAATTCCTCCCCCTGGTAGCAATAAGCTCATTTTATAAGTTTTAGAGTCCGTTTCTGTTTCTAAATGAGTTCATATATATATAGATTGATCGATAGATAAGATAGATAGATACTTAAATTCTGCATATAAGCAATATCATATTATATTTTTATTTCTCTATATAACTTACTTCACTAATGATGATAATTTCCAGGTCCATCCACATTGCCAGGGTGGAGAGGAAGGGATAGATTTGGAATTTGGGATTGATATATACACACTGCTATATTTAAAATAGACAATCAACAAGGACCTATTATAAAAAAATAAAAAGAACTAAAAGAACTGAAACTCAACATGAAGCGAATTTTGAAACATCTCAACTTGTATCACTGGCTGCTCTTTGTTCAAAGTGGTTAGAAGGCAAGGAAATATAATCATAGGTGTCTTCCCAGGGGAATTAATGGCAGAGAATCTGAAGGACAGAGGAGAGAAAACACTACTAGAACCAGGGGAGAAAGATTTGGTCTGCAGCTAACCCATGGTGACCTAGCAGAAAAGGACACAATTTAGCAAACAGACCTACTGCCTTGTGCACACACCTTGAAATACAAATACAAGACATAATTTGTTTTCCTCATCATCTAGTCCCTGGCATACTTAATTATTCATTGTTCCATTAGGCCTCCAATCTTCTGTGGCCTCTTCCTGGTGGTGAAATCCAACGGGAATCAAAAGACACTGGAGCTCAGATGAAATGTTCTCTTGATGGTAAAATAAGGTAAAGCACTATGGGGAGTGCCATGAATGTGTTTGTGTGTACGTGTGCATGTGTGTGCAGGAACCAAAAGCCACCCAAACACCCACTGTATCGTTAATAGCATATTTTTATGAATGAAGCTATAAAAATTTCATTTTTCAAAATTTTCATTCTCAAAACCGCATTTTGGAGAAGCCGCATATGTTTGAGATATTTAGGTAGCTTCCTTGTTTTGTTTTGTTTTTTCAAAGTTAGTTGCAGGTTGTGAAATGTAAGAAACACGTTCTTTAATTTGTACATAATTAACCTAAATATTATTTTTTGTTTGTAAGCTTATTCCTAATTATCTTGAGAACTTGACACAAGTGACAGGTGGGAATACCGGAAGAAAGAAAAAGGAGAGACCCCATTAATGAAAGGTGCATTGCTTGACTTTGATTATGTTAAAAGAGATGATCACCTGGTTGTGTTTAATTGTGCAGAAATGACTTTTATTTCTTTCTATATTTTTGTAAGAGGGATATATTTCAAAACTCTAGCTCTCTTTGAAACCTTATGTACTGTGACTATTCTGGTTTTCACAATTTAAAAGTATTACTATCAATATGAATTAGAACATAATAATCTTGATGTTTTATAGCTGGAAAGCACACTGTAATTTTCCTACCGTATCTTGGAAAAAATCCTAGTAAAAGTGATTCAGTTATTTGTATGTGTGTGTCTCCCTATGTCTCTGTACATTTATGTGTGCACATACATACTAGTTTATACCTCAAAACAACTGTATAATATAAGCACCGTTATTTGTCTTTAATAGATAAAACATTTAAGGTACAGAGGGTTAAGAAACTCACTCTATTGTTAGTTAATGGTTGGGAAAACATTGAAATGAACCCAGGAAATCTTGCTACAGAAATCCAGTATTGGAACACTACACTACTGCTTCAATTGGAAATATAAATAAAATACACTCTGTAGTTTAAAAAAAATCAAGACACGCATTATAAAGAAGTTAAAAAGTAAACATATGTGCAATGACATTGCATGCACTGCATACGTTAATGTTTTCAAGGATTCAGAAAAAAGTATCAAAGAATAGAGGGAGTGAATCTAAACTGGGAGCTTCAAGTAGCAAATTCCAAGTGTAATCTGAGGACCCCTAGGGGAGGCCAAGCATACTGCAGGGAATCTGCCAGGTTCTCTGTGTTCTGTTACATATCCGTGTGAGGCTGGATTTTCTCATACTCAACCAAGAAAATACCTTATAAAAAATCGAACAATTATGTTTTCAGTTTTAACTTCTAAAATGGTAAATGTAATTATATTAAATCAACATAAGTAAAAGCTTTTACGGATCCTTAAACCAAAAACGTGGATAATGGAAGGATTTAAATAGCCAGAGCAATAGGGAATGGTTCTTATTCTTGAGACGCTCCGGTATGTCAGACTCTTTGCAACCCTGTGGACTGTACCATGTCAGGCTCCTCTGTCTGGGATTTTCCAGGTAAGAATACTGGAGTGGATTGCCATTTTCTCCTCCATGGGATCTCCCCGAACCAAGGATTGAACCCACGTCTTTTGAGTCTCTGGCATTGGCAGATGGATTTTTTACCACTGAACTCCCAGGGAAGCCCAGGGGAAGAAGGTTCAGTTCAGTCATTCAGTCACTCAGTGGTGTCCAACTCTTTGCAACCCCATGGACTGCAGCACGCCAGGCCTCCCTGTCCATCACCAACTCCTGGAGCTTGCTCAAACTCATTTCCACTGAGTCGGTGATGCCATCCAACCATCTCATCCTCTGTCATCCCCTTCTACTCCCACCTTCAATCTTTCCCAGCATCAGGGTCTTTTCATATGAGTCAGTTTTTCACATCAGATGGCCAAAGTACTGGAGTTTCAGTTTCAGCATGAGTCCTTCCAATGAACACCCATGACTGATCCTCCTTTAGGATGGACTGGTTTGATCTCCTTGAAGTCCAAGGGACTCTTAGGAGTCTTCTCCAACACCACAGTTCAAAAGCATCAATTCTTCGGTGCTCAGCTTTCTTTATGGTCCAACTCTCACACCCGTACATGACCACTGGAAAAACCAAAGCTTTGACTAGATGGACCTTTGTTGGCAAAGTAATGTCTCTGCTTTTTAATAAGCTGTCTAGGGGAAGGTTAGACAAGACTAAAGCAAGACTAAAGCAAGGATGAATAATGAAGACAAAGGTGAGCATGGCATATATTGATCATGTTGAGAGGTCGGTCTGATAGAATTATTGGAATGAATGGCTTATGTCTAAAGATGGTGGGAAATATGATTGCTGGGTTAGGGCAAGGACATTTCTGAAGTATCTAAGACAGTAGGGTGAAATGTTTGTTATGATCTGATAATGATATTTAGGACTCAAAAATGCTGTTTTTTTTTTTTTTTTTTGTGGTGTAAAGACTGACTGTATCCTGCTTAAATGAGGAACTAAGAATTCCTTCCTGTGAAACTTAATGGATTTTGCCATGAAAATCAAGATACAGAGTGATTTTGAATAGGATAAATATGATGATGATGAGGTTATAGAAACATGGCCTATTCTAGACATATGAAAAAGTAAAATTTGCTAAAACTTGGCTGAGTGTGGCTGGTGCAAATGAAGTAAGAATAAAAAGTAAATATAGGATTCTGAATATTGACTATTGGAGTAGACATCAATACATTTTCCTTATTCTGTGTGCAATATCTTCTAACACACTTCACAAGTCTTGCAATATTTATTGATTCCAGAGCTATCATTGACTATGTGCTTTGATATTTCATTACATGTTTTAGAATTTATCTTGCCTAAGGATATAAAAGTTCAAGCAAGTTGTTTATTAAAATATTTTCTTCAAAGAGCAACACATTTGTATGTTGTGCAGCTAGTCAATGATATTTTGGTGTATGAGGACTCAGCCTGTGAAGTAGGCAAAATTACTAGATACTTGAAGTTGAACCTAAAGCTGTACTAAAAATATTTAATAATTTGTATAACAGAGAAACCAAAAGACTAGAACAGAGTTTGTTTAAGGAATCTGCATATCCATGTCAGAGTATACAGTTGAAATTATCTATTAGCCTCCAGATAGGTTAGCTCCGTGTTATATATTTGAAGACATTCAAACTAACTGAAGGTTTTAATTCTAATGTTGTCACCAAATAAGAACACCAGTCATATAACTGAAGGTTGCAGTGTAACAGGATCCTTAAGGGTCCTGAAGTTGAGTTCTAGGTCATTAAATTGAATTTCATTCCACCAGACTGAGAACAAAATGATGTTCGTTGTTCAGATGCGCATAAACAAATTAACAGTAGTTTGTGAAATGTAGGACTCTGATGGAAACCTTTATTACCTTATGTGTGTGTGTTTTAGTCACTCAGTCATGTCTGACTCTTCTGTCCATGCCAGGCTCCTCTGTCCATGGAATTCTCCAGGCAAGAATGCTGGAGGGAGAAGCCATTCCCTTCTCTAGGGGATCTTCTTGACCCAGCACTCAAAGCTGGGCTCCTGCATTGCAGCCAGATTCTTTACCATCTGAGCCACCAGGGAAGCTTGCTACCTTAGAAAGTAACAAATATATTTTGTTTTACTTCTATCTATGTGTTAAAGGAGATCAGGTGAGTGAGTGCTTAAGTGATGTTGTTCAGTCGTGTCTGACTCTGCGACCGCATGGCCTGTAGGCTGCCAGGTTCCTCTGTCCATGGGATTCTCCAGGCAAGAATACTGGAGCGGGTTGCCATTTCCTTCTCCAGGGGATCTTCCTGACCCAGGGATTGAACCTGGATCTCCCTCACTGCAGGCAGACTATACTGTGTGACTCAGGGAAGCCCTGTGAGTGCTTAATTACCTTTTCAGTTCTATCTAAAACACAGTTGTCTGTTGGTGGAATTCAAAATCATTGTTCAAGTTTATTCAATGAAGAAAAGTACCTGAGATAAGTTATTCCCTGCTTCTGCCTTTCCTAGATCTGAACTCTTTATTAGTTTCAGAGCAGATAGATGTAACAATGGGTAACCATCATTACATCACCCCATTGGTATAGTAAATGGAGTACACATGGTTATTCTGGTTCAGTATTTTAATTAAAGATAGTTTACTATTGAGAGTCAGTAATGGCACAGATGTTACAAGTGGGGTTATTTTATTCATGTAGCCTAGTTAAAAGTCATGAATGCTGTATGTCTTAAATAAATCATGTAATCTCTCTAAACCTCACTCTCTTCATCTGAAAAGTAAAAATGATGATAGTACCTACCTCATAAGTTAAGGTGATGAATAGATTTATTTATAGTATATACTGATAAAGAATATTAAGTAGATATACATACATATTAATATATGGACTTCCCAGGTGGTGCAGTTGGTAAAGAATCTGCCTGCCAATGCAGGAGATGCAAGAGACACAGGTTTGATCCCTGGGTCAGGAAGATTCTAATAGGAAATGGCAACCCACTCCAGTATTCTTGCCTAGAAAATTCTATGGATAGAGGAGTCTGGCAGGCTATAGTCTATGAGGTCACAAAGAGCGGGACAAGACTGAGTGGCTGATCACACATACATACTGATAATTAATCAACATTATTTTATAGAAGTATTTAAATATTTTATGTTTTTTGGTGAAAACCAGGTAGTACAACAATCATTGTCAAAAACATTTTAATATGCAAACTTTTAGCCATTTTTCATTTTTTTTGTGATTCTACTTCTTCCTCACTCTCTCTCTCTCTGCTCCTCCTTTTACCCCACAAGACTTACAGTCCCCTCACCTCAAGTAGTAGGTATATAGATAAAATTTTTAATAGCAGGATCTTGAGATTCTTGCTGTTAGGAGCAATATAAGATACAGTCACTGTTTCTGAGTTTGGCTGGAGGTACCAATACATAGTGAAACAATCTGCCTTCATGTGTGGTTACGTTCAACAGATTTAAAGATAGTGCTAGAACAAAATAACAATAAAAATATCTGACTGCTATCTTTTTACCATCTGCATAGACTGGCATCCAGGAAGCCGTATGTAAATTTCTTTTTGTAACAACTTTGTTACATCTGTGCTGTTAAAGAAAAATCCAATAATATTTTCACCACGTTCTATAGGTTAAGTCTATGATTAATGAAAGATTCAATATAGCTTGTGTATATTATGGTCAATACAGAAATCAAATTGATAACATTTTTTCTAGCCAATAATGGAGAAGCTATATACAGTGAGCAAAAACAAGACCAGGAGCTGACTGGCTCAGATCATGAGTTTCTCATAGTGAAATTCAGGCTTAAACTAAAGAAAGCAGGGAAAACCACTAAGACAACCAGGTACGACTTAAATCAAATCCCCTAGAATATGTGGTGAAGGTGACAAATAGATTCAAGAGATTAGATCTAGTAAACAGTAGTTCCTGAAGAACTATGGACAGAGGTCCGTAATATTGTACAGGAGGCAGCGAACAAAACCATGCCAAAGAAAAGGAAAAGCAAGAAGACAAAGTGGTTATCTGAGGAGGCTTTACAAATAGCTGAAGAAAGAAGAGAAGTGGAAAAAGAGAGAAAGGGAAAGGTACAGCCAACTAACACAGAGTTCCAAAAGATAGCAAGGAGAGATAAGAATGACTTCTTTAGTGAACAATGCACAGAAATAGAAGAAAACAGCAGAAGGGGAAAGGCTAGAGATTTCTTCAGGAAAACTGGAAACATCAAAGGAACAAAGATGCCAAAGATGGCCATGGTAATGGACAGAAATGGTAGAGACCCTAGTAGAAATTGAAGAGAATACGTGAGAATACATGAAAGAACTGGACAAAAAAGATCTTAATGAATCGGATAACCACAATGGTGTGGTCAGTTACCCAGAGCCAGACATTCTGGAGTGTGGAGTCAGGTGGAAGCTCTGCTGTTAATAAAGCTAGTGGATGTGATGGAATTCCAGTAGAGCTATTCAGAACTCTAAAAGATGATGCTATCAAAATGTTGCACTCAATAATATCAGCAAATTTGGAAGACATAGCGGTGGCTACAGGACTGGAAAGTCAATCCTCATCCCAATCCTCAAGAAGGGCAGTAGTAAAGAATGCTCAAACCACTGGACAATTGCTCTCATCTCCCATGCTAGTAAGGTAATGTTTAAAATCTTGCATGCTAGGCTTCAGCATTATGCAAATCAAGAGCTTCCAGATATCCAGGCTGGGTTTAGAAAAGGAAGAGGAACTAGAGACCAAATTGCCAATATTCAGTGGATCACAAAGAAAACAAGAGAATTCCAGAAAAATATCTACTTCTATTTCACTGACAACACTGAAGTCTTTGACTCTGTGGATCATAACAAACTGTGAAAAATTCTTAAAGAAATAGAAATGCCAGACCATCTTACCTGTCTCCTGAGAAACCTGTATGCAAGTCAAGAAGCAACAGTTTGAACCCTGTATGGAGCAACGGATTGGTTCTGGTTTGAGAAAGGAGTACGGCAGGGCTGTCTGTTGCTACCCTGTTTACTTAACTGAGCACATTGTGAAAAATGCCAGGTTGGATGAGTTACAAGTTGAAATCAAGATAGGCGGGAGAAACACCAACAACCTCAGATATGTGGATGATATCACTTTCATGGCAGAAAGCAAAGAGGAGCTAAAGAACCTCTTGATGAGGTTGAAGGAGGAGAGTGAAAAAACTGGCTTAAAACTAAATATTAAACAAAGATCATGCCCTCTGGCCCCATTACTTCATGGCAAATAGAGTAGGAAAAGGTGGAAGCAGTGACAAATTTCCTCTTCTTGTGCTCTAAACTCACTGAGGATGGTGACTGCAGCCATGAAATCAGAAGAGGGTTGCTTGTTGGCAGGACATCTATGATAAACCTATTGATTGTGTGTTGAAAGTCAGAGACATCACTTTGCCAACAAAGTTCAGTATAGTCAAGGCTATGTTCTTCCTAGTGGTCATATCTGGTTTTGAGAGCTGGGCTGTAAAGAAGGCTGACCATCAAGAAATTAATGCCTTCAAACTGTGGTGCTGGAGAAGACTCCTGAGAGTCCCTTGGACATCAAGGAGATAAAGCCAGTAAATTTTAAAGGAAATCAACCCTGAATATTCAGGGAGGAATATCAGTGGAAGGACTGATGCTGAAGCTGATGCTCCAGTATTTTGGTCACCTGATGCAAACAGCTGACTTATTGGAAAAGTCTCTGATGCTGGGAAAGATTGAGGGCAGAAAGGGAAGAGGGCATTAGAGGATGAGATGGCTGGATGGCATCACTGATGCAATGAACATGAACTTGGCTAAACTCTGTGAGATGGTGAGGGACAGGGAGGCCTGGAGTGCTGCAGTCCTTGGGATCACAAAGAGTTGGACATGTCTGGGTGACTGAACAACAACAACATAGTTTGTGTAACCCTTAAGCATGTGATGAAATTTATTGCATTTCACTTAGAGGAAGTGTGCATGTATACATACAAACATCATTTATATCGAATCTTTAATGTCTCCCTTGAAAGTCATCTGTATACCTGATCTATATGGAAAAACAAAATAGAGAAGACACATTCCAATAACTGATAAATATTTGTAAAGTCAAACTTTTAATAAAATATTTTAGTGTATTTTGTTATTCTATTATATAAAAAACCATGTTCATGTCATTAATTATATGTAGGAATATATGCGTATCATGTTTACAGTAATTATGTATAAGTATATAAAAGTTTATACACACAGATATAAATGCATATACATATACGTATGGGGAGACAAAAATAGGGAAAGGAAGAATCTGATTGAAGCACATAGCTTTTCTTCAAAAGTTTTGTGCCATTATTTCTCAGACAATTGCTTTAGAAATGAATTTTATTTTATTGATAGACACATCATTCTAAATAAACTTTACTGGTTTTCTTTAAGAAAAAGTCTCAATCACAGTATTTTATTTGGTGAAAACATATTACCAAATTAAATATATTCAGTTTGTTACAGATATATAGAAGTACTTCAGACAACTACATTTAGTTTTTGTCTTTAGGCACTAAATCTCAAGTGTATGTGTATTCATTGAGAAGAGCTTCATGAGCCTGGTAATTCAATTGTGAAGCACTGATTGATCCTCAACTCTATACTAAACTATCAATCAAAATAGAAATTATAGCATTTTTAAAAAATAACGATTCTTCTAAGATTATTTAAGTAATTAGGACAGGAAACAAGACATTAAAATACAATTTGTACTAATACCCTAGTTACTTTTGCCATTGAGATATACATAACGATCTGTTTATCAATGAAATGGCACTGGCTAGTTTACAAAGCTTAAGCAAATTGTTTTGTTCACAAATATATCACATTTTAAATTTATATTTACCAATAGCTTACCAGTTCTCCTTTTTAGTTACAGTAGTTTTATGTCACTGCTATGACAGTTAAAATATGGTACTTTAGAAATCAGAAGCTTTCTGCTGTCATTGGCAATGCACAAAAAGCTCTGGAGGGTTTCCCCTTTTGCAAAACTTATCCCCTCAATGTAAAAGGCCTTAAGCAAATCTACAAAACTCAAGGAAGCCAGTATAAAAGAGAATTGAGATGCTAGAGCTGGTACAATCACAGTTATGTCTGTTCATGAGGGAACCGCATGTGTGGCCCAAACGATAAAAGCTAAAATCACGCCAATGACCGCTTTCTGAAAGTTTAATACAAGAGTAACTATTTCATAAGTCAGGTGATTTTCTTTTTCTGCAGAAATTTGCATTTCATTGTGCACTTTGGAGTGTTTAACTGTGCATTAACTAGTAAGTAGGAAAACATTTGCTCTCCTAGAGTAAGCCAGAGAAAAACACATGTACTTTCTTATGTGAATCTTAGTGATGATTCATAAAAGTCCATAGCTGAAGGGTTAAATTACAGCATCTTTACTCATGTGATACCCAGCAGGCTGCCACAGCTCAGTCTCCTCTCTACCAAGTCCAAGCCTGTGAAATATTCATTTTGGCATAAGCAAACAGAGGATTTGTCTCTTTATGATACAGTCAAAATCCAATGGGTGGAAGAATAATTTTACTTATATAGTCTCTTCTTTCTCTGAGGCTATGCTAGATAATTGTTACAAACTTGGTAATTTTCTATTTCTAAACTTCCCATTTACCAACAAAAATTACACATTTTAAGTCATGGGGCTTTTATGTGTGTGTAAAAATAAACTTTTGAATGTTTCAAACATTACTGATAATACCTGAATAAACAATGAATCTAGTTAACCTCACTTTGGTAAGGTAATATATATATTACATCCAATATCTTGAAGTCCAGCAGTGGGAAAATTATTTGATAGAATTGTGATGTATATATTTGTAATCTACTTGACTCTATTATTGCAAGGAAATAAAATTTATTTTTTCAAAAAAACTTCACCTCGGTAAAAATTTGTCTGATATTTTTCTTTAACAGATTTGGTTTCCTAGCTATTTTCAATAGTTTTATTAGATATATATCACACAACATACAATCCAAGTATATAGAAGGATAATATTTAGTATATGCGCAGTTGTACATCCATTATCCCCATAAGAAATTCATGGCCATTTTCAGACACTCCACATTCCACCTCACCATTAGACAATTTTTTTTAAATAGATTTGCCTAATTTGACATTTTAATGTACATGGAATCCTACAATTTTTGAATCTGACTTTTTTTCACCTAAGCATAATATACTTAAGGTTTACCTATGTCTCATAATTTATTCATTTTTATCTCTGAATAATATTCTGTTGTATTGACATGTCACTTTTTATTTATCCATGCATCAGTTAATGCATATTTGAATTGTTTCCAATTTTGGCTACCATGAATAATGTTGATAAGAACATTTATGTACAAATTTTTAGTCTATGTCTTCATTTATCTTGTATATTTTCATTTCCTTGGATATGTATCTAAGAGTAGATATGCTAGAGATTTCCCTGGTGGCTCAGAGGAATGAATCTACTCACAGTGCAGGAGACCCAGATTCAATACCTTGGTCGGGAAGATCCCCTGGAGGAGGAAATGGCAACCCAATCCAATATTCGCCCGGAGAATTCCATGGACAGAGGAATCTAGAGGGCTACAATCCATGCGGTCACAAAGATTCATACACAATTGAATGACTGACGCACATACATATGGGAACTTTAAGTTTGACAGAGGCTGCCCCACATGTTTTTCGTAGGAGTTTTCTCCATTTTTCATTTCCTTCAGTGATGTATGGGAGTTCAGAATTCTCCATATCCTCACAAATATTTATTATTTTATGTATTTAATTATAGCCATTCTAGTGGGGGAGCTGGTGATGGTAGAGTGTTATTTCATTGTGGTTTTTCTTTGTATTTTGATATTGGGTAATGTCACACATTTTTTAATGTAATAATTGTGTGATAATTTTACAGAAATACCTATTCATATTATTTTCTCAAATTTGAGTTATTTATCTTTTTTGTGGAATTATAAGTGTTTTTAAAAATATTTTCTTAGCATCACTCCATTATCAGATCTAAGATTTTCAGATATAATCTCCCATTTGATGGGTTATATTTGCCCTTTCTTGAGGTATACTTTAAGCTGGAGTTTTAAAAAATAATTAAGTCCAATTTATTTATTTTTTTTTATGGATTGTGATTTTGGTGTCCTTCCAAGAAGACTTTTTGCCTAAGTCTAGTTCACAAGATTTAATCTTATAATTTCTTCTAAGAGCTTTATAATTTTAGTTATACATTTAGAGACATGACTACTTTTGAGTTTATTTATGGTGTGGAAGAAGTCCAAGTTTTCTGCTTTGTCTGTGAATATCTAGTCATTCCAGCACCAATTGTTGACAAAACTATTCCTACCCTATTGAATTGTCTTGGTACCCTTGTCAAAAGTTAATTGACCATAAATATAAAAGATTACTTCTGGACTCTCAATGCTATTCCATTGATCTTTTTTTCAACTTTCTTGCTATTATCATACTTTATTCATTGCTGTTGCTTTATTGTAAGTTTTGAAATTGGTCTTTGTAAACCCTCCTATCTTTGTTCTTCACTATAATTGTTTAGGCTATTCATAGTGTGAATTTCTATTTCCATATGAATTTTAGAATCTATCAATTTCTGGGAAAAGAATTAGCTGAAATTTTGAAGGCTATTGTATTAAATACATGAATAAATTTGAAATGTCTAATGAAATCACATTTGGTATTTTTAATGATAAAGTTGAATTCACATCAGCCACATTATGTTTTGGTTTTTATGTCATTTTTTTTATTCCTCTGTTGCTCTTTTACTGCTGTCTTTTGCACTAAGTGAATACTTTCTAATGTAACACTTTAATTTCTTTAATTGTTTTATCTATATACTTTGAATGCATTTTTTTTTAATGATTATCCTACCACTCTTAGTATGTGTGTGTGTGCTGTGTGCTAAGTCACTCAGTCATGCCCAACTCTTTGCAGCCTCATGGACTGTGGCCTGCCAGGCTCTTCTGTGCATGGAATTTTCCAAGCAAGAGTACTGGAGCAAGTTCCCATTTCTTACTCCAGAGGATCTTCTTGACCCAGGGGTTGAACCCACAAATCTTATGTCTCCTGCATTGGCAGGCAGATTTATTTTTACCACTACCCACCTGGGAATCTCACAGTATAAATGTTATCAAAATCTACTTTTGATTCACAGTCAGTTAATTCTAGTGAATAATAGAAATATTTTGGTTATAAAGGTTTATGTCCTCTTTGCTATGCTGTTATTATTATAATACATATACACC